>CM074938.1:1906809-1920749 GCA_037576815.1 Pangasius larnaudii
TGTGTGTGTGTGTGTGTGTGTGTGTGTGTGTGTGTGTGTGAGAGAGAGAGAGAGAGAGAGAGAGAGAGAGAGAGCTAGTTTGCTTTAGTCCTGTGGGGCGTCTACAGGTGTGAGTCAGTATGAGTCATCAGAGCAGCAGCAGACCCACACTCTCTCTCTCTCTCTCTCTCTCTCTCTCACACACACACACACACACACACACACACACACACACACACTGTGGTTATGTTTTTCTCTCATGAATAGCTATCAGCTATATTCGAACCCACCCACACACTCAGAATGAATTTGCCTACTTAAAATCGAAGGCTCTTTTCTTTGCGAGATTTTGACTGTAAGGAATAAAACCCACCGCGTCGTGCTGTTACAGGAAAATAATCAACGACAGGGAGGTGTGACGAAGCGGAGTTAGTTGTTCCCACTCCGAAGCTGAGGATTTTCCCATAACAGCATGTCCTGAAGTGTTTCATTCCTCTTAAACCACTGCAACTTGCCAACATTTACATTTTTTAATTCATTTTTTATCCATTTATAGTGAACGTTAACCGCAAAACGAGTTAAACGTCTGTTCTACATTGGAGTATCTGATTGGACGCAAGATGGACGAATGCAGAATAAGTTTTCGAAATATTTGAGCTTTAAAATTAAAACAAAATGTCTACGCAGCACACTCTGACTTTCCATATATACCAGATTTGTATCCATGACGACAAGACCATCCTACATAAAGCTCTAAAACAGACATTTTGATTTTATGGGCCGTAATGAAGTGACAGTTTTTATCTCCCTGAGGCTGAAACTGGAGTAAAGCTGCTTATTACACATTCCTCGTGTTCAACTAACACACTGAGCCCTTACTCGATATGACATCATCATACACACACACGCGCACACACACACACATGCACACACGCACACACACACACGCGCGCGCGCACACACGCGCACACACAATTTTTATCACTTTTATTTAATTGCCCCAGTTTGTGTTTTTTGCTATTCATAAGCTCAGTCCCCTCACAGTCCAATCGTGTGTGTCATTGCGTGTGTGTGTGTGTGTGTGTGTGTGTGTGTGTGTGTGTGTGTGTGTGTAGCTGTCCGTGGTCCTGATTAGTCTGTCGCTTCGTTTATTGATCTCATCATTGGTGTCACGTTCTCTTTTTTTGTCTATCTTTCCCTTTCTCCCTTTCCCTCATCTCTTTCTATATCTGTCTCTATATTCTCTCTCTGTCTCACTCTCTCTCTCTCAGCATCGGAGCCCAATCTGAAGGTTCGTTCACGGTTAAAACAGAAGGTTGCTGAGAGGAGGAGCAGTCCTCTACTCCGCCGTAAAGATGGCACGGTCATCAGCACCTTCAAGAAGAGAGCCATCGAGATCTCAGGTAAACACACACACACACACACACACACATACACACACTTGTAGCTGTCACCGAAGAGTCCATCAGTTGTCCAACGTTGCATATGGAAGTGAAATCCTTAAATACAAAGATTTGATGGAACACTTGTTTAACTTTTTTCCACTGTTTAATTTTCAGTAGTGGATAAACTATTGTATGTATATGTGTGTGTGTGTGTGTGTGTGTGTGTGTGTGTGTGTGTACAGTCTCCTCCATGTGCAGCAGCGCCCCTGGCTCGGGCCCCAGCTCCCCCAACAGCTCCAACAGCGCCATCGCCGAGAACGGCTCCAGCGGCTCCGTCCCAAATATCCACGCCGAGGTGAGCTGCACTTAAACACCTTAAACACCTGAAGCACTCTTGTACAGTTTGTACATAAATAATACGCTTTTATTCAGAGCCCTGATCCTGCACACGACAGCCATCTGGACAGAAAGATTAGGAAACGTGTCTTTCACAAGTCAATTATGACTAAAAGAAAACCGACGTCGCTGTAAATCTGCTCTCGACTGACGAGCCCCAGGAAAACGACGTTCTAAACTATTATTGTTCGACACATTGTTCCATTTTCTCTTTCAACTAACTACAGGAACGAAACCAATCGGAGGAAGCATGTTTGAGCCCTCACCCCCTCCGAGGTGTCATGGATTCCCTGCACGCATCGCGGTTCCCGTGGTGACGGCATCCACATGCTTGTGTTTCGGGTTCTGTTTCGTTTACTATCCTATCGTGTGCACCTGTCCTGTGTTATCTCACCGGTTAATCTTATTGCCTGTGTCTACTCGATTGTCATGTTTTGTCACAAAGTCTTGCCCGATGTTATCGTGTGTTTCCTAGTTCCTCGATTTCCACGTATCTTAACCTTTTTCTGGTTTTCTGGTCCAGAAAAAATGGAGTAAAGATGTGAAAAGAAACGTGAGTTGAACTGTGAACATTTCATTCACACTGTGTCATTGGTGAAACGTGTTGTCCACCGAGTCGACCCTGCGTTTGTTCTCAGCTTTCAGAGTCTTCAGGATTCTTCAGTTCCCCTCAGCATGATCATGTTTTAAGAGCAAACTTTTAGCCTGCTGCTCAGGAGATTTGTGTGTGTGTGTGTGTGTGTGTGTGTGTGTGTGTGTGTGTGTGTGTGTGTGAGAGAGAGAGAGAGAGATGGCTCGCAGAACATTTTGCCCGAGGCACACAGATATAGTAACTCTAATAACAGCGTTGTTAAGAGCACTTGTTTGGTTGCTTCAGTTCTGCTTGTGTGCTTTTACGTCATTGTTGTCATGGGATTGAGTAATTGTTTGGTTTGGCCAATCTGTTTTATTTCCTGCCTTTGTATTTCCGCACCGAGCGCATTTATATTCCTGCGCCTAATCAATCCGCTTTATGACTTTGGGAGGAAGGGGGGAAAAAACAGCGCAGTCAATGAAAGCCTGGCGTAAGTGGGGCAATAAATACAGCACACATCAGACCTGTCAGCTGGCAATTTTCTGCCTCCCGGGCGCTCGATTGCTGCCGTTTTCCTATTTCTCTGAGCAGCCCATCACATAACCAGAAGCTCATTATTGGCCTCAGAGCCTACATGCATTCTCGCGTTTGTGTATGTGTGTGTGTGTGTGTGTGTGTGTGTGTGTGTGTGTGTGTGTGTTCACAATTCTGCCCAAAAATAGCCGGCGAAGATAGAGAGGGTTACTGCGCCACCGCCGCTGTTACGCTCGGGCCATGTGGAGAGCAGAGCGCTGACGTCACCCACGCCGCAAACAGGCCGTGAACTTTTCTTTGCTTTCTCTTTCTAATTGGACGTTTTTTTTTCGCAGCGGGGCGTTTGTTGAGTCAGAGCCGGAGTGACGTCAGAGCCGAGCAGGCCGAGTGGATCGCGCTCCGCATCTTCGGGCTGATTCACAGAGACAGAAAAAGAGACGTGTGCGTTTAATACAAAAATAAATAAATAAATAAATAAAAATAGTGAAACGATGAATACGAGCATGCTGCTGAATGGTGGGGTGGAAAAAGAGAAAGATTGCTAGGAATGAATTTGCCTTTTCATTCACAGTCTCCCAGTCACACTCTTCCACCATTCCCTCAGCCTCATCACGGATGTGGATCCAGAGCCAAGAAATCGACGCTGCGGCCGGGTTCTCTGTTTGCAGAGGAGTTTAATTGGGTGTTATATTGAGTTTCGTCCTCACCGCTTGATTTTGCGTCACTGCGCTGGAAAATCTCGCACGTGCTTCCTACGTGTGTGCTGCTTCTCCTTCTTATTATTATTATTGTGGCCCCTTGCTACTATACTATTCACTGACTCCTGTGTGACTAGCCGTGGTGCTTGAACTTGGTTCTATCGTTCCTGGTCTCTCTCTACGCTCAGACTTTGTTCGTCTTAAACCGGCCTCAGCCATGAACTCGAGTCCTGGTACTTACACATCATCACGAGCGGTTATTACTGTTCCATAGCAAGGCTCGTCATCGTCATTGTGACTAAAAAAGCTTTTGCTAGATTTATCGAAAGATGCAGAAATTCAACAACAATGTGACGAAGTTTATAAAAAGTCATTGGGCTTTAGTTCCCAGACTCAAATTCCTGGTCTTAAGTACTTGAATTTTAGAATCTGGGCTTAAATTCCTTGGTCAGAGTTTCTGGGGTTTAGTTTCTTGGTTAAAGTTCATGGTCTTAAGTTCTTTGGCTACAGAACCTGGCCTTAAGTTCCTGGTCTTAAATTCTTAAATTCCTGGACTTAAATGTCTAGATTTGAGTTTTTGGAATTTAGTTCCTGGGCTAATATTCCTGGGCATAAATGTCTAGGCTTAAGTTTCTTCTTAGGTTCCTGGATTTTAATTCTGAATTTTAGTTCCTGGGCTGTTATGAGAACATGTAGGTGTTTCTACGCACCTGTCAGTCCACTGAGCTCTGCCCCTTGTTTCCAGTCGTTCTAGCCGAGACAGCAGCATGAGCATTAGACTGGATTTACAGATGTGTACAGATGTTAATTGGTCCAGAACCTCAGAAGGTCTCACTTTAGTGTGTGTGTGTGTGTGTGTGTGTGTGTGTGTATAGCAGCTGCGTTCCCTGCACCAGTCTCTGAACGCAGACGGAGCGGTGAGTCCGCTGAGTCTGTACACGTCTCCGTCTCTGCCCAACATCTCTCTGGGTCTGCCGGCTAACGCACACATCACCGTGAGTCCTGCACCACATCTTCTTCTCCATCTTACCTTAGACACGATTATATGCTCTAATGTCTGTCTTAACTCATCAGGCTCCTCAGAAGCTCGGGGTTCAGCCGGAGGCGGAGCGGCAGCTGCAGGGGGTGCGTCAGGGGGGCGTGTTGGGGAAGTTCGGGAGCGGCTCGTCCGTGTCCGTGTGTCTGGACTCAGAGCCTCCGTCAGCCTCCAACAGCCACAGCAGCCACAACTCCCTACTGCAGCACGTCCTCCTGCTGGAGCAGGCACGGCAACAGAGCGCGCTGCTCGCAGGTAACACACACACACGCACACACACACGCACCATTACACACATATGTACTGGTTATGAAAACAGAGTGAACATTAGCAGCAGTGTTAACATTATCTATCCTCACTCCTCTCAGTGCCCATGTACGGCCAGTCGCCGTTGGTTACGGGTGAGCGGGTGTCCAGCAGCATGCGGACGGTCAGTAAACTGCCGCGGCACCGTCCTCTGGCCCGCACGCAGTCGGCTCCGTTACCGCAGACCCCGCAGGCGCTGCAGCACCTCGTCATCCAGCAGCAGCACCAACACTTCCTGGAGAAACAGAAACACTACCAGCTCAACAAGGTAACACTGAGTTACTGCATTAGCCAGTATAAATAAATACCAGTGCAAAGAAATTATATTATTATATATTTATTATTATATATTATTGACCGCCCACAGTCGTGAACATTGTCTTATGTTTGAGATAAACGTTGGATTAATGCTTGTGTTTATAATTTCACTTATTTGGTTGAATATTTTATAACAACGTTGATAAATACACGTTTATTGTTACTATTGTTTTTCAAGCGTGGTTACTGTTACCACTCGGAAGTTGATTATTTCTCTTAGACCACAGCGGTTTGACCACAAAGCGCAAGACGTCAGCGGTAAACAGTTGTTCCCTCACCAGCCTCTCTTTTTCCTCTCCTTCTGTTAGGTTTATTAGCTGCACCGTAAAGCTCACGTCACACTGAAAGTTGTGTAAAACGTAAATATCAATTTTACATCTCTCCATTAGATCCTGTCCAAAGGGGCGGAGCTTCCACGTCAACCCCCCACCCACCCGGAAGAGACAGAGGAGGAGCTTACCGAGACGGCGGAGATGCCGGAGGAGTGGGGGGAAGGGCCTGAGCGTGTGAGGGAGGGGCTAAGCAAAGAAAGTTCGGGTGAGACCACGCCCCCTTCTGAGCGCGTGGTCCCGCTGAAAGGCGAGAGCACGGAGAGCGACCTTGAGGAAGAGGAGGACGAAGATGAAGCCATCGAGCTGAAGGAGTGCGATGAAGAGGGCGACCCCTACAGGCAGGTGAGGAGGGGGAGTTTTCTCTTCTTATTTCTTCCTTTTTTTTTTTTTTTTAATCTAATTTGTACATCTTTATTAAGGTGCGATGAGACAGTATATCAGTAGTAGCTTAATATTATAAGGAAGTATTAAAGATTCTCAAATAATTTAAAAAATCATTTAAAAAATAATAGAAATAAACAATCCGGCAAATACAAACATGCCAGGTGAAAGCAAGTAGGTTTTCAGTCCTATATGTTTTTCTATACTATTAACTATCTATACTGTACTTTTCTATTTTTTATAATATTAATAATATAGAAATGTCCCAGACAGCCGGTGCTCCAGGGTCTGGTGCTGCGTAACCGCGTCTATTAAACCTTAAATCCTTTTTTTTTTTTTTTTTTTTTTTTTTTTTAGTGTTTTTTTTCCCAGCACTTCCTCGATCTTTGAGCGCTTTTTCCATGAGCGTAGCTGCTCTTTGTTATTTCATCACTCGTCCTGCTGTCTGCTATATTTGGCTCTGCTTTTCCTCTCGCGCTCTCGTTCAGTTCCTTTGTGTAACGTCCTTCAGCCTTTGCACTTTAACACATTACGAAAGCGGCGCTGATGAAATCGGGGCCGCACTGACGCACGTCGCCAAGCCGCGCTGATGTCCGTGCTCTGTCCCACACAATGCTGCAGACGAGTGTGACACGCGTCCGTGTCAGCCGTGTGTGTGCGTGTGTGTGTGTGTGTGTGTGTGTGTGTGTGTGTGTGCAAACAGTTCAGCTTTAATCAGAGAGAAATGAGGGAGCTTTAGGTGCACAGTCCTTCACTGGGACTGGTACACAGAGGCCACACCTCCTTCACTGGGACTGACACACAGAGGCCACGCCTCCTTCACTGGGACTGACACACAGAGGCCACGCCTCCTTCACTGGGACTGACACACAGAAGCCACGCCTCCTTCACTGGGACTGACACACAGAAGCCACACCTCCTTCAACGGCTCTAACAGGTAACAAGGCCATGTCTCCTTCATCTCCTTTACTAAGACTGACACACAGAGGCCACGCCTCCTTCATCTGATCTAGTAGGTAATGAGGCCACACCTCCTTTACCTCCTTCATTGGGAATGATAGACACAGTGACCACGCCTCCTTCACTGCGGCTGACAGGCATCTCCTCTTTGCTGTGACTGACATTTACACAGGCCACGCCTCCTTCACTGGGACTAAAAGTAGCACAGGCCACGCCTCTTTCACTAGGAATAACAGGTACACAAGCCACACCTCTTTCACTGGGACTAAAAGTAGCACAGGCCACGCCCCCTTCACCTGCACTGATACAGATACGTGACACAGAGTCGTAAGCAAAATTTTTAATTTTTACAATCTTCAGATAAGCAGGTAAGGTGACTCACATACACACTTTCACATGGGAATTTAAGTGGAAGTAATGGGGAAGGCGATAAGGGGGGGGCACTTACTTTTGGGGAGTGGTGAAGTGGTGACTTTACTAGGTAGTGTGCACTCCGTGTCCCCGAACTAGGGCACTACTGTGGGTATGTGATTATACGGTGTGGTGATGGCGGCGCTGGCGCAGTGAATCAGGCACTCATGTGTCGCTGCGCATTCATTAGCATAACATAAGCTCGAAGAAGTCGCTCCGCAGTGGGGTGTGACGCTCATCACTCGTCTCCACACACACACACACACACACACACACACACACACACACTTGAATGAGGGATGAATGAGGCAGAGAGAGAGAGAGAGAGAGAGAGAGAGAGAGAGAGAGACTCCTCCTTCTCCCTGAGATCATTGAGGAAAAAAATCCAAAAAAGCATTAGAATTCATACTGCATCCTTCTGCTGCTGCAGCAGACACACATGCCTACACACTCACTCACTCACACACACACACACACACACACACACTCACACACACTCACACACACACACATGCCCTGCCCTATGAATGGAAGCGTCCATCTCTGACTCATCTCTCCAGGGTGAATCATCGCCTCCTCTCGCCCCCGTTTCGTCTGCCCTGCACTTCACACCCAATCACAACCCACCGTGTGTGTGTGTGTGTGTGTGTGGCGGTGCGTGTGTGTGTGTGTGTATTTGTCTCTGCTGCTTCTCCACTTGTCTCTCCAAGTGCCTGGAATACAAATGTGATCCTACACACCCTCTGAAGGAGGAGAGGGAGGGGTGAGAGAGATACACACAGAGAGAGAGAGAGAGAGAGATATAGAGAGAGACAGAGAGAGAGAAATGCAACATCATTTCTAAATAACAAAGCAAAGTAGTGTGTGTGTGTGTGTGTGTGTGTGTGTGTGTTTCATCTTTCGAGCCATGTGTCTTATCTCATATGTCGAAACATGCCACATTGTTTTTTTTCTCTTTCTTGCTCGCTAGCCATGTTTCCAGAACCTTCTGAGAAATCCTGACAAGCATTAGCTCACTATTAGCTAGCTAGCATTGCAACAAAAGAACAAAAAAAAAATGTCCTGGTTCCTGAGCTTCCTGAGTTTCTGGATTTCTTCACTTCATGAAAAAAGGTTTCAGAGTTCCTGAAAAGGTTCTTCAGTTCCTGAAAAAGGTTTCTGAGCTTCTGGAAAGGTTCTTCAGTTCCTGAGCCTGTGAAAAGTTTCTCCCTTTCCTGAAACACTTCCTGAGCTTCCTGAGTTCCTGGATTTCTTCACTTCCTGAAAAATGTTTCTGAGCTTGTGAGATGGTTCCACAGTTCCTGGGAAAGAGTTCCCCAAACAGGAAAATCATGAAAACGAGTTCATGAGTTTCAGAGTTCATGAAAAGGTGAGCGTGAGAAAAGGATCTTCAGTTCCTGAAAAGGAAGCTCATGAAAAGGTTCTCCTGAAGTCATCCTTGAATTTGTGAAAAGCTAGTTCCTGAAATGTTTTGAGAGGTTATGACAAGAACTGCTTGAGTCCCTGCAAAAATTGCTTGGCTTGTAAAAAAAAAAAAAAAAAAAAAAAAAAAAAGGTTCCAGAAAAGTTTCCTGGGATCCTAAAGATTGGTTTCTGGCTTCATCAAAAGGTTCTTGATTTGGTGAAAATGAAACTAAAATACTACAAATACACAAATTGGAGACTGTGAGGACTTTATTACTAACTTGGATTTATATCATGGTTCCTGTCTTTTACTTACACACACTATATATATATATATACACACACACACACACACACACACACACACACACACACACACACACATTTTGTATTCGTGTGTGTGTCTGTTTCTTCTCCACTTGTCTCTGCAAGTGTCTGGAATACAAATGTGATCCTACACACCCTCTGAAATTGAAGAGGGAGGGGCGAGAGAAGAAATATACAGAGACAGAGGAAGAGAGAAATGCAGCATCTTTTCTAAATAAAGAAGAGGCAGTGAAAGAAAGTGTGTGTGTGTGTGTGTGTGTGTGTGTGTGTGTGTGTGTGTGTTTTGTCCATCTCCTGAGCGAGTCATGTGTCTTGTCTCGTACGTTGAAAACATGCCATGTTGTTTTTCCTCTTTCTTGCTCACCAGCTGTGTTTCCGCTGAGCTTCTGGAACCTTCTGAGAAACTGAAGCTTATCACCCTGAAGGAGTTAGCTAGCATTGCAGCAAGGGCTTCCTGAATTCTTTGAAAAAGTTCCTTGGTTCCTGATAATGTTCCTGGATTCTTGAAACGTATATTTAGTTCCTGGATTTCTTCACTTCCTGAAAAAAAATATTCCTAAGCTCGTAAAAAAGGTTCTTCAGTTCCTGAAAACATCCATGAGATCCCCGAAAAGTCTCTTTGGTTCTTTTGGTTTCTTCAGTTTCTTAAAAAAAAAAAAAGGTTTCTAAAAGGAGTTCTTGAAAATGTTCCCGAGTCCCTTTAAAGTTTTACGAGGTTATAAAAACTCATGAAAAGTTCTACAGTTCCTGAAAAGGTTCCTGAGCTTCATGAAAAGGATCTTCAGTTTCTGGACAAAGGTCATTTCTGTGTTGTTGAGGTAAATAGGCCACGCCTTCTGGACTTGGACTGACAGATGAACAGGCCACGCCTCCTTATGACAGCCCTTAATAATGCAGATAAAGCTGATGTGGCTAGATTGTGTTTCAACAAGGAATTCTTTAGTTCTTGGAAAAAAATTCCTGAAGACATTCCTGTTTTTCTGAAAAGGTTCTTGAGTTTGTGAAAATGTTCCTAATTTCTTGAGTTTTTGAAAATTCTTTGGTTTGTAAAATGATGGGTTCCTGAAAAGGTTCCTGTGATCCTAAAAGGGTTTCTAACTCATTTCTTGAATTAGTGAAAATGTTCCTGAGTTTTTTGGAAAAAGTTTCTGAGTTTTGTCCAAAGGTTCCTAAGACCCATAACGGGTTGCTGAGTTCCTGAAAAAAAGAAATTGGTTCGTTTAAAAAAGTTAGCGAGTGTTTGTGGAAAGGTTCCTAAAAAGTTCTTGAGACCATGAGAAACTTTGTAGAAACTTGCCTGCTATCTTGGATTCGAATCATGGCTCCTGTCTTACACACATGCACATGCACACGCACACACACACACGCACACACACGCACACACACACACACGCACAGGATGATAGAAAGCAGGCAGGACGGCTGTTTACAGCAGGAGAATGTGTAAGTAGCATTTTGGCAGTTGGAGACGGTTCTGTTGGCTCAGTACTGGTTCCTGACGTTCCCTGACTTTCTCGCTCACTGAGCTGTGTTTAGTCTGTCCACAGCTAAATTTATACACACACACACACACACACACACACACACACACACACACACACACACACTTTTCTGCTTGGAGTCCTCCATGTGATTCAGTACCTGTCTCGACGTCTGTAAAGGATGAAGAGCTGCACATGGCGTGCTGAAAAAGGTTCCCGAGTGAACAGATTCTTGAGTTCCTGGATTCCTAAAAATGCTTCTGGGTTCCAGAAAATGTTTCTGAGTTTGTGAAAAGATTCCCAGGTTCTCAACCATAATGAAATAGCAACAAGGTTCTTGAATCTGTCAAAATGGTCCTGAGTTCATGTACAGATTCCTGCACTTGAGAAAGTATTCCTGAAACAAAGCTTCCTGAGTTCCTGAAAAGGTTCCCAAGCTCATGAAATGGTTCCCGATTTCTTGGACAGACTCTTGGGTTTGCAAAAAGCTTTTTGAGTACATTAAAAGGTTCTTGAGTTCCTAAAAAAAAAGGTTCCTGGGTTCCTGAAAGCGCTCCTAGGTTTCTCGGTTCATGAAAATATTCTTGAGTTTGTAAATAGATTCCTGAATTTATGAAAGGTTGCTGAAAAGGGCCCTGAATTTGTAAGAAGGTTCTTGAGTTTGTGGAAATGTTTCTGGGTTCTGCAAAGATTTTCTGGGTTCCCAAAAAAGGTTCTGAGTTTGTGAAAATATTCTTGACCTCGTGCAAGGTTCCTGACTTCCTGAAAAAAAAAAGTTTCTAGATTTGTGAAAAGATTCTCAAGTTTGTGGAAGAAGTTCATTAGCGGCGTCCTGCCTGGGATCTCCAAAAGGTTTTTGAGCTCCTTGAGGTTCTTGAAGTCGAGTTGTTGAAAAGAAAAAGTTCCTATAAAAGGTTTTTGGGTTTGTAAAAAGGTCCCTGGCTTGGAAAAAAAGGTCCCTGAGTTCAAAACAGTGATGTGAAATAACGTAGTGGGAATATTATCTATCCTGAAGGGAAGGTTTCTATTGGTTTGTTTGGATTTTTGACAACAGCTAGCTTTAGGTTTGTTAACTGCGTTTTTAACAATTAGCATCTCCTCCATTTGGGTTTATATTTCTTCCTCCAGAAACATCACCACAGGACACAGCACACAAATTTATAGGGTTAAAGGAGCAGTTTGTAATTTAACCTTTTCTTCAGGGAAAAGGGGTGGAGCCAGCGAGATCTGGGTTATCTGGAGGCGGGGCTAATTTCCATCCTGGAACATAGTGTGAATATAAAGCTGAAATAAAAAAAAAAATCCACTGCATGGCAATACTGTGATTCACACTGTGTTTCACTGCAGTGCCTTTAAGATGGTAGAATTATTTCAGGTCCAGAAATACTTTGGAAAATGACAGACTGCACCTTTAAAGTGCTCAGAGATGAACTGAGAATAAATTCCTTTTTCACCTTCTGCATCCTTTCACATCCAGGAGTGTTTTTAGGATCTCGAAGGCGTAACAAACTCCCCGTCGAGGAGTAACGGCTCCGACGCCGAGGCTGAAGTGCGGCCTCTCGGCCTCACACACTCGGCCTTTATATCACCTCTGTGTAACACACACACACACACACTTTAGTTTGAACTGTAACGAAAGTCAAGTGTTTCTCCGTCTGCAGTTCTCGGAGCAGCAGCACCTGCAGCAGCTGAACGTGTTCCAGGCGTCTCTGGCCATCACGGGAATGCCGCACAGGCCTCTGGGAAGAGCACAGTCGTCCCCCATCACCTCCAGTCTTAAAGCCACGCCCATGGGAGAATTACCCATCAAGCACCTCTTCACTACAGGTACCAACCATTAGCAAAGTGCTGTGGTATAAAAGGAAAATATCACATCATGTTTGTGCTGTTATAGGAGAATAATCCACTTCACCGTGGTAACAGTAACAGTTTATAAAGATGTATTCATTAGCGCGCTTGTGATTCGGATTCATTCCTCATGTCCGTTTTTTTTTTCATGTTCCTCCTCTCAGGTCTGGTGTATGACACACTCATGCTGAAGCACCAGTGCATGTGCGGGAACACACACATCCACCCGGAGCACGCCGGACGCATCCAGAGCGTGTGGTCCAGGCTGCAGGAGACGGGACTGCTGGGCCGCTGTGAGGTGAGAGCGCCGCCTGCTGGCACGCCGCAGGAGCTACAGCCTTGTTCTTTTTTTTTTTTTTTTTTTTTTTTTTTAACCAGCAATGAGTCATAAATTGTCTGAAATTTGAATGTAGAGTTCTGTGCAAAAAATCAGAGACCACCATTTTGTGTTCAGTCAAATGGCCACTCGGTATTTAATGCTACCGGAGTGTCATTTCTGAACAATAATGAACAACAGTGTTCTCAGAAATTCAGCAGTATGTCTGTATATCTGCAAACACCGTATTTGTAATGTTCTTTAACTTTAATATTGACCTGCATGAATAAGCTGAAATGGAATTTGTGCACCGTACATTTTACCACCAAATAATTAACACTAAATACTGAACTGAAAACATGAAAACAAAAACAAAATCTGCCGTATCACTGTGCACCAGTGTAGTGAGTAACAGTGTCAGAATGCTCATTTTTTTGGGGTGTGTGTGTGTGTGTGTGTGTGTGTGTGTGTGTGTGTGTGTGTGTGTAGAGGATCCGGGGCAGGAAGGCGACCCTGGACGAGATTCAGACGGTGCACTCGGAGTATCACACACTGCTGTACGGCACCAGCCCCCTCAACCGCCAGAAACTCGACAGCAAGAAGCTCTTAGGTGTGGAGCTCAGTGACCTCACTTCCTGTTACACACTCCTTCATCTCTCTCTCTCTCTCTCTCTCTCTCTCTCTCTCTCTCTCTCTAAGCCGCTCCTTTGTTGGTTTGGATGTACGCTTTGGGTCATCGCCACGCTGAAAAAGGGAAATTCCTTTTCATCTTCAGCTTACTAGCAGGACACTTTTGCACTAAAATCAACTTGTATGTTGTTGTAGCTATTTATGATTCCGTCCGCCTTGTTAAAACCCGCAGTTCCGGCTGAAGAAAAGCAGCCCGAAAGCAAGATGCTGCCACCACCGTGCTTCACCGTGGGTATGGTGTTCTTTCAGTGATATATATGTAAGCGGATAATGCAGAAGGTCGTTTCAGAAGGTCGTTGTGTTCCTGCGTTGTCTTCAGCTTTACGTTTTTACTGAATCCGTACGTACGTTTACGTTATCGCTCTGAATCCGTACGTACGTTTACGTTATCGCTCTGAATCCGTACGTACGTTTACGTTATCGCTCTGAATCCGTACGTACGTTTACGTTATCGCTCTGAATCCGTACGTACGTTTACGTTATCGCTCTGAATCCGTACGTACGTTTACGTTATCGCTCTGAATCCGTACGTACGTTTACGTTATCGCTCTGAATCCGTACGTA
>CM074938.1:1920849-1932772 GCA_037576815.1 Pangasius larnaudii
ATCGCTCTGAATCCGTACGTACGTTTGCGTTATCGCTCTGAATCCGTACGTACGTTTACGTTATCGCTCTGAATCCGAACGTACGTTTACGTTATCGCTCTGAATCCGAACGTACGTTTGCGTTATCGCTCTGAATCCGTACGTACGTTTACGTTATCGCTCTGAATCCGTACGTACGTTTGCGTTATCGCTCTGAATCCGTACGTACGTTTACATTATCGCTCTGAATCCGAACGTACGTTTACGTTATCGCTCTGAATCCGTACGTACGTTTACGTTATCGCTCTGAATCCGCATGTACGTTTGCGTTATCGCTCTGAATCCGTACGTACGTTTGCGTTATCGCTCTGAATCCGTACGTACGTTTACGTTATCGCTCTGAATCCGTACGTACTTACACACACACTGTTTCTCTGTGAAAAAAGTTACGTTCGTGCATTGTTGCTGGACACACACACACACACACACACACACACACACACACGCACACACACACACGGAGCTGTCGTCGCAGTTGAGCCCATCGCTGCGAGCCGTCCATGATTCCTCGTCCCCCTGATAATGAAACTCCCGCCTCCGGCCCACGCTCACTTCCGGTCTGCTGAACCGCTCAAGCTAAACCTCCTCTGACAGACGCTCGAGTATTTTTAGGCTCTAGACTTTTCTGCCACCTCCGCCTCTGAGTCACCAGCCGAGAAGGAAAGTGTGTGTGTGTGTGTGTGTGTGTGTGTGTGTGTGTGTGTGTGTGTGGCAGGCGTGGGTTGTGCAGGAGATGCTGGCTGCCGTCATTTCCATTCCTAATGCATGGTTTTACGATGGGTTTCGACCTTCACCCCTCCTGATACTATAATAATAATAATAATAATATTAATAATAATATTAATAGTAATGCATCGTCATTATTATCATCATCTAATCAGAGTAATCCGGACAGAAATGTGATATTAAGTGTATATATTTAAATTATTTCATGCTTTTCCTCCTCACAGGTCCAATCAGTCAGAAAATGTACGCTGTGCTGCCGTGTGGAGGGATTGGGGTGAGTACCGTTTATGAGACATCAGTAAACACAATTAATAATAACAAGTTTACACACCGATTATCCCTCCATTTAAGCGATTATTAAAAAGATCGTCCACCTGTTTTATTCCACGATTATAATTTCTCATTTATTAAAGAACGACTTCACTTTCTCTTGCTTTTTATCCATTTATAGTTACAGTTTAACGTTGTGGAACTTCCTTTACAGCGGATATAAAAAAAAATAATAATAATAAACCTCAGCTTCGGTGAGAAACCGCAAAGTGTAAACTCCTCTGTCCTGAAGATGTCGGAAAACGTAGAGCTATAATGTTACAAAGCGCCGACACTGGAGACTCCTTCCATAAATGTCAAATAAAAAAACGTCTCCTTAGAGAAAAGACCGCGTCAACGATCGCACGTGTTTTTTATGGACCGTCCATCTCGTGAATAAGCTGTTACTATAGAAACCTGGGATTTGGAGCTGCTCTACTGGCAGGGCTGCTGTTGTAGAAAATAACAGTGGGGTGTTGTGGGGTGTGTGTGTGTGTGTGTGTGTGTGTGTGTGTGTGTGTGTGTGTTCAGGTGGACAGTGACACGGTGTGGAATGAGATGCACTCTTCAGGAGCCGTGCGCATGGCCGTGGGCTGCGTCATCGAGCTCGCCTTTAAAGTAGCAGCTGGAGAACTGAAGGTACAGCCACAGATCCACCTGACACTGGTTGCTATGCACAAAGTATTGGCACCCCCCTCCTACCCCATCCATCAATGGATCATGGACCCCGCTGAGCGGACGTCACATTACATTCTGGCATGTATTTGTGGATTGTCGTCATCTCTCTCTCTCTCTCTCTCTTTTTTTTTTTTTTTTTTTTTTGATTGACAGAACGGGTTCGCTGTCGTCCGTCCCCCGGGTCACCACGCAGAGGAATCCACGGCCATGTGAGTGTACCGCAAAACGTCACGGTAGGGTTCTCTCAAAAGTTAAAGATGAGAGAGAGAGAGAGAGAGAGAGAGAGAGAGAGAGAGAGATTAAAGCAGAGCTTCTTATTGGTCAGTGGCAAGTTCTTTGTGACATCATCAGTGGCATCATCAAATGTTTGTGTACTTCTACATATAAAACTTTTAAACAATAAAGTTTAGTCAAGAGGAAAGATTTAAATTCTTTATCGTTTTTGCTAAAAAGGTGTTGGACTGTACGTGAAGCTGAATTCATTCTGAATTAAAAGTGTTATGAGAAATAAAAATAAACTGAAATTTTATGCTTATGTAATTTCTTTTTAAATATATAATTTTCTTTAGGGGTTTCTGCTTTTTCAACTCGGTCGCTGTTACCGCCAAACTGCTCCAGCAGAAACTGGGCGTGGCCAAAATCCTCATCGTAGACTGGGTAAGAACTGACCCCGGCTGAGTACCACTCGGTTTTATTCTCCACAGTTTATTGATCATCATTTCGTGATCAGTTTGAGATCAGATGAGTGTGTTTACTTGCTTGAGTGTGTTGCTCGCTTGAGTGTGTTTACTCGCTTGAGTGTGTTGCTCGCTTGAGTGTGTTTACTCGCTTGAGTGTGTTACTCGCTTGAGTGTGTTACTCGCTTGAGTGTGTTTACTCGCTTGAGTGTGTTTACTCGCTTGAGTGTGTTTACTCGCTTGAGTGTGTTACTCGCTTGAGTGTCTTGCTCGCTTGAGTGTGTTTACTCGCTTGAGTGTGTTTACTCGCTTGAGTGTGTTACTCGCTTGAGTGTGTTTACTCGCTTGAGTGTGTTTACTCGCTTGAGTGTGTTTACTCGCTTGAGTGTGTTACTCGCTTGAGTGTGTTACTCGCTTGAGTGTGTGACTGACCACACCCATGAGCTCTTTAGCGATGATAATAACCTCTAATCCATCCTATCATACAGGACATTCACCATGGTAACGGGACCCAGCAGGCTTTTTACAACGACCCCAACGTGCTGTACATCTCCCTGCATCGCTATGACGACGGCAACTTCTTTCCTGGAAGCGGGGCTCCTGAAGAGGTAAAGGGGCGGAAGTGTGGCTATGAATCACATACAAATATAGACAGATGAAGAGAGTGAGACAGGTGGCCAGAGTGAGACAGGTGGCCAGAGTGAGACAGGTGGCCAGAGTGAGACAGATAGACAGAGTGAGACAGGTGGAGAGAGTGAGACAGGTGGCCAGAGTGAGACAGGTGGCCAGAGTGAGACAGATGGCCAGAGTGAGACAGATAGACAGAGTGAGACAGGTGGAGAGTGTGAGACAGATGGACAGAGTGAGACAGATGGACAGAGTGAGACAGGTGGAGAGAGTGAGACAGGTGGCCAGAGTGAGACAGATAGACAGAGTGAGACAGGTGGACAGAGTGAGACAGGTGGCCAGAGTGAGACAGATAGACAGAGTGAGACAGGTGGAGAGTGTGAGACAGGTGGACAGAGTGAGACAGATGGACAGAGTGAGACAGGTGGAGAGAGTGAGACAGATATGACAAAATAGTACCAGTATGAAAAACACTAATAGTATCATGTAATATTCTTTTTAAAATTATGATACACATCCTTTTTAATCTCTCTCTCTCTCTCTCTCTCTCTCTCTCTCTCTGTGCAGGTGGGTGTGGGTCCTGGTGTGGGTTTTAATGTGAACATAGCGTGGACAGGTGGAGTCGATCCTCCTATGGGTGATGTGGAGTATCTCACCGCTTTCAGGTTAGAGCTGACACACACACACCCACACACACACACACACACACACACACACACACACACACACACACACACACTGGGACCTCTGACCAGGATCCAGTTCACTTTACTGATTGGTGTTTATTAAGTGCTTAATAGCTTATTACAATCTGTGCTAATGGTGTGTGTGTGTGTGTGTGTGTGTGTGTGTGTGTGCGTGCGCACTAACAGGACGGTGGTGATGCCCATCGCTAACGAGTTCTCCCCTGACGTGGTGCTGGTGTCGGCCGGCTTCGACGCCGTTGAGGGACATCAGTCCCCGCTCGGAGGCTACAGCGTCACCGCCAAATGTAAGCTGCCTAACCCTGTGTGTGTGCGTGTGTGTGTGCGTGTGTGTGTGCGTGTGTGCGTGTGTGTGTGTGTGCGTGCGTGCATGCGTGCGTGCGTGCGCGCGTGCGTGTGTGCGCGTGTGCGCGTGTGTGTGTGTGTGTGTGTGTGAATTACATGCTCACAGCGCACAGGCCATTACGTTATGTTAGTCTTTCGTGCGCGTTGTGAACGTTGGAGGGTCGCGTGCTGAAACCCCATGATGCTGTTCACTCGCAGGTTTTGGTCACCTGACCAAGCAGCTGATGAAGTTGGCGGGTGGGCGCGTGGTCCTGGTGCTGGAGGGGGGTCACGACCTCACCGCCATCTGCGACGCCTCCGAGTCCTGTGTGGCCGCGCTGCTCGGAGACGAGGTGCTCACCGCACACCGCTACCTCTCTACCTCACTACCTCATAACTTTCCATTACTCCCAGTCACAGTCTCTCTGTAACACTCTGCTCTTGTGTGTGTGTGTGTGTGTGTGTGTGTGTGTGTGTGTGTGTGTGTATGTGTGTGTGACTGCAGCTGGACCCACTGCCACTGTCTGTGCTTCAGCAGAAACCGTGTCCGAAAGCATCGGCGTCCCTCGAGAGAATCATCGAGATCCAGAGTAAGTCTGAGCGAGAGAGACAGAGCGAGAGAGAGAGACACAGAACGAGAGAGATAGAGAGAGAGAGATAGAGAGAGAGAGCGAGACGCAGAGACACAGAGAGACACAGAGCGAGAGAGATAGAGAGAGAGACAGAGCAAGAGTGATAGAGATAAAGAGAGACAGAGCGAGAGAAAAAGAGACACAGAGAGACACAGAGCGAGAGAGATAGAGAGAGAGAGAGACAAAGACACAGAGAGACACAGAGAGAGAGACAGAGTGCGAGAGCGCGAGACACAGAGAGAGACAGAGCGAGAGAGAGAGAGAGAGAAAGAGAGACAGAGAGAGAGAGAGAGACAGAGCGAAAGAGACAGAGAGATAGAGAGAGAGATAGAGAGAGAGATAGAGAGAGAGACGTGTTGATATGTAATTTGATAGGGGTTTTTTAATAGTGGTTCTCTGCGTATTATATTTGACCAATCAGTGACTTGTATTATTTTTTGTCCCTCTTTGGTACTCGTGAAAATAATAACAAAATACAGAGTTCTGCAGAATATAGATTAGTTAGAGTGCTGTTACTGACACCGCACGTTATCATCACTTTTATTTTAACATTTATTACATTTTAAAAAGAGATCAATTTAAAGTTTATATCCGGAATTTGTATGTTTCTGTAAAGCTGCTTTGTGACAGTGTGCTGTACAGATGACACTGAACTGAATTATTAACACTTCCTGTCTGTCCCTCCATCTCTCTCTCTCTCTCCGTCTCTCTCTCTCTTTTCTGTCTGTTGTCACTTGCTCTTTTTCTCTCTCTGTCTTTCTCTCTGTCTGTCTCTCTTTCTATCTTTCCCTCTCTCTTTATGTCTGTATCTCCCTGTCTCTCTCTTTCTGTGTATCTCTAAATCTGTCTCTTTCTGTCTCTCTTTCTGTCTGTCGCTTTGTTTTTTCTGTCTGTTGTCACTTGCTCTTTCTTTCTCTCTCTCTCTGTCTTTGTTTTTTCTCTGTCTGTCTCTCTTTCTATCTTTCCCTCTCTCTTTATGTCTGTATCTCTCTCTCTTTCTGTGTATCTCTAAATCTGTCTCTCTTTCTGTCTCTCTTTCTGTCTCTCTCTCTGTCCCTATGTCTGTCTTTCGCTTTGTTTTTTCTGTCTGTTGTCACTTGCTCTTTCTTTCTCTCTCTCTCTGTCTTTGTTTTTCTCTCTGTCTGTCTCTCTTTCTATCTTTCCCTCTCTCTTTATGTCTGTATCTCTCTCTCTTTCTGTGTATCTCTAAATCTGTCTCTCTTTCTGTCTCTCTTTCTGTCTCTCTCTCTGTCCCTATGTCTGTCTTTCGCTTTGTTTTTTCTGTCTGTTGTCACTTGCTCTTTCTTTCTCTCTCTCTGTCTTTGTTTTTCTCTGTCTGTCTCTCTTTCTATCTTTCCCTCTTTGCCACCCCTTCACTCTCTCTCTCTCTCTCTCTCTCTCTCTCTCTCTCTCTCTCTCTCTCTCTCTCTCTCTGTAGGTAAACACTGGTCCTCAGTACAGAGATTAGCGCCCACAGTGTCTCAGTCTCTGCAGGACGCTCAGCGGCGAGAGAAGGACGAAGCGGACACGGTGACGGCCATGGCGTCTCTCACCGTGGACACGGAGCACACGGCGTCCTCCTCACAGAGCAGCAGGTGCGCACACACACACACACACACACACACACACACACACACACACACACACACACACACACCGTAATCAGATTAAAAGGTTTAATAAAAGGATTATCTTCCTCGTTATCTTTTATTTTTAGACGTCTTTGGAGATGTTATGATGAGTCATACCTTTAATGAGTAATAATAGTTAAACCACAGCGCTGTCGAATTCCGGATCCTGATTGGTCCGAAGGTGTTGATTAATCCTCCGGAACGGCAGCTCTGACAGTAACGCAGCTGCAAATCACAGGTTTATATCAATGTGCGTTTCTATAGTAACAGCTCATTCACAGTGAAGTCGCTTGTGTGTAATCGTTGATATGGTGACTAAGAAAAAGTTTCTTCCACATTTACGGAAGGAGTCTCCAGCGTCAGCACTTCGTAACAGTCAGAAGCAAACCTTTAACTGTAGTGTAACTCTAAACGGATAAAAGTGATGACATGTTGTCGTGGTTGTTTGTTTCAGGGCTGCTGAGGAGCCGATGGAGGAGGAGCCTGTGCTGTAGGAGGGGAAAACGTCCAGCACGACGCCGTGGCGTCCACACCTGCTCGGCAGCGACGCTTGCCTTTGAGTCACTCGTCCTTTCCTTCCACGCAGCTCTTTGATCGGTTCCTTCACTCGTTCTCCAGGTGCTCGATGGACGTACGCAGAGCTCCGCTCCACTCCCACATGAGGAGGAGGAAGAGGAGGTGGAAGAGGACCGGGTGGGCCGCCGAACACACATCCGGGAGCAGGACCCGCTTTTTGTTTTGTTTTGTTTTGTTTTGTTTTTTTTTTAAAAAAAACTACTATTTTCCGCTCCTTTCATGGAACACGTGCAGAGACGACGCTGGGATGTTGTCATGGCAAAGGAGCATAAAGTGGGGAGAAAAAAAAAACACCTACGTTTCCTGTACGAGATGCAAAAAGATTTCAGAGCAGACGCTCAGACGTGATGGAGCTCAGAGGTTTTTAACCACGTTGAAACTGACAATCTTTATGTACGATTATAAAAGCACACAGACGTGTATGAATATTACACATGTACAGGTATATATGTGTGTGTGTTTTGTATTTGTCCATTTGTGGAGGTGGAACCCGTGACCTTTTTCGGCGCTCGAGGATGATGACGCTGACGGTTTTTTTTTTTTTTTTTTTTTTTTTTTTTGAGGAGTCACATAACAATCACATACACACTGCTTCACGCACAAACACACAAGAAGAAAGCACACTGACTGATTGACTCACTGAATCACTAATTCACTGACTGAATCACTGACTGACTCACTGATTCACTAACCCACTGACTGAATCACTGACTGATTCACTGAAAAACTGACTCACTGAATGACTGATTGACTCACTTCTTTCCCTCACTGACTCACTGAATCACTCTGACTCGCTTATTTCCCTTACTGACTCACTGAATCACTCTGACTCGCTTATTTCCCTCACTGACTCACTAAATCACTCTGACTCACTTATTTCCCTCACTGACTCACTCTGACTCACTTATTTCCCTCACTGACTCACTGAATCACTCTGACTCACTTATTTCCCTCACTGACTCACTTACCGACTGAATCACTGAATCTCTGAATCACTGACTGACTCACTGAATGAATTAAAAACATGGATGGTTTTGGTATTTGTTTTACAAGGGAACGTGGGCCGACTCGGTGCCTTTTATACTACAATTAATGTTTCAAACACACACACACACACACACACACACACACACACACACAAACTACTGCACACAGTAACACACCTCTCATGCTGAATTTGTTCAGAATTTCCTCTCTGCCTTAATCTCGTCAGGCGAAAGCGCCGATTTCAGCCATTTTGTTTTTTCGGAGCACTCAGCTCGGACTCCTCCATCCGTTTCCTCTCCTCCTGTCAGATCAGGGGTCAAAGGTCAGAACTTAAGCCTTGCTACTTTGCGTTGCCCCGGTGTGGTGTGCGATCACATCGTGACGCTTCTCTGATTCTCCGATGATGATGATGATGATGATGACCAACTCGTGTTGCTTTTGTGTTTTTTCGGTCCCTTTTTTTTCGTCCCTTGTACATAAAACACGCTCGACTCTCTTCTCTCTTCTCTCTTCAGGAAACTTCGGTTTCTGTTTGTTTCGTTTGTTTTTTTAATTTTTTTCTTCTGAAGATTAAGTGTCTGTGTTCACTTTTATATGGAGATGTTTCTCTTTTTTATATGAAAATCTAACACACACACACACACACACACACACACACACACACACACACGAAAACAGCTATCAGTGTTAATCTGCTCAGTCGATTTTAAAATATTCTGTATGGATAAAAGTGTGTAATGTGCTGCGTGCGGATGCACAGTTGGTTTTTATATCTATATACATACATACATACATTTTATATATATATATATATATATATATATCTATCAGGGCTGCACGATATTGAAGAAAAACGCGATGTGCGATAACTTGTTAAATAACGCGATATGCGCCACTATAATGCTATAAGTGTGTAAAATCGATTTAAATTATATATATATATATATATATATATATATATATATATATTTATATATTTAAAAACTGAAAATGACGTCACCACCATAAATGTTTCATGTTCTTTTGAGGAAAAGAAAGCGAGCTCTCGTTTGCTTTTTTTCGTAACTTTTTGAAATATTGAAATCATTCCGTTATCGCGAGCCCTTGCGATATTCATATCACGATATTTACATTTGCGATACTTTGATAATTTCGATATATTGTGCAGCCCTAATGTGTGTGTGTATATATATATATATATGTATGTGTGTGTGTGTGTGTGTATGTTATGTCGTGTCACTGCGCGATGAATCTGGCATCAGGGTTTTAAGGGCAGGTATGATTTTGTTTGTTTGTTTGTTCTTTTTGTTTTTTTTTTCTTTTTTATTCCTTAAACACACAACACAACAGTTGCAGACTTTTTTTTTTTTTAACGTTTTTTTTTATTATTTTTTTTTTTTAATTAAAAACACAGGCAATAAGGTCAAACACCACTGAGACACTACGACACTCACCCGTTCTAATCACAGAGCTTTATTTCTGCTATTATTTTTGCACCAGATGAATTTTATTTTCGTAAAGGTTTATTGTTTTATAAGTGTTTATGAGTGATTATCGACTTTTCTTTTTTTTTTTTTTTTTTTTTTCTTTTCAGAAATGTCACATTTGGGCTGATTTCAGTCCACGTGTTTATTAATATTCAGTCTGTCATGACGTTCAGTTTTTTTTTTTTTTTTAGTAGAAACTTCTGCCGGTTATCTTCCGTGTGGGCGGGGCTTAACCTGGCGCATTTCTTTATGACACTAATGATCGTAATAAGTTTAGAATAAACGTATAAACCGTATACACTCTTAGGAAAAAGGTTTAAATTGAGATCCCATAATGGTTCTTCGTCGTCCCTTTGATTAGAAAGCGTTCCTCATGACACTTGTCTAGGAACCCTTAACTACACAAGGAACTTTTTGATGGACTTGTTTTATTTTTTTTTTAAATTAATTTATTTTTTTTTTCCCTAAGAGTGTACACACTGCCCGTCTGAAGTTTGGGGACAACTCTGCAATTCTTCAAAAAGTTTTCGACTCAGCTCTTTCCAACAACCCGAAGATTTCCAGATAGAAAAGAGACAACACTGTGTACGAAACCCGAGCATTAAAGCACATATGTAAAAATAATAATAATAGTAATAATAATAATAATAATAATAATAATATATTGAAGAATGCTACTTAATTTAATTACACCATCTCCTCTTTTGCTTTATCGATTTATTTTACAAGTGAATATCAGGAATATAGCTCTAGGAAAATGGATTTTGTGTGCTAATGTTTTGAGACTCACCTTCAAACAAATCAGCCACAAAACTCCTACATCAGTCTCTTTTTGCCACACGCTGCGCTGACGTCATGTTTATAACGGGTCATATTTCTCAGTCCATCTACCGCCCGGTTCCTCACCAACATCGAGCGCGTCTGACTCGGAGAAACAACAGAAGGCAAGAGGATGAAATTATGCTGGAAGCTTTACCGAAGATGGATTCGCAAAGCGCGACGATAATAACGAGGAGAAACCAAAATGCCAGAAAATGTATCATTTCTGTTTTTGCGCTCACTTTGGGGAATCCCTGACCTACACTCCGGGGCAGACGGAGATCGGCATTAGTTCTTTTTCTATGAGGCAAAAGAGTGGAAGATCTTTCGGAGGTGGAACCCGGTCACATGAATATATCAAGCTGTACAGAAAAAAAAAAAAAAACATCGACACGTCTGTGCGTCGTCACATTTACAACAAAACAAACATTATTCTTTGGAGAAAAAAAAAAATCGAAAGCAGAAATATTCCGTCGTAACGCACTTGGCTTCGGTCTTTGCGTCATTGCTGAATTAAAAATCACTAAATTTCTTTTTTTTTTTTTTTTTTTCCCTCCCCAAGAACGAGCGGTTGAACGTTTGCAGGACTTGTATGGAACGATCATCGTAACCAGCACATGATCTGGTTAGATTTTGGAACTGGTCCGATGATCATGGTCAAGGTCACAGCAAGGTCAGCTGTCCGAACTAGTTTTTCTTTTAATAGCTTCCTTCCTGTTTGAAGTATATTTTAAGGATATTTCAGACGTGAACACATTAGTACCAAGAAAGGCTGGACTTGGTGGTGGTGGTGGTGGTGGTGCTGGTGGTGGTGGAGGAGGAGGAGGCGTCCCTGTTCACACCTCAGAGCGCGTGTGTGTCCTCCTGTGATCGCATTACATCGTGAAGATTACGAAAGTAAACAACAACATCCCGTCCCGACTCCTTATCCGGAGTAATCGCACATACGCTGTCGGGAATTTCTCTTTAAACCGGCTGAAGCTCTCTGACAGGAGGCGGAGTTTAGGTTTGAGCTTCAGAAACCACGGGGACGACCTGCAGGAAACACAGCGCACAGTGTGTGTGTGTGTGTGTGTGTGTGTGTGTGTGTGTATATTAGGGATGTAAACCTCAGGCTTCCACATGATACTATACGATATACGATTTAGATTCTTAAGGCAACGATCCGATATTTAACAACACAACTGAATCGGATACGGTTACGCTTCGATGCTGTTGTGTTTCCTCGGAATCCGCTGTAGGCCTGCCGTTATTCCATGGATGACGATGAGGATTAGAAGTTACGGGCCTGCTAAATTATTTACACATCAAAAAAAATGATTTAAAAATCTGTTTGTTTATTTTTACACACCAGTTGCCTGTCCTTTTTTAAATAATAATCAATTTGCATTAAATGTATAATCGATAATAATCCATTTATGATTGTTGCATGGGTTCATTTCAGTCGTTGCCTTTTAAATCGATGCATCGATCCAACTTGTTAAATCGTTACACTCGTAGTGTATATAGTACACAATCTGGCCAAAAGTATGTGCACCCCTGACCATCACACCCATATGTGGTTCTTCCCCAAACTGTTGCCACAAAGCTGTAAGCACACAGTTGTATAGAACGTCTCTGTATGCTGTAACGTTACAGTTTCCCTTCACTGGAACTAAGAGGCCCAAACCTGTTCCAGCATGACGACGCCCCTGTGCACAAAGCGAG
>CM074938.1:1950474-1968029 GCA_037576815.1 Pangasius larnaudii
ACCCTGGGGCTTCTTCTGTCCGTGCTGAAGCTTTAACCTACCCTGGGGCTTCTTCTGTCCGTGCTGAAGCTTTAACCTACCCTGGGGCTTCTTTTAACCTACTTGTCACGTTTCCTGCCAAGTTTAGAGTGTCTTCTGCCCCATCTTTTTTTTTTTTTTTTTTGCTTTGTTTGTTTTCTGACCACGCCCCCACGGCTTCTTCTGCGAAAGAGTAGTCTTTACCCAGCCTGGATTACTTTTTCTGTCAAACCTGGGGTGTCTTGTGCCCAGCCGAGGACTTTTCCACCCAGGTGAAGGCTTTGTCCAGCCTGGGTCTTCTTCTGCTCAACTTGGAGCTTCTCGTGCCTATAGCTGATGGGTTTACTCAAACTGGGGCATCTTCTGCCTAACGTAGATCTTTTCGTGCCTGTGTGAGGGCTTTGTCCGGCCTGGGGCTTATTCTGCTGAATCGGAGGTTTTTTTCTTTCCACCCCACCTGTCATTTTTTCTGCCCAACCTGGGTACCTTCTGTGCAAGCTTGGTATTCTTTTGCCCACCCTGGTGCTTCCTGTGCCCATACTTCTGCTTAGCTTGGCCAAGTCAGGACTTTTTTTTGTCCAACCTGTCATTTCTTTTGTCCAGTAAGAGAGTCATCTTCTGCCCAACACTGGGCTTTTTCTGCCCAGCACAGGGCTCTTATGCCCAAACTATGGCTTTATCTACCCAGCCTGGGTGTTCTTATGCCCAAGCAGAGGCTTTGCCCATCCTGGAGCTTCTTTTGCCCTGGGGCTTCTCCTGCCCATCCTGGGGCTTTATCTTGTACCCTGCCTAGACCTTCTTCTGTTCAATCTGCTTCTTCTTCTGTCCATTCTGAGGATTGCTTTGCCCCTCTGTCTAACCTGGGGTTTCTTCTACCGAGAATGAGGCTTTGCCCAATCTACCCCATCTATTGCCCCCGTTGAGGCTTCTTCATCTTCCCAACCTGGGGCTTCTTCCCTAATGTGCTCCTCTGCTCAACCTGGAATTTCTTCTGATAGTACTAGGGCTTCTTTTGTCCAGCCTGAGATGTCTTCTGCTAAATCTGAGATATCTTTTGCCTAACCTGGACTTTTTCTGTCCAAACTAACGCTTTCTTTGTCCAAGCAGAGGCTGTGCCCATCCTGGGGCTGCTTTGTGCAGGCTGAAGTTTATTATGCCCAGTCTAGGGTTTTATCTTGTACCCTAGAAGAAGAAGAAGAAGAAGAAGAAGAAGAAGGCCTAGTTCTTCTGCCTACTTTGGTGCTTCTCCAGCCCAGACTGGGGTGTTATCTTGTACCCTACCTAGGCTTTCTTCTGCTCAAGCTGGTTCTTCTTCTGTCCAGTCTGGGATTTTTCTTTCACTACCTGTCAAACTAAGGCTTCCTCTGTCCATCCTTGGGCTTTTTCTGACCAGTCTGAGGTTACTTTTGTATAATCTCAGGCTTTCTCTTCCCAGCCTGGGGCTTTTCTCTCAATCTGTACACTTCCGTCCAAGCTGGTGATCCTTCTGCCCAGTCTGTGTTATTTTCTTGACAAGCGAACCTTTGCCCAGACTAGAGTTTGATCTGCAGCGATGTTCCTCTTGAGGCATGAGGTAACCGAGTCTGTTTGTGCTGCTTACAGATCTCACAGAGAGGACGGGGCGGACGCACAGCTGGAGATCGACTCCGAGTCCCTCGCTGACTTCGAGATGCAGCTTTACCAGTGAGTGAGTCGCAGATCGTATCGTGTCACAAACACCGACGTGCCGCGTCGCTTGTGCTTCCACGTGTTCCTTATACTACTTTATACGTATAGATATATTTATTTATATTATACATACAGAAATAACTGGCGTCTCATTCAGGATGTGTTCCTGCCTTATACCCAGTGATCCCGGATTAAACGCCGCATCCACCACACTTTCGCTGAAGAGGAGTGAATGAATAAATGATCCTAATGTTAATGTTTATCATAATAATGTTTAAAAAGGAATAAATTACATGGTTTGGTGTTTGTGCAGAGCGATTGAGATGTATCACAGCAGAATACAGTGGCTGACTCGAGGCAGCAGAAAGGTAAATAATTAAACCTTATTTCCACAGACTGCAGGTTGAAATTGATTTATTCTTGTTTTTTTTTTTTTTGTTTTTTTTTTTTTGCTGATTTGTGAGTGCCTGTTTGCTGTTGCGGTTCTGCGTGTTTAGGTCTTTGGGATGGTGACAGGATCCAGACTCGGAGTTCTCGTCGACTCTTCTGACGTGAGCTGCTCTGAAGAGAGGCTCTCAGATCTCCAGCGTCACCTCCTAGTGAGCTTCTGTAACATTTTAATTCTTTCAGATTAAAATACAAGCATATTTATTCTTCTCCGAACCGAATTTGTGGACATGTACGTATTTCGGTTTCTTTCTAAGCGTCTCGTACGGGAGCAATTATGCCTGAAGGAGCAGCTGCACTTCCTGTCCGTAGGCACAGAAGTCAGCAGTCTGTGGGAGAACCCGAGAGACGTTAACCCAAAGAGGTGTGTGTGTGTGTGTGTGTGTGTGTGTGTGTGTGTGTGTGTGTGTGTTTTCTCTTAAACGTACTTGTCATCGTATACAGAGCCTCAGTGTTGCCATGTTCATCCAACTGTACATGTGCTATACTGATGGGATGAGAAGATAAAAAAAAAAAGAGCTTCTTTGGAGCAGGTTCTCCACAGGGTTTGATGTTCCTGTACATCCTGAGAGATTTCTCGCCTCTCCAGGCTGCAGGAGGTTCAGGACTGGATCCTGCGCCTGCGTCCGAGCGGAGAGTGCAACCTCCTGCAGGCTTTAGAGAAAACCCGGAGCCACGCCCATCTCGACAGTCTGCTCATCGTCATGAGCTCCTGGTGAGAGCACACACACACACACACACACACTACTATATTCATTCCTTCTGTAATGTGATGCAAAAAGGGAAAAATGACAATTTTGGTAACATCAGTCTTTTTTTTCCGTATTTCTTCTTGTACACTGTAGTAACAAAAACTTCACAAAACTCAACAGAAAAATGTTTATTTCATCGCCTTGTGATCGCCACATTATCTGAAAGTCAGCAGCTTTAATGATGTTCTCATGTATTCCTGAAAAAAGCATGTTTCCTGATATAGATGTCAAGTCGTCTGTCATTGTAACATACAGTATATGTGTGTTTGTATATATACAGTATACAGTTGAGGGCAAAAGTTTACACCCCCCCCCCCCCCCCCATTTCAGAATCTGTAAAATGTTAATTATTTTACCAAAATAAGAGGATCTTACAAAACGCATGTTATTGTTTAATAAGTGCTGACCTGAGTAAGAGATTTCACATCAAAGATGTTTACATATAGTCCAAAACATGTGCAAAACTTTTGAACAGAATGGAGATGTGTACATTTTTTCTTATTTTGCCTAAATATGATATTTGTTTCATTTAGTCTTGCCTTTCAGAGGCTACAGAAGATAGTTACATGTTTCCCAGAAGACCAAATAAGTTAAATTTACCCTGATCTTCAAATTCAAAAAGTTTTCACCCCCCCGGCTCTTAACGCACGGTTTTTCCTCCTGGAGCATCAGTGAGCGCTTGAAACTTCTGTAATAGCTGCATACGAGTCCCTCAGCTGTCCTCGGTGTGAAAGGTTTGGATACAGTCGCTGTTGGAAAGGGTTCAAATACACAAGAATGCCGGAAAACCAAAGAATTTGTGGGAGCTGAAGGATTTTTCTGAAGAACAGCAGGCGGTTTAACTGTTCAGGACAAACAAGAGGCTCATGAACAACTATCACCAACCAAAAAAACACAGCTGTGGATCATTCAGGTCACAGCACAGTATTAAGAATCAAGGGGATGTAAACTTTTGAACTTTTTATAAATTCAGCTATTATTTTCTCTTGTGTGTATGTATATGTAAACATCTT
Organism: Pangasius larnaudii; assembly: GCA_037576815.1. NCBI lineage: Eukaryota > Metazoa > Chordata > Actinopteri > Siluriformes > Pangasiidae > Pangasius > Pangasius larnaudii. The sequence goes on from CM074938.1 coordinate 1,954,373, forward strand.
TTATGTGAAATCTCTTACTCAGGTCAGCACTAAATAAACAATAACATGCATTTTGTATGATCCGTCTTATTTTGGTAAAATAATTACCTTTTTGCAGATTCTGAGAGGGGGATGTAAACTTTTGCCCTCAACTGTATATGTATATGTGTGTGTGTGTGTGTGTGTGTGTGTGTGTATCCATTTCCTTTTTAAAACCTCATTAAACTACTCTCACTAGAGTGAAAACATATGAATTCATATTCCTATATTTTTTTTGCTACCTGCATTCATGAAACTTTACATGTTAATTCTTATCCCTGATTAAAAAGATATTAGTGATTAATTTCTCCAAATGTTGATGATTCGTGGAATTATGTTGTATTTTATAATGAAAAATAACACACCAATGTGTAATTTTTTTTTCATAACAACGCACAGCGTTTTTTTGGATTAAACAACAGAAAGATTTGTTGGTGCAGTAATGGACTCAGACTTTGTGTGTGTGTGTGTGTGTGTGTGTGTGTGTGTGATGTTCAGTCCTGATCAGGACGTGGATATTTTACTCTCCTACGCGTCTGAGGTGGTGCAGGAGACGTCGCTCTCTGTTCACGTGGTGTCCTTCGGCTCCTGCAGTCCAGCAGCTGTTGTGAGTATGAAGCTGTCGAATAGGTCAGTGTTTACGTTTCATTAGAAAGCTCAAATTCAGAGTTAGATTAGATCATCTATAGATTGGACCATCAATAGCCCTTTAGGTGTTTTTAGATCATTCGAACTCTAATCACTTTATGGTATTAATATATTTTTTTTTGGTCTGATTTACACGCTTTCTTGTAAGCGGTGATTATTTGGCTTCTCTGCTCCATCGTTCATTTGATTAAATGAAATGCTAAATGTACGGTGAATGTTAGAAACGGTTATTTTACCTCAACAGTCCAGATCTCCACTCTTTCTTATTCCAGTTAGACCCACATTTATGTTTTAGGTTCAATACCGGCGCTGTCCGAGTCTTCTCTCGTTCATCACAGAGTCGCGTCACGATCCGAGAGTGAGCAGTCGGTGGAGGTTTTTTTTTTTTTTTAAAAATAAAACTCGACACACTCCAGGTTTTCATGTTCTAATATTGTTATGATGATGAAGTAAACTCTCATTAAGGACGATATATTTTATTGTGCTCTTTCACAGGCAGCTGTGAAGAACATCAGCAGAGTCACAGGAGGGAGATTTCACCTGTTTTCTGCTGCACTGGTAACAAGAATTTAATATCATCACCAACTGAAGAATTTCTATTCGTTTTTCTATGGTGGATGTTAATGTGTGTGTGTGTGTGTGTGTGTGTAGGGTGTAGTGGACAGCAGTAGTGACTTGGAGCCTCTGTGGGCTGAAATTAAAGCCGCGCGAGACGTCCTTCGCCACGTTCAGGACGTGCGGCGGTGCGGACGACTTCACGACACGGCGGTGTCCATCGTTTCGGAGGTGATGCAGAAACAGTGAAAGTTTTCCCAGAGAGTTAAATCTACTTCACACCAAATCCCGAAGAAATCCGTCATCACACTCATCACATGACGCAAAGAAATAAATAATAAATAAAATAACACACAACCGCAACCAAACGACATGCTCACTCCTCCAGCCACTCACGCGTGTCTCTAAACTCACGTTATTGCCGTCGCAGATCTCGACAGACTTGGACGGTCTGACTCTGTCTGATCTGAACTCGGAAGCCCACAGCGCTGCTCTGTGTGTCCAGCCTGCAGGTCCTCTCCCATCAACCTCTGCTGAGTGGATGAAAACACACGGCCTGAAAGGTGCTACGTTAACGGATAACGACCTGATCGATCGTATTTGGTTCCCTAGAAATCAGACTTCTGTGTGAAACGCTTGTAAACTGTACACGGTTCCCTTGAAATGGACATACACACCATCACACTCCACACACATGATCAAATTCCCCTTATAAGTTAGTCCTTAAGCTGTTAGCTGTTAGCTGTTAGCTGTTAGCTGGAGCGGTAAACATGAACTGTCCCACTGATATGTACATTTTTATCCTTTTGTGTCTGTAGCCAAGAAACTGAACTTGTACCAAGTGCTGGCTCCTAACGTCTACTCTCCGCTGGAGGGCTTCGTCCCCATACTGGGGAAGAACGTCCAGTCCAAAGTGCACGAGGTCCGTACATACAACAGCATTCTGACTACACTGTCACTGCAATGGAGGAGGAGCTTTGTGGTTCTCAGGATGGCAGGAGGAGGAGCTTTGTGGTTCTCAGGATGGCAGGACATAGAGCTTTGTGGTTCTCAGGATAGCAGGAGGTGGAGCTTTGTGCTTCTCTTCATGGCAGGAGGTGGAGGTTATGGGTCTCAGAATGGCAGGAGGTGGAGCTTTGTGGTTCTCAGGATGGCAGGAGGTAGAGCTTTGTGGTTCTCAGGATGGCAGGAGGTGGAGCTTTGTGTTTCTCTTCATGGCAGGAGGAGGAGCTTTGTGTTTCTCTTCATGGCAGGAGGAGGAGCTTTGTGCTTCTCTTCATGGCAGGAGGTGGAGGTTATGGGTCTCAGAATGGCAGGAATTGTGGTTCTCAGGATGGCAGGAGGTAGAGCTTTGTGGTTCTCAGTATGGCAGGAGGTGGAGCTTTGTGGTTCTCAGGATGGCAGGAGGAGGAGCTTTGTGGTTCTTAGGATGGCAGGAGGTGGAGCTTTGTGGTTCTCAGGATGGCAGGAGGTGGAGCTTTGTTGTTCTCAGGATGGCAGGAGGTAGAGCTTTGTGGTTCTCAGTATGGCAGGAGGTGGAGCTTTGTGTTTCTCAGTATGGCAGGAGGAGGAGCTTTGTGGTTCTCAGGATGGCAGGAGGTGGAGGTTATGGGTCTCAGAATGGCAGGAGGTGGAGCTTTGTGGTTCTCAGGATGGCAGGAGGTAGAGCTTTGTGGTTCTCTTCATGGCAGGAGGTGGAGCTTTGTGCTTCTCTGGATGGCAGGAGGTGGAGGTTATGGGTCTCAGAATGCCATTATAATGTATACTTTGGATTGTTTGTTATCTGGAAGGGTTTGAATTTGAATTTGTTTTGCTGATAAATGTCACTTGGTAAGTTCTCGTCTTTTTCAGAAAGCAATGGTGCAGTTTGAGTGGAATGACGGCACGGTGAAGAACATGCACGTGGATCTGCACCTGCTGCAGAGTTATCAGGTAAAAAACAGACTCCTCACCTCATCTCCTCACCTTTTTACTTTCACTTTCTTACTTCTCTCTCTCTCTCTCTCTCTCTCTCTCTCTCTCTCTCTCTCTGTCTCTCAGAGGCGGCTCCTGGAGGCCGAGTGTGTGTTGGAGGACAGGGTCATGTGGTTAAACGATACCAGCAGCAGGCAGATCTGGGGAACAGTGTGTGAACAGAGGCGAGACACATGTCGATTAATACGCTCCACGTAACCAGTTTAAAAAAATCCCGCGTGTCTATTTAACATTTATGGAAGGAGTCTCCAGTGTCAGTGCTGTGTAGCAGTCAGAGTTAAAGCTGTAACGTTATCATTTCCCACATCTTCAGGACAGAGGAGTTAACAGCGGGCTGTGCTTCCTTCTCTATAGCGTGCAGGTTCTGCTGGAGATGTCCGACATGAGCCTTCACCACCAGCTGCACATCCAGCACGCCGTCCGGCTCCTGCTGCAGGAGCAGCTGCCCAACACACACCGCTTCAACATCGTAGCGTGAATACGATCTTTCTGTCATCCTATAACCTACACTGATACACTCTCAAGGGTTGTTTAGACGATTAAAGTTTCTTGGAACCTTCTCCGAAAGCATACGTAGAGCCCGTGCGGCTCCTTAGCGAGCGCTTAGTTATTAACATAGTGCTTGGGGGGAAAAAATCAGTTTGTGTCTGATTCACAGGTTTGGGTCAGATGTGAAAGCGTGGAAAGAGCAAACGGTTTCCTCCAACCACCAAAACCTTCAGGATGTCTGGCAGTAAGTGATGATGATGATGATGATGATGATGATGTGCTGCCTCATGCAGTATGACCTCATTCGATACACATCAAGCACTAATTACTGTGTGTGTGTGTGTGTGTGTGTGTGTGTGTGTGTGTGTGTGTAGGTGGGTTCAGGAATTAGAGTGTGCAGGGGGTCGTAACACACTGGCTGCTCTCAGACACGTTGTGGAGACAGAACCACACACCGATTCCCCTCTCACTCGCGGCGTGTATCTTCTCACCACAGGCACTCCGGATCAGGACAGCGTAAGACCACTCACTGACACTGACACTGACACTGACGCTGTATCAAGATCCCAAAAGCAGAGACTAATTTGCATGTGTTATTACAATAGTTGTATAGAGGGCATGGTGGCTTAGTGGTTAGCATGCGTGCCTCACACCTCTGGGGTTGGCATGTCCTCCCTGCGCTTCGGGGGTTTCCTCCAGGTACTCTGGTTTCCTCCCCCTGTCCAAAGACATTCCCTGGGATAGGCTCCAGTCTCCCCTGTGTAGGATAAGTGGTTCAGAAAATGGATGGATGGACAATAATTGTATGATTTTGTCTTCAGACGGTAGAAACAGGCTACTACAAATTTAGTACCTGCCCTTCGGGTGTATTAATGTGCACGCATTCATGTCTGTTTGCGACATGAATTTCAGTCTGCAGTAACTCACACTGCGGGTGTTTGATTAATCTGTTTGCTCGGACTCTTCCCTCTACAGTGCAGTTTCAATAAAAACGCCCCAAACTGCATATTCATTAAGGCAAAAGTGCAAAAAAAAAAAAAAAGTGTTATTTTGCTTATGTGATAATACAATCCTCAGTAGATCCTGTTACAAAAACACGTCTTGTGTTTTAATAACAGTTGTTAGCTTTTTCATATGATGTGAACCTAAATAATAAACGAGTCGCAGGATGTTAGATGAAGATAAAGTGGATAGAGTGCTTACTTTTTTTTTTTTACTTTGGTGCCCCCTGTTGGTCACACTGGGCACCTACACTGTGTAATTACACAATAAATACGAATGTTGCCCTTTTCGGTAACAAAAGTAGTTTGTACTCAGAGCTACTGTCGATACTAATGAAAGAAAGAAAACCCTGCACAGCTCCCATGAGCTAATATGCTCAATGCTAACTAGCTACCATATAGCGGTAATCCATCTTTAGCAATATGTGGCGCTCTTTTTTTTACAGGAATTGTGTTTGTTGTCAAGCACCAATAAAATGCTTAGCTCACTGTTATCCAGGCTAGTTTCATTCCAACACACAGTAGACGTAACTAAACACTTTTATTTTAGTCAGTCTTATTTGTTTTCTGGCGTGTGTCCCCAGTCGGCCGTCTCTTCATACGTGTCCGAGTTCTGCACTGGTCTGCGGATTCACGTGTGCCTGTTCACCAGAGAGGACGAGCCGCTCCGGTGCTCATCGTCCCGCTACGTGTCCCGCGCCGACGCCGCTCTGTTTCTGCGCGACCTAGCACACAGCGCTAACGGCCGCTTCCACTGGATCACAGACACAGGTAGAGGGTCAAGCAGCGTGTTACTGAAAAAGTGCTGTTGGTTCTTACAACCTTCTTGTTTTTACTCACCAGGGGAAAAATTTGTCATAACACAAAAAGTAGCTAATGTTTCATTTTGGAAGAACAAACTTCATGGGTGGACGTAGGCCGCAATAGTAACCTCGCCTCCACTATTCTAACTAATGTGGGGCAGAAGTGGGACATCAGAACTTGGAATTACGTCATTTCCGATCTGCGTGCGTTCAAGCTACAACGTCGGGGGGGAAGAAACACGGATGCCTCCTTTGTTTGCCGTTGACGCTGCGAGCAGCCATGTTGATATGGCATCTTGTGCTGAACCCGGAGTTCCGAGCTAGGGATTCCGAGTTTAGGGGCGTTTTCTTTGGTGGTCGGACCGTCATCAAAGGTCGGAAATTCCAAGTTAAGAGCTTTAGTCGAACACAGCATTGTGCGTACCGTGTGTACCGTGCAAGTTGTCTTTCAGGGAAAAGGTAAGACGCTTTGTTCCAGCTGGAGGTGGAGGGGTGGAGCTGATTTCAGGGCCGGAAAAATGAAGCCTGAAATGAAGAAATTAGCCGGATCTGTTGCATTGTAGTCTTGCTAATCACAATTATCACAATTAACACGTAATTGTTACAGGTTAAGAAACACTTTAAAAACGAGAGACGTCACCTTTAAGGCCTCAGTGGTTCAGTTTGTTTGCATTTGAACAAAGCCTGTGGTTAAAGGTGTTACGGTTCAGATTTATATGGACAGAAAAGAACAAATAAAAAAATCAGGAAAAAACAAAAATAAATAACTAAATTCACCTCCTCCCACCAAGAAAAGTAAAATAATGCCAGACTGCGGATTATAATAGGTTGTGTGAAAGTTTTGTTTACTTTGTTCTTAAGTATTGTCAGACTAAATAACTAATATTTCATATTAACTAACTGTACTAAATAACTAACAGTGTATTAAGTAAAGAATAAAACATTCAGTATCATGCTGTTATAGGAAAATAATCAACGATGTAGCGGCGTTAGAGTCGATCATTTTCCTGTTAAAAGCTGTTTAAAGCACGTCGATTTGCCAGTTACAAGTTTTTTATTTATTAGAAAAGGGGACTTTTTTATTCATTTACGGTTACATTTAATGTCTTAGTACAGTGATGAGACCAGCTGAGATGATTAAAAAAGACCAGACGTGAGGAAAAAAGAGCGAGCTGTTAGAAAAGCTTTAGAAAAAAAACTACACAAACCAGTTAGCTGTGTGTGTGTGTGTGTGTGTGTGTGTGTCTGTTCTCACTCCTGTTCTCTGTCTCCACCGGCAGGTATAGTGGAGAGCGATGACATCACTGCCCTAATCAGAGAAATGGAGAAGGCTGCTGATTACTGGCAGAAGGTGAGACGAAGCGTGACCTTAATCATCTCTATTTTACTAAATAATCCTGAATAAGTGAGGAGTAAAACATCAGTGTTGTGCTCTTTTGGGAAAATAATCAGCAACTGGGTGGCGTGATGAAGCGGAGTTACTGTAACCACCCGGAATTGGATCGTTTTCCTATATAACGGCACGTCTCGGAATGAAAAATTAGCGTACTTTTTAATCCGTTTACAGTCACGTCTAATGTTTGCGTGTAAGTTAGTTCCTGTTCTCGCTTCCATAAATGTTAAATAAACATCTCCTTACAGAAGACTTCACCATATTAATGATTATACACGTGTACGCGTGTAATGTGTTGATGCGGAGCGTCCGCTGTGAGTGAGCTGTTACTATAGAAACGATAATTAATATGAACCTGTGATTTGCAGCTGCACTACTGTCAGAGCTGCTGTTATAGAGAATTAATCAGCGTTGCGGTGTAGAACGCGGTAACCAATCCTGACGCACGGAAATAGTTTTAAACTCGTGCACTGGTAGTGTAAAGATCACCTGACGCTGATGACGTTATTGTGCAGTGCTGTGAGCTGATGGACTCTCTGCTTCAGCGGAGCTCCAGCGCACGTCCAGAGGAGGCTCGCGATCGACAGTGTCGTAGCCCGGCTCGCCGCGCCGAGACTCGGACGCAGAAACGCACACTCCCCCTTCCCCGAGAGACTCGACTGAGCTCGGCCAGGCTGGTCAGTGCAAACACTACCCCGGATACACACTTTACATTTCATTTCACTGATGTTTGCTTACTGGGAAGATTTCAGCACAGCGACGTGTTTTTCATCATCTGCTACTTCCATACATCGCCGGCTATTACAGCTGAGCTGGTCCTGGACAGCACCCCCTACTGGTGATTTATTTAATCTCCTCACCTTTGTCGAGAGATTTGGCGAGTTGAGTTGAGATTTCAGTGAGTTTGGTGTAAACGGTGTTCACACACGTGTTGAAATTCCTTCTCAGTGGTAATCGCACGTATACTACAGATACAAGGTATAGCTATTAGTTTAAAAAAGACTACAGATGTATGTATTTAAAGAGCACTTTTTGTTCGTGTACACACAGGGGAGGACGGAGGGGAGGACGGAGGGGAAGCGCTCACCAACATGGAGGCCAAACAGTGCCAAAGCAGTCATTCCTCCTGGTGCGTAACACAATGAGCTGTTACAAAGCACTGACACTGGAGACTCCTTCCTCTTTGTAAGTAAGATATCAGACACTCCAGGTGCACGCTGTTACTGGAAAATAACGAACTTCCGGGTAACTCGGCTTCATCACAGCGCGACGCGGAGTCTCGTTATCGCTTACATATTGAAGGAGTCTCCAGCGTCAGCACCGTGTAACAGTCAGGGCTAACGTTTTTCCGAAGGGTGAGATACTAAAGAAGGAGCTGACTTGTTTCACGGACATTCCACAACATTAAACGTAACTATAAATTGATTTAAAAAAAAAAAAAAAGTACAACATGTTGATCTTTAATAAATAAAAACTGTAATCTGTGATAAATTGCTGTGATGTAAACGAAATAAAACACATCAGGATGTGCTGTTATTGGAAAAGAATCAACTTCAAGTGTGTTATTTTCCTACAACAGAATGTCCCAAGAGTGTTTTATTCCTTACATAGCTATCTTCCTAATAATAATAATATACACTCACCACTCACCACTTTATTAGGAACACCTGTACACCTGCTCATTTATGCAGTTATCCAATCATGTGGCAACAGTGCAAGGCATAAACTTATGCAGGTGCAGCTCAAGAGCTTCAGTTAACGTTCACAAGAACATCAGAATGATGGAAAAAGTGGGATCTATGTGACTTTAACTGTGGCATGGATGTAGGTACCAGATGGGCTGGTTTGAATTTCAGAAACTGCTGATCTCCTGGGATTTTCACACGCAATCGTCTCTAGAGTTGATACAGAACGGTGCAAAAAGCATCCTGTGAGCGGAGAGTCTGCAGGCTGAAACACCTTGTTGATGAGAGAGATCGGAGGAGAACGATCGGACTGGTGTGAGCTGCTAGGAAGTCTACAGTAACTCGAATAATCACTCTTTACAACCGTGGTAAGCAGAAAAGCATCTCAGAACGCACAACACATCAAACCTTGAGGTGGATGAGCTACAACAGCAGAAGACCACATCAGGTTCCTCTCCTGTCAGTCAAGAACAAGAATCTGAGGCTATCATGAGCACAGACTCATCAAAACTGGAGAGCAGAAGACTGGAAAAAGACCAAGTGTTTTTTTTTTTTTTTTCTTCTGATCTTCAACCGCATAAATGAGCAGGTGTACAGGTGTTCCTATTAAAGTGGACGGTGAGTGTATATCGGTATCAGACGATACTTGGTGTTTCAGTGTCCTCATTGGTTTCTGAAAAGAAAAGTGGAATCTCTAATATAAACACTGAGTGTAAATTCTTGGATTGGCTTCTGCCTCACTTTTAAGTAGGTTTTAATTAAAAAATTTGTAGCTTTTTTTTTTTTTTTTTTTTTTTTTTTTTTTTTTTTTAAAGCACGTCCACTGGATGGTTGGGAAACGTTCAGGCTTGCAAACTCTGCTAAAGCCAAGAAGAAGCAAAGAATCTCCTGCTCTGCTGCGGACTCGGAGGAAGACAGTCCGGGTGAGTGGCGCGGCTCCGGTAAAATATCTTTTACGGAGCTGGAATGGAAAGTAGATCTCTTCGTATTGAACGTGCCGATTTACCTTTAACTTTAACTGCTGAAACATTTAGTTAACGGAGTATTTTACACACTCATGCGGATTTTTCAGAGACAAATAGCTGAACACGGTGCCTAATTTACACTCCGTCCATTTAGTGTGCGGCTGTCAGTCACCACCAGTGAAATTTCCAGGCTAAATATGACTCAGAAAACAACAACAAAAAAATGCACAAAAAGACCAGAAACTAAAAAGTTCAAGCTTTGGAAAAGGGAGACACACATTTTTTTCTTTGCTGCAATACTGCCATAATCCATTTTTATCATTTCCTAGACATTATCCACTCTATAATCCCGCTTTTCCCTCCAATCGTAACTGTCTGCACTTTTCTACATTTATCCTATGTTTGTAGAAATTCATTAGATTATTAGCTTAATTCCTTTTTTTTTTTTTTTTTTTTTTTTTTGCTTGAAAACAAGAAACAAACCGAAATGTTTAAACTAGTCCTGATTAAAAGCCACCCACGGCCTTTGCTGCTTTTTTTTTTTTTTTTCTCCGACCTGTAACCTTGTTTCAGTGCTAAGACCAATGTGGAGTAAAAACTGCCACCCTGGCAACCCTGGTCACCAATTACTAAAAAAATATATATTACTTGCTAGCATTTGAGACATTTTTTGAAAACATTTTATTGAGTACATAAATTTGATAGTATATTTATCCCAACAGACTCAAATCCAACTAATGGTACTATATTTTAATACGTCTAAGAGCCCTTTTTTTTTTTTTTTTTGGTCAGTAAAGCAGCTAAAAGAAGTGGAAACACTGCTGTAGATTAACACGCAGCTGTTTAATGAAAGGGAAAATAATCTATAATTTAGAAATGGGGGGAAAAAATAAACCCACAAACACAAAACAAACCAAAGAGTGGAGCAAAAAAAAGTTTTTTTTGTTGCATCATCTCTGAATGATTTTATTTTCCTGTTTTTTTTTTTCTTCAATAACCATAGGTTCAGTTTTTAAGCATCTGAAAGCAAACATCACTCAGAAGTGCATTAATATCCCTAAACACGAGGACATCTCCTCCTCCAAACAGGTACGGTGTAATCTCTCACTGTATCCTATCGTATCGTATCGTATCGTATCGTATCTAATCTAATCTAATCTAATCTAATAATCTAATCTAATCTAATCTAATCTAATAATCTAATCTAATCTAATATAATATAATATAACATTTATACAATAACAATATCTATTTTACAATTTTATTTTAATATAATATAATTTATTTTATTTGTTTATTTAATTTATTTAATTTATACAACATGCTCAAATTTCAGCATATTTTCATTTAATTTTCAGTATTTTCAGTATATATTAAAGATACATTTCAGTGTAATTTTAAATTCATTCAAATGCACATATTTTGCTGCAGTAAAGCAGCTTGAAGTTCATTTAAAATGAATAAAAAATAAAAAATGTTTTTAAATAAATGCTTATTTTCAGGTATTGTTAACATGTGTGTTACATTTGCTGGTTCCTGCAGTGGCTGAAACGGTTTGGCGTCAGGAGTCTGAAACTGGACCTCCACAAGCTGCTGTCGGTTCCTGCCTGCACCCACCGCAACAAGCTCGTATCGTCCGTCAGCAGGAGCGTGTCAGCAAAATACTGCGCCATCTTTCCCAGCGTGCACCTAAACGTAAGCCCGGACCCTCAGCACCCCACGAGGGAACCGTCTAAAGCGCTGTGCCGTGGAGACGTAGTCAGTAGTCAGTAGTCACGAGCGTCAGATTCCACTGCGTAGTGTTTTTCCGTGTTCTAACAAACCCGGCAAATCCCGGGACTCGAGATGATCACCACCCCTGGGCCTGGCGATGACACTTTGTGACATCACATGACGCCATAGCCCGGGGCGGTGGTGCGTAACCCGGTGTCGTGTTCACGGGTCGTGTGTTTTCTTGTCCTGAAGGGACGAGTGCGGCATCTGTTCCTGAGTTCAGGCGAGTTGAAGCAGTACCTGAACAAGACCGAACGGGTTCTACAGCGTTACGCTCGCAGGATGCGGTGGCTGCTCTCAGGTGAACACCATCACACACCGAGCTAAAACACCAGTCTATATGCAGTGCTTTGCATAAGTATTCCCCCCCCCAACCCCCCTTGAACTTTTCCGCAATTTGTCGTGTTACATCCTGGAACTGAAATGACCGTGATGGGGATTGAGTCTGGACGACGTGACAAAAATCTCGTATCACGATCCCGGAAGGCGTTTCTACGGTACGCATCACGATTTTGTAAAAAAGAAAATAAGTACTTAACGCTGACATAGAGAAAAAAAAAAAATTTTTGAACAATTTACATTTTTACATCAGCTACTTCCGGTTAGTTTGTAAAAATCTCAGAATCTCAGAAATGTCTACTGTGGCATCATTTATTAATATTATTAATATCAATATTATATCATCATCCAGAGTTATCAGCCCAGCGCTTAATAACACTGAAGTGAAAATTATTCACTAAATAAAAAGAATTACAGTGAAACTCCTAAATAAAACACCCTTAAATTCTCCGGTTGAGTTTATGGTATATTCTCTATATGTTATATAATATATTTTTTTTTTATACAAAATGATTGCAATCCTGGGAAATTGTTTGCAAAACTTTCATGAGTTTGAGAATCGTGATATGATGTTTTTTCGTCATAGTCCTAAAAGTGGAAAAGTTCAAAGGGGGGGGGGGTGAATACTTATGCAAGGTGCTGTAAGAAGCCCCATATTCAGCATGCAATAAACATTCATACTGTATGTACACTATACACGATTTTTTGATGTTGCGCAACTAGCGCTGTGCTATTAATCATTAATCATTTATTATTATTATTATTATTATTATTATTATTGATATTGATATGATATTATCGAGCTCTTCTAATTGTCTGATAGATACTGAAGCATTGAATCACAACCCTCCCCTTCATATATTCAATGTTTCAGTGTGTGTTTGCATACTGTGGGGGTCTATTTTTTATGTGTAGGATTTTTATGACACACACACACACACACACACACACACACACACACACACACACAGCTTCATCATCTCACCTGAAAGTAGTAGAGTCAGAGACTCGCCCTCGCTCTGGCCTGCATGTACGTTCATCACTTTCATTGCCGTGAGCTCTGACAGTGGAGACTGCGTCGTTCCTGCAGGCAGCAGACGTGTGTTCGGCTGCGTGTTGGAGAGGGACGTGTGTGTCGTCCTGGACGTGTCGGGCTCCATGGCGCCCTGCCTCGCCCTGCTGCACAGAGAGCTCACCTCACTGATCTGGGATCAGCTGCACACCAACAGAGTGAGGTGAGTTCACTGCCTGTGTTTATCAAACCTCTCTCTCTGTTTTCTTCCCCTCTCTCTGGTCTCTCTCTCTCTCTCTCTCTCTCTCTCTCTCTCTCTCATTACTCTCTGTATCTGTGTCTCTCTCCTTCTTTCTCTCTCTCTCCCCTCTTTACTCTCTGTATATATCTCTCTCCTTCTTTCTCTCTCTCTCTCTCTCTCTCTCTGTATCTGTCTCTCCATCTCTCTCTCTCTCTCTGTATCTGTGTCTTTCTCCTTCTTTCTCTCTCTCTCATTACTCTCTGTATGTGTGTCTCTCTCTCTCTCTCTCTCTCTCTGTATCTGTGTCTTTCTCCTTCTTTCTCTCTCTCATTACTCTCTGTATGTGTGTCTCTCTCCATCTCTCTCTCTCTCTCTCTCTGTATCTGTGTCTTTCTCCTTCTTTCTCTCTCTCATTACTCTCTGTATCTGTCTCTCTCCATCTCTCTCTCTCTCTCTCTCTGTCTTTACTCTCTGTATCTGTGTCTCTCCATCTCTCACTCTCTCTCTGTCTTTACTCTCTGTATCTGTGTCTCTCCATCTGTCCCTCTCTCTCTCTGTATCTGTGTCTTTCTCCTTCTCTCTCTCTCTCTCTCTCTGTATCTGTGTCTCTCTCCTTCCTTCTCTCTCTGTATATATCTCTCTCCTTCTCTCTCTCTCTCTCTCTCTCTCTCTCTCTCTCATTACTCAATTCAATTCAATTCAAATGAGCTTTATTGGCATGACTGTGTAACATCACAGTGTTGCCAAAGCAATAAATACAT
>CM074938.1:1979431-1981931 GCA_037576815.1 Pangasius larnaudii
GGTTGAGGTCAGGGCTCTGTGCAGGACACTCGAGTTCTTCCACTCCAACCTTCACACACCATGTCTTCATGGACCTCGCTTTGTGCATCATGCTGGAACAGGTTTGGGCCTGGGCTAGGACTAGGACAATGTGCATCTTCAAATCACGGGGAAACTGGAGTTTGGTATACTTGCATTTGTGACACTTGGTGAAATTAATGTTACCTCCTGATATGAGTTTATATGAATATTATTGAGCAATAACATAATTTCCTCTTCAATCCTATAGCTAAGAAAAGCTAGTGACGTCAACAGACTTAGTCTGTTTCATTTCTCTTATTAACACTGACTAGTTAAAAAGATGTAACTAGGGTACACTAGCACAGTGTGACTAGCGGCTAATGACTAATAAAACCATGGCTATAAAAGGGAGAGCGTGAACGTCATATAAACTACACTGAGATGTCGCTACAAAGACATATTCATTTTAAATGAAGCTAGTGTGTAGCATACTTCAGCTACTTAGCTAACTACCTACTGCAGTGTCCTGCCACATTTTCATATGCAGCCCCCGACTTCCAGGAAGATTTTCCCTGCGAATTAGGACACAGCAGAGACACACAAACACATGCGAATACCATAAATCATTTCTTGGTAAATTAAGTATTAACCCCATAGTGATAAACACACTCTACCTGCTGAGCAAATCCTTATCCATGAGCACAATGGCTAGATTCTACCATTTCTTCTGCCACATTCACTAATCATACACTAGCTTCATTGTTCAACAGCTAATTCTCAAGCATAAGACTTAATTTCTTCCGTACTAGATAGAGAAGAGCTTCCTCCATCCTAATTAAAGAGGTGTTTGATAGCTAGCTGCATAGATTCCATACAGAAAAACAGCTTTTATCATAAGAAATTGTTGCTATTTTCTCTTTCTTATCCCTTTAGCTCAGGAAAGGGCAGGTGGAGTCTATCAACATTGGTGGCACCAACAACGTCATAAACGGTGAGCTAGTCTTCTTTTTTTTTCACTAGTTTATCAGCTCAATTAGTCCATACAATCCATTATAATAAGTTTATATGGATCACAAGCTCCTCGGGCTGTGTCTGGCTCTTAAAGGGATTAATTATTACATTTTTTATTGCTATTATCTAAAGTAATCGATCAGTGAGACATGTTCGATGTTCAATGTTTGCTGCACAAGAGCTAGTAATAATAAAAGTCGACGTCACACATTCATTTTTTGAATTGTGAGCTAACTGCAGTTACGAGGCTAATGTCATTATAAGGCTAATGATACATAGATGCCCATGATTCGTTTCCTATTGGAGCTGTAAGGCTAATTTCGCTAACAAGTAATGGACGTGTATGTCGAAATGTGTGTCGACAAAGTACAACACTACATTTAAAAAAAAACTCTTTTGAAGATACTTTCTACTCAATGCGTTTCCCCACAATCGCATTTTTCTGAAATCATAATGCGACTTTTTAGCATTAGACATTAGCTTCGAGATCTAAATTCCTAACAAATCTAAACAACAAATAGTTGTATTGCGACAGCTAGCAATTAGCATTCTGCTAATTTGTATGGCCAGAACTATTATCATGCTAGCTAACACGGTGCGAGATTTGGAACAAGTGTTAAGAAGTTGGTTAGCTTTAGCTCATGTTTTCCTACGTTTCTTGGTTCCTTGGCGAAAGAAACATCATTTTACCATCAGGAACTAAAATAAGTGTGTGATTTAAAAGTTACTTGTTAATGACTCCCATTTCCAGACACAATCAAACACTTATTTGAAACATCTCCTCCCTCCAATCAATACGAGCTATTGTGACAAAGTTAAATGTAGGAGTGTGTGAGTAGAGCATGTGGAGCTCAGTGTGTGTGTGTGTGTGTGTGTGTGTGTGTGTGTGTGTGTGTTGCAGTGTGTTGTGAGCGCGGTGTCTCCAGACTGGTGTACACCAGCACAGTGAACGTGGTGTTTGCTGGGAAGCCCATCGAGGACGGGGACGAGGACTCTGTACCCTGCGTGCCTCTGGATAAGGTAAGAGAGAGTGGTTTATACGTAGGGAAGGCTAGCAAGGTGAACCGAGCGAACCTGACACCTGTCGCGTGTGAGTGTGCGCTACACAAGCCGCTCCCGTCTCATCAACCGACATGTAAATGAGCAAGTAATGAACCCCGGATCAGACACATTAACCGCGCGGCTTTACTGCGTGTCATCGTCACTCATAACCGTACTGTGAGCCGTATCGACTCTCACTATGCGACTTTCACCCAAGCGTGAATGTCAGAGGGACAGATCTCTCTACTTTCAAACTTCTCAAAGATCTCAATTGCTGATCCTGTATCCAGTTTGAGATCCGAAACTAGGGGTATTCAACTAAAACCTGTAAAGATCCAGCTGCAGCAGCGGCTCATGACTGTAGATTTTGGTCACAAGCCTCAAACAAAACGTATCCGACAGACTGCTGTCTAGTGAAGTTTTAGCGTAACTGTAATAATCAGTTGAG
>CM074938.1:1986931-1997563 GCA_037576815.1 Pangasius larnaudii
AAAAACAGCGGTTTATGATGTTCTGATTATATGCAAATTAGGAAAAACACACCTGTGCATCCTCAGTAGGATCGGACACTAAATATTCCACTCTTTCCAGCGCTGATGATCATGAAACTAGCTGTAATTAGCGATTTGAATAATAAACATTATAGAAGGGTCTGAATGAGACACTTGGTCACAGAGGCGCTGCAGTAATGGGGTCTCGTCTTGGTTTCAGAATGGACAGGCCTACTTCATCAACGACGGGGAATCTGTTAACGTGTTCGACTGGATGACGCCGCTGGTGAGTCACCGTTCTGTTCATATGCGATGTCACGAGTGCTGGTACACTGAATATTCAGTACAGCGGCACGGCCGCGAGTGTGATGTTGCTTTTAAACAGCAGATCTTTAAACAAGGAATTCATATCAAGTAAAAATGGCATTACAGACACGATGCGACCAAATGTTATGTTTATTTTATGCTCCGTCAATGAAAATCCAAGCTTCCAAAGAAACCACGATGGATAGAGCGTTGCGTGTTGCCATGGTAACGCGCACTCGGACTGTAGTACGTGTAGTAACCGTTTCGGTGTAACGAACCATTGCTAGAATAATGTTTCATTTTATGTAGTGAACACAAACAAGCGGAGTGTGATACACACAGAGAAATGGAGCAGTGGAACTCTCTTGGAACGCCGCTTGTCCAATCAAATTAGCGGTCAGTGTCAATCTTTGTCATGCTGTTAAAGGAAAATAATCAATGAAGGGGTGGTGCGATGAAGTCGCTGATGATTTGAATCACTGGTATCACCCTAAAATTGATTCATTTCCCATAACGGCATGTCCTGCAGGGTTTTATTCCTGTTACACGACACCAATTTGCTAATGACTACAGCTTCTTTTTAATTGATTAATGACTGCCATTGTTTTTATCCATTTACAGTTACACCGAACATTTGTTAACGTTCGTGTTCTAACTTACATTATAGCAGCTATAGTCATTTCCTCTCCAGGATCTCTCTTTTTCCCCTCTTGAAGTTGATAAGACAAAAAAACGTCGTGTTACTGAGAAACTCCAGTGTAAACTCCTCTGTCCTGAAGATGTCGAAAAAAAGTTACAGCTTTACCTCCGACCGTTACAAAGCGCTGACACTGGAGACTCCTTCCATAAGCGTTAGATAAAGGAAACCTCATCATACCAACGTTTACAGCCGTATTTTTTTTTTTTTTTTTATTGGTTTATGTGGAGCGTCTGCTGTACGAGTCCCCGTGAACGAGCTGTTACTATAGAAACGATAACGTAGTAGAACGAGCGCATTAATATAAACCTGGGATTTGCAGCTGCGCTACTGTCAGAGCTGCTGCTCTAGAGAATTAATCAATGCTTTTAACCCTGATTTAGTGTTTAAAACTCCTCCTTTCTGAGCAGTTTGAGAGACTGGGCTACACTCGTCCGCTGATCCGTCTCCCGGTTTCACTCGTCTACTCAGCAGGTAGGATGTGGCCTCTGACATATTCCATTGTAGATGCGTTTCATCGCCATCACCATGAAAAGGAATAATTTCGTAGGAGTCGGTTTAATGTAACGTCATGGCGTGACTCTGCGTGCAGCGTTCCTGATGGAGAAGTTCCACGTGGCTCTGAGGCCTGTGATGGAGATTCCTCTGCTCCTGACCAGAAACGAGGTAAAAAACCCCCAAAAAACACTCCTTTATTTCTCTGTTTCTCTCTTTTTCCTCAGCTCGTTCATCTGCTTTTCTCTGTTGTTTGTGATAAAGCCTGCAATAAGGACGTCACGGATGGCAAATCATTCATTTCAGATCATTAAAATGTTAAATAATAAGAAAAATAATAAATAAGCACCTTTATGGTGTCTTCGGGAGTTTTTATATTTTATATTTAATCGTGATCAGGGAAGCTCAACTCCTTAAACCTTCTCGCTTGTTATTCAGTAATTACTATAAATGATTCTCTTCTACTCTCACACACTCCTTTATTTCTCAGCTTTCTTTTCCTCCCTCCACCTCCATCCTTTTTTTCCCTCACCCGTTATTCTGTGTTGTTTTTAATAAAGCAGGTAAAACGATATCCGACTCACCGATCGTTAATTTGAGATGAAACGCTCGTGGGGAGTTAATTAACCCAGCTGCGAGAGGTAAAATGGAGATCGCTTGGTGCACACGGAGGTTCTTTTACTGCGGATTAAAATGGCAGCATGGATCCTTGTTTACAGGGTGTTTACTGCCACTTAATTCAGTAAGTCTTTGTCAGTAATTAGGATGAATTGAAATATTAACTAGGTGAGAACGTAAGGCTGGACAGTCCACCAGCTCCTGGGAGAAAATGACGCTTCGAAAATTTTTCATTTTAAATACTTCAAATGAAACTTTAAATGTCTTTTAAATAAAAATGTACCTAGTCTAAATTGTAGCCTATTGTAGGAATATTATTAATCTGGTTGCGTCTATAAGATAAATAAAAAGTATGAAAAACAGCAAATACACTTTTATTAGTTAAGGCTTTCGGATACCTACAAATTTTCACTGTGTGCTTAAAAGCTTTTTTTTTTTTAATTTGTATTTATTTTTTTATTTCATCAGTGTGACTAGGAAAGACGCCGTAGTTCTGTATTTGACAGAAAATTTTCCATTGTTTTTATATTTGTTCAAATCACGGCTTTTGAATTACATCATAAGTGACATCAATAAATAACTGGAGTATCAAATATTTTTAAAACAATACAAAAAAAAAAAAAATCCTGTGTGTGTTGTATAAGGAATAAACCACTCCACGTCGTGCTGTTACAGGAAAATAATCCATAAAGATGGAGTGATGTGATGAAGCGGAGTTACAGTTACCTACCTGGGGTTGATTATTTTCCCATCCCAACACGTCCTGAAGTGTTTTATTCCTTTTATTCTACAGCAATTTT
Source organism: Pangasius larnaudii (assembly GCA_037576815.1). Taxonomy (NCBI): domain Eukaryota; kingdom Metazoa; phylum Chordata; class Actinopteri; order Siluriformes; family Pangasiidae; genus Pangasius; species Pangasius larnaudii. The sequence continues at coordinate 1,989,848 of CM074938.1, forward strand.
CCAATGATTGTGGCTATTAATTTAGGAGCAACATGTAGTTATTTTTTTTATCCATTTAATGTTGTGGAACATCCGTGAAACAAGTCAATTCCTGGTCTCATTTACATTACAGCAGCTATAAACATCCGTTCCCTCACCAGCTGCTCTTTTAAATCCGAGTTGACGAGACAAAAAAAAGGCATTATTTCATAAATAAATAAATGAGAATCATTGCCAGAGGACGTGCTGTTCTAGGAGTTACTCTGCTACATCGCACCACCCTGTGGTTGATTATTTTCCTATAACAGCACAACACTGAGTGCTTTAATCCTTTTATATCGATGCTTTATCAGTGAGAAGCATTTCATTATTTTTTTGTACTTAGGATATTTTCTAATGATGGTAGTCGGTTTATTTTCCAAAATATGATCGAACAAATCATTGAAACCAGGAATGAGTAAAGTCCAGACGGGGTTCGGCGTGCTCACTGACTCGGGCTCCTCGCAGCCTGAAATGTGAGAAGGAGGCGCTGAAGCTCGGAGCGGAGCGGTGATTCTGCTCGGCTGCGTGAATTAATCATGAGCTCGGGCTCCTTGGCAGCTCACTGGGTTTCAACAGGAATAAAAAGCGACAGACGCATTTTAGCACAAAGAGCAGTGACAAATAGTCAAGTGAGTGTTATTTTAATACACACGTACGAGTCTCTCGGGGTCGGATCCCTATATATATATATATATATATATACACAGTATATACTCTGATATATTCAGATATATTCAGATATGCCCAGATATACTCAGATATGCTCTGATATACTTTGATATGCTCTAATATAATCTGATATGCTCTGATAGATATACTCGGATATGCTCAGATATACTCTGAGATGCTCTGATATACTTTGATATACTCTGATATAATCTAATATGCTCTGAGATGCTCTGATATACTCGGATATACTCTGATAAATATACTCTGATATACTCAGATATGCTCTAATATACTCTGATATACTCAGATATACTCAGATATGCTCTAATATACTCTGATATACTCAGATATACTCTGATATGCTCTAATATACTCTGATATACTCAGATATACTCTGATATGCTCTGATATGCTCTGATATACTCGGATATGCCCAGATATACTCAGATATGCTCTGATATACTTTGATATGCTCTAATATAATCTGATATGCTCTGATAGATATACTCGGATATGCTCAGATATACTCTGAGATGCTCTGATATACTTTCATATACTCTGATATAATCTAATATGCTCTGAGATGCTCTGATATACTCGGATATACACTGATATGCTTTGATATACTCGGATATACTCTGATAAATATACTCTGATATACTCAGATATACTCTGATATGCTCTGATATACACGTATATGCTCAGATATACTTTGATATGCTCTAATATACTCTGATATGCGCTCCTCTGTGCGTAGGGAATAATGAAGCCATACAGATAGAGAGATATAGCTTTTTGAATTAGCATTTTCTTAAGAACTAGTGAAATATAAAAGGACCTTCGGACCATGCTGTATGCAGGTTTGGGTTTTTTTGCACTGGCACTGGGCCCGATCGATGGAGAGTTTCCGTGCAGATATCCAATCCTCAGCAAGTAAGAGGAGAGAGGCGCAGGGGGCGTCGTCCTGTGCCAGACGAGAACGCGGCTGCTTAATGGAAAAGTAATGCCACCACGTAAACGGAGTTCGGCTGAGCCATTAATGAATGTGACTTGTGTAGAATCCGATCCGGACTCAGACAGATCCACGTCCAGCTCTCAGCACCTGGTGCAGCCGGGACATGACCTGATCATAGAGATCATCAGAGATCTCACATAGAATATATATATATATATATATATATATAAGACCATCATGCACAGAAGGACACATGGTGACTTAAGTCCAAAAGTTACGTCAAGTTGATATTCGATTATTAAATGTAGTTCACGTCTTTGACTTTCGGAGTAGAGAGTAGGAGTGGTTGCAACAGAGCTTTTCAATTTAAGCCAAAAAAAAAAAAAAAAAACGGGCTAGAAAATGCAGACCACAGAAGGAAATTTGCATTTTCTTTTCTTTCATGATATATGATAAGATATTGAGCACTGAAATAAGTCTAACAGGAGTCTAGTATATTGCCAGTATATTGCTGCATGAATATTCCTAGTTATAATTAACACATTCATCACTGGTTTCATTTAACAAAATGGCTTCCACATTCATTATTCAGCAGTGCGAAGAATAGCACTTGATCCAGCACATTTAATTATTTTGCATTTACATTTTTTTTTTTTAATAATATGCCAATATTCCACAAGGAAAAACGCACTGGTCAGAATTGTAACTGTGACACAGACTCCATCTCCACCTCGTGTGCTTAATCTCACGTAACTTCTGAAGAACTCTTAAGTCCATAGTTACGTCTGAGGTCTGAAAACTGAGTTTGGTATTAATTCCTCACTGTGCACTTAACTCGACTCTGAATACAACCCAGTGTGAGTTTACACTTGTGTCATTTTGTAGAACACTTTCATGAATACTTCAGTCCAAGGGATTTGTGAGATTGGTGACGCTTGAAATCTGTCTCAATTCGTCCTTTTCTGAGACTTTTCAGTAATATAATATAATATAGCTTTGTGGCTCTGATGGCTTACTGGAACTACTTTTTTAGCCCAATGCTGCAGTGATAGAAATGTGGATAAAACTCCAAAAGGGCAGCTTTTGTAAGACCTTTGCCTCCCATGTCATCCAGGTGAGAAACATCGCCGTGAGCCACACCTTCAGGATCGAGAAGGCGCGTCAGGAGCTGGGCTTCTCCCCGAAGAAGTACACCCTCACCGACTCGGTGGACCAGTACATCCAGAGCCGACCCGTCCAATCCGCTTCGTCCCTCCAGGAGTCACGGTCCTTCCTCTTCGTCCTGATGATGATGATGACGATGCTGCTGGTGGGACTGGTGGTGCTGTTGCTCTGCCCACGCTGGCATCAGCATTAGCATTAGCATGTAGTTTGGCAAAGCTCCCCCGGTTCCTCCCTTAAACCGGCAGAAGGAACACCCTACCAATGATATTAGTCTGTAAATAAATTAGTCACGTGTGGTTTTTGTGGTTTAATAAGTAGATTTCGAGTATTCTTTGTTTAAGTGCTGTGTCTGTCCAAGCGTACCACATCTCAGGGTGACAGATTACTGATCCTGGACCTGTGGTTTTCATATTCTAATATATTTTTATGAATATCAGCCAATAGCATGCTTTTATAGACAAAATAACCAATGATCAGATGGTGTGATGAAGCAGCGCTCTTCCTACCATCAAAAAGTTGATTAGTTCCCTTTTGTCTTGAAGTGTTTTATTCCTCTTATCCCACAGCAACGATTATTATTTTTATTTATTCAAGAATGACACGTCAAACTTTTTATCTGTTTAACGTTGTGGACCATCTGGGAAACAACATTCACATTATAGCAGCTACAAACAGTCGTTCCCTCACCAGCCTTCTATCTTTTTCTCTCTCTTGTAATTAATAAGACAAAAAAAAAAACGCAGCTTGTCATGTTACCGAGAAACCGTAAAGAAGCCGTTACAAAGTCCTGACACTGCAGACTCCTTCCATAAACTTCACCGTATCAACGATTACAAGCATTTTTAAACTTCTGTTTATGTGGCGTGTCTGTCCCTGCGATTTTAGCTGTTACTATAGAAACCATAATTTGATTACAGCGTAAGTTAATCTGCTTGGAAAGAAACTAAACAGGTGCTTTATGCTATAATCACTTAGTCTGTCTAATGGAGAAAGAGGACGATTCTCAGCGAGAAACAATGATTCTTCTCCAACAAGCAGGGAAGGAGTGTGTGCTGTGTGTGTGAGCTGATGTACCTCTTCAACTATCCATGTAAAGTTATTTTATGGATCCAAAGCATCCAGCATTGCCATGAACCTGGATGAAGAATTACGCATTCTTGTGATTAGACGGAACACCTTGATGTTTAAGCCTTAGCTTGTTCTTGTCTTTATCACCGCATTACTCTCTGGACGGTGATCATTAAAATAATAACATTAAAAATACCCGCAGTTTAGCAGTGGACAGGCTGTGCTCATACCTCCAGTACGTGTTTTAATATTTTACACATAAATGTAAGGTCTTTAAAAAAAAAAAAAAAAACATACGTTCTTTTTTCAGACTTTTCTTTTCCCGGTGAGGACGTGGCTGCTGGACATGTAATTAAAATATTACAGTATTAAAATCCAGATGTTATAAAAGTAAGTACTAGTTTGTCATCACCGTGTAACGTTAGCATTTCTGCTTCGTTAGATGAATGAATGATAGCATACCACCTTTAGTGTTAAATGATACACTAGCATTTAGGGTTAAGTCCTTAATTGTAACTTTTCATGTCACGCAAAATCCGTCGAGCTCTAAGGTTAAATTAGCAACCGGTACAAAGTTTTAGACAAACTTAGCACTGGACATCAGTCTTCCTGTTTTATTATAGTTAAGGGGAAGGAGGTTGTCTATTCGTCTATGCTTTTAGGGGTCTTTTAAGAAAATCTTCCGTTCTGCGTATCAGAGCTGCTGAACCTGACCGTAATTATACGTATAACTGTGACTCATCAGTGTAAATGTCCAAGGGCTGGAGATGGAGGGAAAACAGTAATGGGCCTAAAACAGAACCTTGCTGGACGCCATGTTACACTTTTTTTTTTCTTTTTTGAGAACAATCTCCATTTGCAAATAACAAACTGGCACTGATGTGCAAATTGAGATCTAAATCAGGCAGGAACTTGTCTGTCTAAACCGTCTGTGCTTTGCAGGATACAGTAGAGAACTCAGTAGAAACATCTGTCTTGTGCATTCAGTAAACATACGCAACTGGTGGTTCTGGATAAGCGACTGACAACCGAATGGAACATTAAAGTTACCGTTAAAAGCTTAACTATTTCAGATTAGTTTACGGCCATCATTAAGATGATTTTAAGTAGGTTTGCTGTTGTGTAGTTGTGATTGTACTTATCCATGCCACTTCCTGAACTTTTCCCAAAATATATACAAATTAGTCATTTAAACCACAGTGGCTCAGACCATAATAAAGCAAGTATTGAAGTTAATAAATGAATGAATGCCCTGTAAGAATTTACTGCAATCTAAGATCAAGAAAACAAACAAACAAACAAACAAACAAACAAAAAAAAAAACTTGCTGAACTATTGCCAGGTCTTTCCCCCCCAAACACACCAATATTTTTCCAGTGCTCATGTTATTCTGTTAAAACGTTACTGGGTTTGCATCAGACCACATTCCACCATTTGTTGTCCCCTGGTATACAACAGAATTGAAACAGCTAGCTAATCTTTTGAACTGCTTTTGTTTTTTTTTGTTTTTTTTTCTTTCCACGACCTGATCCTGTTTACGCTGTTACACTCGCTATTATATTGTTGCTCGTTACATCCCCTGAATTTTTTTTTTTTTTTTTTTTGGAATGTCGTCACTGCTTGCCATCTTGCACTTTAGAAATAAACCTAACCAGTCTTGACTATAGAGGAGCTGAGAAATAACTAATCGTCTACACGTCAGGTTACCAGTGGAGCTGTAAAACTGGGAGGACGGAGTATAAAACACGCTGCACTTTTACCTCAGACATTTGTAATATTTGCATTCTGACGTTTTGGCGTAGAGAAACAAAACGCACCGTCACTGTGGCACTGATTTCTGGACTGCACAATATATTTATATTCAAATATTAATGAAAAATAATGAAACGTCAGTCGGTGTGTAAATGACAGGATGGAAGTGTGATATGGATTTTATCTGTCAGTTTTCACTCATCACTCTGAATATCCTGTAAATCAAATGCTTCAAACCTGCTGTACCTCCGTGAGCTTTGTTCCTGTAATTGCTGTGTTTAAACGTTTTTTTTTTTTGTCATCTCGCGTTTTTAGACAGAAATATTTTAACTGATGTAAATGAGGATAATAAAGGTGTAATATTTCTTGTGTAATTATTTGCGAGTCCCAAATTTATTCCATCTTCAACAGTGGAAGTCATTTTAGAGTTTCCTTTTTTAGAGTTTCAACAGAACCCTGTTTTTTTTTTCTCCTAAAACAAACATTAGTACATTTGAAAAAAAAAAAAAAAACATCATTATCTGTTTTGATGACAAAACATGCCTTTTCAAAGCCAGCTATCCAAAGTTTAATCTGAACACGAAAATCCAACATTTTTGTGTCGTAGTGTCGAGTTGAGAAAACGTACCTTTTTCGAAAACGTTGTCACATGACCTCTTCATTTCCAAGATGGTGGAATTTTTTTGCATTGTTTACTTTTTTTTTTTTTTTTTTTTTACACCCTTCTTCTTCTTCCCACATCATACAACAGCTAGCAATGTGCGAAGATAAAGGCTAACACGTGCTTCCTCCGAGCCATGTGAAGCCGAACGCTGCATCTTTTCAAACTGCTGCTCCTGCTGTGTCACAGGGCAGCGTAACACACTCTGAGAAAAGCGCTATCTGTCCTCTTCCGCATACATGAGCTCACAGACGCCCACAGTTTTCTGCATCTGGTATTATAAGTTCATGTTTGCTTTGTATAGTACATAAGTGACACTGTGGCGAGCAAAAACATTCATGTTCAAAACGAATAAAAATGGCAAAAATTCCGTGAAGGTCATGGGTCAGATTTCTTTATTTCTTTATTTGCATTTTCACGATTCATTATGAATGGAGCAACTTTTCAGAAATGGACTGAAAATGACCATGTGACCAAAATATACCTGCGTGTTATATTTAGCGTGGACTAACCCTACGTTCACAACAGCCAGCGACAGCGTGACGAGCAACATCTGAATCGAAATTTTCTCAATGTGCAAATTAGGTATGATGCGTTAAAACGCAACAAACCCAAACGACTGTTGAAGGATTCCTCCAACCAGTCCTATGGTGCGTGTGGTCCCAACTTTCTCCAGTTCCCCGCTCACCACTTCAGCTCCTAACTGCACTTAGTTCCTGTTTGACGAGTAAAAAAAAAAAAATGGAAGAAAAACTTGAAACTATTATACGGTTATATCTTATCCTGTCATTCACAACCTCTCATTAAATGTTTCTAAGAGACGTTACGAAGAAAAATAAAGTTCGTAAGGAAGTAGTAGAGATAGTCCTCTAGTGAATGTACGTAGCTACAGGTAGCTTGATTTGCTAATCAGATAAAGGCCACGCCCACAAGCGACAACAGTAACGGCTGCTACACGCCCACAAGCTCGGTTCACTCTGCACATTCTCGCAGTTCATCTCAACTCCAACGGTTACGTTTCTCTCCATCAAATAAACACACGTCACACTTGTTGAATTGCAAATCTTTCTTTAATCGGCCATTTTAAGCCCTAATCGAGCGTTAGCCGCTGTTCATGCCATCGTTACGATTCCCCACATGCCCTAACTCTTTAAAAAGGCATTTCTAATGGCGTTCAGCTACAAAGTCTACAAAGTTCAGCACCATGGTACATTTTATGCATATTCGATTTTAGAAGCATTTTATCAATGATAGTAATAAAAGTCACAAACATTTTAAGTACAATACAGACAGATTTGACTGATTGAGTAAGAAAATAAAAATGGATGGAAATGATCAGGAATGGACAGGTGTGTGTGTGCTTGTTTACATTCAATTCAAGCGAAACGTTTTGTATTTAAGTTTTTTTTCCCCCATGCTTAAAGGA
>CM074938.1:2042716-2066757 GCA_037576815.1 Pangasius larnaudii
TGACAGCTGACAGAAATATTTTAAATACTGATCTGTTATTAATCCGACTCTCAGCTATCATCATTTATAATAAGAAAGGAATTACTGAAGACGTTTTCTAATAAAAAACACACTGCTGTGTTTCTGAGAGACGCTGTACAACACTCCTGACACACACACACACACACTCACACTCACACTCACACTCACACTCACACTCACACACACACACACACACACACACACACTCACACTCACACTCACACACACACTCACACACACACACTCACACACACACAACACACACACAACACACACACACAACACACACACACCCACCCACCCACTCACACACACACACACACACACACTCACACAGATACAGTGGATAGCGAGTGGGATGAAAAACGCTGGAATGTTCCTCTAACGTCGCTGCACAGATGCATGCCAACACTTAATGGAGTATTTGTGTGTTTTCTTGTCAGCACTCAAACAAAGCACACGCTTCAGAAACCTGCTCTGTGTGCCCGTACACTGCTCCGTCTTTGTCCTACCTAAGCCGTATTAAAGCGTGTCTGGACACAGAAGTCTTTCTGTTGCCCCACTCTGTCTGTAATAAACAGCGCATTGATCAGGTGATTACACACCGAAGGCCAAGCCACTGACTCACAGCACTCATTCCTAACAGTGCTGATTTGTGGTCCTGTTTGGCAAAGAGGTGAGTCAGCGAAAGACCGGCTTCCTGTATGAGACAACGACGTTATTGTGAGGTTTAACAGCTCGGGAATAAGACCAGGATGTTGGAGGATGAGGCTCTCTAAGTCTCCGAAACATTAGAAAATGTCAGTCGTGATTTAATTCGACTGCAAATCACACGTTTGTGTTAATGCACCCGTTCTAATGATATGTTATTTACGCTCCACATGAGTCGTTGTAATCGTTGATGTGGTGACTTGTTCTGTCAGGAGATGTTTATTTGTCATGGAAGGAGTCTCCAGTGTCAGTGTTCCGATGTAAAGCTCTAACTTTTTAGGTTTTCAGGAGAGAGGAGTTAACATTTTGTGGTTTCTCAGTAAAATAACAAGCTTTTTTTTTTGTCTTATGAGAAAAAGGGAAGCTGGTGAGGGAATGACTGTGTGTTTATAGCTGCTATAATGTAAGTAAGAACAGGAACTAACATGTTTTGTAGACATTCCACAACATTAAATGTAACTATAAATGGATAAAAAGTCGTTTTTAATTTAAAAAAATTGTAATAATGGGCAAATTGCAGTGGGTTAAGGGGAATAAAACACCCAGGACGTGCTGTTATGGGAAATAATCAATACCTCAGGGTGGTAACAATGACTCTGCTTCATCACACCACTCGTTTGTTGATTATTTTCCTATAACCACACAACACACAGTGTTTTATTCCTTTCTTACAGCACAGTATCTGTTTTTTTATTTTTATGATGTCGTATTTATGTCGTATGGGTTAAAAATGTAAATGTGTTGATACAGATACTATGTAGGAGTTTATGGGTAAATGCAGGGATTTCCTGGCAATTATTTTGTGTGTGTGTGTGTGTGTGTGTGTGTTTAGCTATAGGACTAAAATATTATTTTAATGACCAGTGTGTGAACTCTGTGTCCAAGCACTTACCGATTCAGCAAATCTACCATTTAAACATCACCTCTTTAAGTTCAGAGCTACTTTAAACATCTTCATGCTAAAGAATCGGCTTAAGATTTGAAGAGTCGACTCACAACTTGACTCGTTTGTTCACACCATATTCTAGAGATCTTTAATTCCACCTCAATCCATCCATCACTCTCACTCGGTCTCAGGACAAACATCCGTTTATCAGACAAGTGTTTGTGTGTTTACCCCGTTTCCTACCTGTCAGTCTCCTCGTCCATTGTGCTGCACAGAAACCCATTTATCATCAAGACAATTTCAGTGTGTGTGTGTGTGTGTGTGTGTGTGTGTGTGTGTGTGTGTGCTGTTTCCTGCTCAGCTCAATGATCATTGTCGCCGTTACAATGGTCTTCGTTTGTGTGCGCTGTGACACGCCCTCGTCTGGCCCCGGACTCATTCACATGTTCTTCGTTCGATTATGCACCGTGAAGGGTCAAAGGCCAGGGGTCGAAGGAGGGATATGGTTGTCAGGGAGACGGCATTGAAGTCAGAGGTGCTTTAACAATGAGAAAGGCCAAGGAGCTGTCTGAATGTGAATTAATGGTGGCCCTGAATGTGTGTACATTCCACAACGCCGCGGCGTGATCGCTAGCTCTGCTTCGACGAATCCAGGAAAACGGTACCGCAAGCAAAACGACTTTAAGTCAAGGTTCCCTACAACGAATCGAAAATATCTTAACGTTTAGCTCTTCTTCACATTAGATCAAACTCTTTCATGGCTCGGAGACTTTTCAGGAAACAAAAGAAGCTGTTCATTTTTTTTTTTTTTTTTTTTTTGATCCATAATTGTGATCAGAATAATTGTGATGATTTTTTCCGTCATTATGGTGCAGCTCTAAGGAAAGATTCGTTAAGGAACACAGAATAAGGTCCGCAATTGTGCACTGGTTGTAAAGCTGTCGACTAAATTGAGTTGTAAGAGTTGTGCCTGGTCGAGAACAGATAGAAATGCAGATTAAAAGAATAAGAATTACAGACGTGTGTATTGGAAAGGTTCTTGATTTGGCCTGCGTTGGAATGGTTTGGGAAATTCTTTTCAGTGTCCCTGCAGGGGGAATCATGAAAGCGACTACCCCAGAGTCCCTTAATAACCCTGGACTAAAAAAGCAGGGCCCCTTTCCCACCTCTCGTCCCCAGCGACACCGCATTCTCACAGGACCACACAGCTTCAGTTATGCTAATGCTGCATTCACGTCATATGGGAATAATCGCAATTCCCACCTTCTGATTGAGGGAAAAAAAAAAAAACAAGACATTCACGTTGACCTCAGTCGGGATTCGGAATTATGGGAGCGTTCTGGCAGCCACCGAACCTGGATGTGAGTCAACGGACTACATAAACATTGCATTTATCCAATGAAATAAAGTCTTAAAATTGCTGTTTTAGTTAATGAATTGCATCACATGCTTCGGTTTTATTAATGGCCAGGAAGACATCGTGCTAAGGAATAAAACATGACAGTGTCATTCCGTTATAGGAAAATAATCAAAGAGAGGTGGATCCTAGAACAGCATGTCCTGAAGTGTTTTATTCCCCTTACACCACTGCAGTGATTACAATTTTTAATTTATTAAAGAGCAACATCTCAAACTTTTTTTTTAACCATTTATAGTTACATTTAATGTTGTGAAATGTTCACAAAACAAGTCAGTTCCTGTTCTAATGTTTGTTATAGCAAATATAAACAGTTTTTTAATAAGGCAAAAACAAAACAAAACAAACAAACAAACAAAAAAGTGCTGACACTGGAGACTCCTTCCATAAATGTTATTTATTATTATTAAATAACTTTGAATCGAATTGAATATTAGCCTTAGGTTACGTGGAGCCGCCAACATTCAAGTCCCTGTGAATGAGCTGTTGCTATAGAAACTATAATGTATTAGAACGAGCGCTTTATTGTGTTTATTATAAACCTGTGATTTGCAGCTGCGCTACTGTCAGAGCTGCTGTTCTAGAAAATTAATCAACACCTTCTGACCAATCAGAATCCACAATTCCACAGCGCTGTGGTGTAACGTTTAACACAAACACAGATATATGACAAAGTAATGTCAAAAACTACAGCCGGCATTTTCAACTAGGAAACAAAATGGCAACATGTGAAAGCTTTGGAGTCTGAATAGTGGTTTTTTTTTTCACGAACGTGAGGATGATGTAATCCTCTACCTCCAGTATGGACATTGTGGTGACAGACAGAAACCTGCAGACAAGCTGCAAGATATTTGTGAATGAAATATCTTAAATTCAGACTCATGACTCCATAAGACCTCCATAAGACCTCCATATGACCTCCATAAGACCTCCATATGACCTCCATATGACCTCCATAAGACCTCCATATACTGAGACTTACTGCAGTACAGTCTTTTCTGTTTTGTAGGAAATTACTTCTACATGCACTACGAACCCATTTGTTATAAGACTTCCGCTTAGCGACGGTTAAATCCAATGCTGAGCATCTGTCTGGATTTCAGATTGACTTTCAGATGTAAAGGAACCTTTATGGACTGCTGTTGTATCTTTACTTCTTCCATTTCTCTATTTTGGCCAGGTTTCGCCAGGTGGCTTATTCCTCACTTACCATTCCTTCAGTTGATGCAAAACTGCGCTAACAGGTCTGTCAATGTGTCACGGTCTTAGCTTAGCCATTTATAACCCTCTCCTTGAGACGCTCCGGTAATCACCATCTATTACACACATGGATTTGCTGAAATTACACCATTAGCACAGCCAGGTTGGCCAATCAGTGTCAGATCTGATGTGTGAAAACAAACCTGGGTGGATGGTTCAAGGTGAGACGTGCAGAGCGATTTCATCTTGTGTGTCATTTTCATAAACGTGAAGAACGATTTTTTTATTTTTTTTTTCACCACTTGGATTTACGGTTAGCGTTGAACGCGTCTTCAGTTATCAGGGCTGAAATCTGGTTGACGTATCACAAGTAATATGCACATTAAATCGTAGCATTTAACAACCAACATTGTGGGTTTTTTTTTTTAAGTTGTTTGTTGTTGTTGTCACAATTTCCTGTAGGTGTGGTGTTTTTAATCGACTTCAATGCTTGAGAGAACCCTGATATCCAAGACGCAAGAAACGACCAGGTATAAACATGTTCAGCATTAAACCACTCCATGTCATGCTGTTATAGTAAAATAATCAACGACAGGGTGGTGTGATGAGACTGAGTCACTGTTACCATCATGATGTTAATTATTTTCATATAACAGCACATCCTGTTACAACCTTTATTGATTAAACAACAACCGCATACTTATTATCCGTTTTCAGTTACGTTTAACGTTGTGTTAAGCTAGTTCTCGCTTACGTCACATCCCTGTGTTCGTTTTTGTTTCTATAGAAACAAAAACATTAGAATGAAAGCGCCTTTGAATTCTGGATTCTGATTGGTCAGAAAAATTTATTTTCTATAACAGCAGCTCTGACAGTAGCGCAGGTTTATATTAATGTGCTCGATTATCATTTCCATAGCAACAGCTCATTCCCTGTGACGTGTATGGCGGACGCTCCACATGAACGGATTAAAAATGTGAATATGGTGTATTTCTACTTGAAATAAGGAGATGTTTATGTAACATTTATGGAAGGAGTCTCCAGTGTCAGCGCTTTGTAACGGTCAGAGGTAAAGCTGTAATTTAAGTTTTCCGACATCTTCAGGACAGAGGAGTTTACGCATTTTTTGCGCTTTCTCGGTAACACGACAAGCTGCGTTTTCTCGTTTCATTAACTTCAAGAGCGAGAGAAAGAGAGGCTGGTGAGGGAACGACTGCTTACAGCAAAATCGTACCCTTTTTTTCCCAGACAGTTCATGAAATGTAATAAATACCCAGTTTACCTAAAAACGTGTGGTATGCGTGAAGTCTAGTGTCGTGAATAGCCGCGTCGATCATTTATTATTTTGTGGCAACAATAGTGCATTGGAGTGAAGCGACTATAATGAATTCATGACATCATGAGAAAATAGTCGCCTCAGTGACATAGCGGCTGTTGCCATGGAGCTGTCGGTAAAATGGCATTGCCACTGTGTGTGTGTGTGTGTGTGTGTGTGTGTGTGTGTGCGTTGCCGAGGATGGGTTAAGGGGTGTATAAACTATTGGCAGCATGTTTGCTCAACATGCTTCCAAGATATTTCTGGGGCAATGAGAAGGTCATTTCTTGGTCACATGACCACACACATAACACATTCTTTATGGATGCTTTTCGTGCGTGTGTGTGTGTGTGTGTGTGTGTGTGTGTGTGTGTGTGTGTGTGTGTGTGTGTGTGTGTGTGTATCTCGTTCTCACACCTTTCTCATGTAGCTGAAAGTGATCTGACAATCTTTTCACACACACACAGACACACACAATAAAACAGGAGTGTAAACAAGGCCTCAGTGGAATTTTTCCCTGTAAAGACAGACGGTCAGATAGAGCACACTGCGCCTGGCACCACTTCCTCCTATTGATGTCAGTCGTTTAATTTATAAGCCAGTGCCTTCAACTCGGTATTTATTGATGCGTGTGTGACAAATCGCTGGAGAATAAATCAACGGCCCAGATGCGAAGGATCCTGACACATAGAGGAACCAGGGAAGTGGACTGGGGGCAGGTTTTTTTTTTTTTTTTTTTTTTTTTTTTTTTTTGATTTACAGACGCCATCCATTTGCGGGATCTTTCTAAGAATTATGGCGCCACGGTTTTATGACGTCTCCCGGACAGAGCCATTCATTCACTCGCTCTGTCTCGGGACAGAACATAAATAAATTAAATAAAACGCCAGTTTAGCTGGAAAAATGTAATTGGCTTTCTATTTGAAGTCATTAAGTCGGTATTAGTAATGAGGGGTAATGGTATAATTACGTAACAGGGTTTTGGGCCACGTAGCAGAACAGCTGCTGAGGAATCCGACTCTGTCCTATTAAAGACCGATTCGAGATCCAGATCCAGATCCAGATCCAGAATTTACATCCATACCTGGAAAAGGCATTACTTATCACCTCTATAGCTCAAATCTTCTGCTGCACAAAAGCACCATTGATTCCCTCAGCCTCTGAGAATGCGAGATGATTAGGACAAAGGAAAAAACCCAAGTTACACATTCTCTGAAACTAGTACCGGAGCGATGAGCGCCGTCCTTCCAAAAGATCTTCCTTCAGTTGGAGATATTTTCCGTGATTAATGTGTATAATCAGTGAGCTGTAAGTGGCATGAAAAATAAAATGCACAATATCCATCTGACGGTCGGTGGGCAGAAATCATCTCAGGCTGGGAGTAGAGTAGCGTCTGCTTCACAAATGTCATGAACCTCAGGGCATTTAAAAGTTTTTTTTCACCTTTGAGTAAGATTTTGACACGTTATACTTTATATTAATGTGTTCGTTCTAATATGTTATCGTTTCTATAGCAACAGCTCATTCACTGGGACTTGAATGGCGGACGCTCCAATGTCAATACGGTGAACTTTTCTTGAAGTAAGGAGATGTTTATGTAACATGTATGGAAGGAGTCTCCAGTGTCAGCGCTTTGTAACGGTCAGAGGTAAAGCCGTAACTTTAAGTTTTCCGACACCTTCAGGACGGAGGAGTTCACGCATTTTTTGCGGTTTCTCACGACAAGCTGCGTTTTTTTTCTTGTCATTAACTTCAAGAGCGAGAGAAAGAGAGGCTGGTGAGGGAACGACTGCTTACAGCAAAATCGTACCCTTTTTTTCCAGACAGTTCGTGAAATGTAATAAATACCCAGTTGACCTTAAAACGTATGCGTGACGTGTCGTATACTTTATACTTCTTACTTTCACTTGAATACATTTTCTCAGTACTTACAGAAAAGAGTTTGGGGGAGATCGACTTCTAGCATTACTCGTTCAGCAACATTAGCCTCGTAGCTCATAGAAGCAAACTTATGATTGACTGGATTTGGGGAAAGTGTAAACTTTTGTGAATTAGCATCCAGAGATTTCATGCCTGTGAAAGAAGCAGGAGGAGACGAGGAGGCGATTTAATGTGCCGTGACCTTTTTCGGATCACGTTAAGCTCATAAGGACTTTCATGCTTCTGTTTTTTCGAATGCAGCTCCGCTTTCTGAGGATTTCTCTCCATCATTTTCATGACTCATGCTTCTTCAGGAATCAGGTGTATCCTGGTCAGGGTGGCGGTGGATCCGGGTGCGAATCCAGGCGGGATCACGTACACCCACGCTGCTGCCCGTTTTTAGGATTCTAGGTTCTTTCGTTGCTCTTTGCTGGTTGATCTTTGGGTTCCAGCTTGGAATCATTAATGGTCTTGGTAATCTCACGGCTCATTGTATTTTCTACCGCTATATATAGCTTATGAAAAGGAAAACAGCAGAGGATCATTTACAATTTTACTCTCATAAAGTTGTGGTCAATGTCAAAAAAAAAAAAAAAAAAAAAAATGTAGTGATTTATGAGTATATAGTTCCCTTGAATTTCTCCAGCCCGGTCATTACAGGACGTTCCATCATCCGGTTCTGACGTTTTAATCCACACTCTACGTCTCTAGGCCTTATTTTCTTTTACCACATTGTCATGTGTAGTAGGTAAATAATGAGTTGTGCAGAGAGACGCTTTATTCTTTCGCTCTGTAACGAAGGGCTCAATACGGAGAGTTCCCAACCAGCCAGCGCTTTTATCTGCTTTCTTTTTTTCCCCTCCTGCTTTTCTCTTCTTTCTCTCTAAATCCAGAGGTGATCGTATAAAGTGTAACGTGGTGAAACGTGAGGCGAGGCGAGGCGAGGCCCAGCGAGGGCTGCTGTTGTTCTTCTCGAGGCGGGTGTGTGGCCGAGAGTCAGCGCCGGAGGCCGAGCCACGTGCACACGCCACAGAGGCCCTATTGATTCCCTCCAGCCGAGGCCAGGAGACTGTGGGGAGCTGTGTGTGTGTGTGTGTGTGTGTGTGTGTGTGTGTGTGCGTGCGCGCGTGTGTGTGTGTGTGTGTGTGTGCGCGTGAAGTCAACACATTCCATGAATTCCTGCACTTCCCGTGCTGGAGAGATGTCACAAGTTTTCTGCTTTCTGGTGTTTATATTCTCTCCCTTTCTCTCTCTGTCGTCATTCTTTCAATTCCATCATCCCTCCATTCTCTCTCTCACCCCCTCTCTCTCTCTCTCATTCTCTTTCTCTCTATGCTTCTCTCTATCTCCATCTCTCTCTGACTCTGTCTTTCTCTCACTCCCTGTCACTCTCTGTCTGTCTTTCTCTTCATTCTTTTAGTGCCATCATCCCCCTTTTCTCTGTCTATCTCTCTCACTCTTCCTCTTTCTGTCTCTCTATTTCTGTCGCACTTAGTTTTTTAAAATTCGTTCAATGCCACCATGCCCATTATCTCTCTCTCTCTCTCTCTCTCTCTCTCTCTCTTCTATCGTTGCCATCATCCCTCCATTTTGTCTCTCTCCCCACTTTTCCCTTTCTCTCGGTCTCTCTCTCTCTCTCTCTCCTCTCCTTCCTGCCAACTGACTTCTGCAGCAATTTGCTGCTACTGCAAATATCCTGACCGCGGGTGTTTATCTGACCCAGCCCGAGGGCGCCCTTAGTGAATCATTTCCCGTACTTTCGTCTCGTCTTATCATAATTGGATGTGCATATGAGCCTCGTCTGAGCCAGATGGTGCTGAGATTATAGTTTCCGAGTCCAGGAAATTTAGCATCGAATAAATGAACCTAACCATTGTTGTAGCTCTGGTCCTGGGTTTGAACTTGGACCGAGTCGCCATGCCGTTTCCATAGGATTCAGATGAGAGGAGAAACAAAGCGTTCAGCCTCGGAGTTTCAGGACCTTCTTCTTCTTCTTTTTACAGCTGCAGTTAATTATTCATTATTAATTTAGTCGGAGCTGTTGGAACGGATTTGATGGGAGATTTCAGACACCTGTGTCCTGACGAACGCCGTCTCGGATTTGTCGCACGTCATCGTGTCTTTAGAAAGACGACCAGCTGGTAGTGAGCTAGCTAAAAGATAACAAAATCCACTAAAAACACAGACTGAAAGAATGTAAAATACACACAAAAATTGACCAGATGTGATTTTTGTTCTCTATGATTTATCTAGCTAATGTTAGCTGACTAGCTAGCTCTGTTTAGTTTGCTAACGGTCAGCTAACACAGGGATATTAGCATGAAAACACACACACAAAGCCACTTAACATTAATCTGTCTTATGCTTAGCACTGGTACGGTATCATAGCTGCTCACAGAAACAGGCTGGTGATGTAGCTAGCCAGCTGGAATAACACTGCTTTACATTAGCTAACACTAGCTACGTCAATGCATAACGTTATCCTCAGATATGAAATGGGTAGAAAACTGACTTACGCAATGTTTAAGGAGAAAGTAGGCTAAAATGGAAGCTACAGTTAGTAAGAAATCTCATATGGCAATGAGGTGCAAGCTAACCTTAGCAGCTAGCTAGAAAATAGTTCCATAGAATAGGTCCACAACACAAACAGCTAGAAATCATTTTAGCTAATCGCTAAATCTTTCGATTAAATAATGCAACATAAATGTTTCCTTTTAATCCTTTGAAAAGTCTAAAACAATTTCTACAAACAATTTCTGAGTCAATTTCTAACCAAGTCAGACAGCTAGCTGCTAGCTACGCTCCTGTTTCTGTTTTTCTGATCAGGTAAAGACGATGTTCCAGCTTCTAACCTGCGAGAACGTCGTGCTGAATGAAGCATGTGACGATACCTGAGGGACTGAGGAAAAAACTATAGTGTGTTTTACTCTCTGTTCAAAGTCCAAATGTTTGTAGGGACATTTCAGCTAGTGGAAAACATCTACATCTACACAGCTACAACTGTGTTGTGGAGCTTCAAAGACTGAGTAGACATGCACCTCATCTTTTAGCTGGCTAGTTAGTGTTACTTGGCTAGCTGGTTATTGTAACTCAGTTAGCTGTCTAGTTAGTGTTACTAGGCTAGCTGGCTAGTTAGTGTTACTTGGATAGCTGGCTAATTAGTGTTACTAGGCTAGCTGGCTAGTTAGTGTTACTCGGCTAGCTGGCTAGTTAGTGTTACTTGGCTAGCTGGCTAGTTAATGTTACTCGGCTAGCTGGCTAGTTAGTGTTACTGGGCTAGCTGGCTCCTTTTAGCTCTTTGTACTATACAGAAAAACCCCCAAAGCAGTTACACCACAGAATCAGTGATCAAATCAACCGACAGAGCAGGCTAGCCGGCTAACATAGCTAGCGAGTGCCTTATTAAATAGAATTTCAGTACACCAGTGATATTAGTATTTAAACAAGCTAACGGGACGCAGCATAGAATTTTCCGTGAATGTGTGGTGGAGAGCGGTGCAGCACAGCCCGTGTTTTAAAATGTTCCTCCATGAGTAGCTTTGGATAGTTTTTTAATAGCACGTAGACACTATAGCACTTCTACCCCTGGAGTCCCCACGTTAAATATAAACGCTTTAACAATGACTTCAGAAAACGATGTTACAAAGCATCAGAATGTCTTCAACACAGCTCGAGATCTCTAGACTCGCTACAATAAAAAAAAGTTCCATTTTCATTTCCATTTTAAATTACATTCAATTCAATGAATTAAAAACAATACATTTTTAAATATTATTTATGTATTTATTTTAATTAATGATCATTATCATTGTATTTATTATTTCTGTAAAGTATGTCATATATATATATATATATATATTTTTTTTTTTTTTCTATGCATGTAATTAGCAATAAATTTCTCATATTATTACTAAAAGTTCCAGCGTCATGGAGAGCGTTCAAGCTGGACTCTAAATCGAGGATCACTCGTCTCATGAGCTCGTGAACGTCTTCTACGTTCGCCCTTAAAATTTCTTCTCTTAGCCTGAATGCACCTCTAAAAATTCCCGAAAGGAAAAAGAAAACATGAGACAGAGTTGAAGTATGTGATGTATGCAGTTATGCCTCGTGTGTCGCCGAGCTCTGCTTTCCAAATAAACATTTTTGTGCAATTCAAACAGATTTTTTGGTTTGAGGTCTGGGCACCAAGGCCCAGAGTGTGTGTTCATGAGGAGAGGCAGCGCCAGGGTAAACGCACAGCCGCACTTATTCACTCCATCCACACACTCCAACCCCCCACAACCTCTTACCCCCGCACCCTCTTACCCCACCCCTCAGGCCTCTCACTAGGAGTTTTTGCCTCTTGTCCCCGTTGCCATGGGAACTCTGTTTGCATTTCCCAGTGAGTGAGTCGGCCCTCGGCTGGCATCCAGGCTTTTGAAACGGGCTCGCAGGTCAGCCTGCAAAAAAAAAAAGCAGCCGTCTATTCAGGGCGACTCGCTGCGAGAGACGTTAGGGCCGCATTTCCGACTGAGCAGAAAAGGAGTAAAAAAGAAAGAAAGAAGAAAACTTGACCCGGGATTCAGCTTTGACTTACAAACTCCACGGTTTTTACGAGCCATTTAATCTGACTGTCTGAAGTACAGCGATGAAGAAACTAAATCTGTTTTACAGAATGCAACTTTCCAAAGAAAGGCATCAATAGTTAACAGTCGGACTTTTCTATGAAATGATATTTGGGGCACTAGATTTTTTTTTTTTTTTTTTTTGCCACAAATTGCAAATTCAACTTAAACGTAAAAACTTCAGAACAGGGATTAAGCACAGATTCAGTTGTTCCATTTAATCTATCAAGCAGTTGAGAAATAATTTGCAAATAAAAGCATGGAAGTAACAAATTAAATTAATAAAAATTGGCTAGATTTGCACATCTAACCCCAGGTATGTGACAAGCAACAGTAAGAAAACAGCGAAGAAAAAGTCTAGTCTGATGCTACTTCATAATAAACAACTCCTCCATTGTTTTACAGGCCAAAGACAGAGGCTCGTGAATTCACAGGTCAAAGTTCACCTAGCTATAATATCAGCAAAAAGTTAAAGTTACCCCTACCAGAATCAAACGTGCATCTTTCACGTCCGCCGTCCTTTCCCCTTCAGTGAATTAGCCGTATCGTTGCAGCAGGGGCTAAACCGGTTGTAGGCTCGAGCTGCAGACAGTTTCCATTCCATAAATCTGTCTACAGACAGATTCCATTTAAACCGATAAGTATAAAAAAACAATGTGAGATGCAGCCTCCAAAATGGCCGCCCAACAAACTAAGATTCTCCAAAATGGACACTGAACAAACTAAGACTCTCCAAGATGGCCACCTAACAAACCAAGACTCTCCAAGATGGCCGCCCAACAAACCAAAACTCTCCAAGATGGCCGCCCAACAAACCAAGACTCTCCAAGATGGCCACCCAACAAAGCAAGACACTCCAAGTTATGGCCACTCAACAAAGTAAAACTCTCCAAGATGGCCGCCCAAACTAATGTTGCATTTGAGATGAAGTTGCAACTTGTAATTCCCCGTCTATAACCGGTAAAAGCCACCGAGTAATGCCTCCTCAACTTGAAATTTCAACTTGTCAACTTCTCAACTACCAGTTCTTTCTCTGTTTATGGAGGGACGTCAAATCAAAGTTAAATCTATAACATTGACCATACTCAGGATAGGAACTCAGGATAGTCTCCTCAACTCCGAGTTCAGCAAGTGAGACAAATCAACATGGCCGCTCACTGCATAAACAATAAACAAAGCAGCACTTCTTTACATTTAAATGTTATGCTATGTTAAATGTTATGTAATGGTCATTGGACATACAGACATATTATCATGTTAAATCTACAACACTGCCCATACAGTTCGATGTTTTGAGGATCTTAATATACATCACTCGTCACAGTTAGCTGGCTAGCTTGTTGCGAACAAAAGATGAACATGGAAGTGTCCGTGGGTTTTGTCCACTTTGTAGCTCGAACGCACGGACGTTTGAGGTAAGACGTCACTTTGAGGTACGTCGAACGGAGCATTCGGGTCTCCAAGATGGCCGTCTTCATAACAATGCAGCGTTTGGCTACATGGTGAAGTTTTGTTCATGCTTATAGATTATTTTATAAACCACATCACTGAAGAGAAAGATGTGGTATGAGAAGGATTTTGGGTGAGACAGACGTAGCTACGTTTGCATCAAAGCTCAAACCTGAAGGAACCAAATAGCAGACACCAAACACGTCTTGGCTGATTGATTACATTTGTGGTAATTCGATTTTTCCTTTAAGAAGCTGATTCCCTTGAATGGGGAAGTTGATGAGGGAAGGGGAATAACGGTATTGAAATGGAGCCATATCTCTGAGAGGGGAGCTGGAGCCTGAGAGCAGAACCACACAATGCTGAATAGCTCGCAGCTTGCCCTGCGTTATGGACTTGATTAAATAACGACAGCATTTTTCAGCGAGAATGCGGCTTAAATTGGAAACACAAGGCCAGTGATTAGAAACAGAGGTGTTCTGTTGGAAAAAAAAAAAAAACACCTACATGTCATTCGCTGCTCACTTTAACTCCCTGAGTTTAAAGAGCTGGAAAATATAACGTATGAGAAAATCGACAAAGCTGGAACAATATCGTGCGTGGCGTGTTTCAGTTTCATCGTTGGAGCAGCTCGATTGCTCTGTAAACATTTACATTTTTAATATCGCTCTCGTGGCAGAGTGCGTCTGAACCAAAATTAAATATTAAAATTAGAAGTGAATCCAATCCAAGAGTTTCGGTCGTCTAAGCAGAAACAAGTGCGAGAAAGTCTAATCATCATGAGAATTGGTCTAAGCAAAGCAAACATCTGTTTATATATATGTCAAAAACATTTTCCTCAGAGAAAGAAAAAACAGACATGAACATACGCTGAGAGCTGAAACCGAATTCTTGCGTCTTACTGAAATTTAAACTGTAAAGCCACATCTTAGCCTTTTACATGAAGCGGGTACTTCATACAGAAAAAAAAAGCATCATGGACAATCTCCAGATTTAAAATTTCACTTGTTTAACTTGGCCTATTCATAGTCTTTGGGGCGTTTATTGGTTGTAATTTTCCTCATAAAAGTTTAGTGCTTCTGAATTCAAAATCGGTGTTTCAGTGCTTTTGTACATGTCCTTTAGTCTTATGGATACAGAATAAAAAAGTTTTCTCGAATGCTGTTGGCTGTCGTATAAATCAGTGAAGTACTTCAACACCCCGAATTTCAATTCAAGAATAAACAGTTATGGGAAGAAAACAGGAGCTGTTTAAAAAAAAGAAGTGTAAAAGACTTTAAACAAAAGTAAAATCTAGGAGCTGCTTTTCCACGACGGAGAAACTTGAACAGGGATGACATTAGACGCTGAAGTAGCGACATAGCTACCGATAAACTGTTGAATCAACAGCTGAAGTAAGTCTCAGTGTTGTGTCACAGCTCGTGAACTGTGCAAAAAAAAAAAACCCAAAAAACCCTACAAAATAGCAGCAATAGATTTTTAATGGTGGTATTTTTAATGTCATTAAAGCGAATATGAAGTAACAGGAATTTTTCAGTTTTCTGTTAAACGTCTTTAATTTGTGGATCCAAACTAACTTTGTCTGTTGTAATTTGTTCCTCTTTTGTTCTGAAATCCCACATTCAATCCCAAAATAACACAGTGACACTTTCGTTTTTTCCTCTCCTCATCTTACATGTGTAAATTAAACCAAATTAAACCAAACTGAGAGAGAGAAAAAAAACTGTGGTTTTAAGAGAACCGCATATTCATTATTTTGGAAAAATGTTATAAAAAGGATTTGGTGTTGCAGATAGAGAGAGAGAGAGAGAGAGAAAGAGAGAGAAAGAGAGGACAAACTGAGCAGCTTAGTCACTTTAGACATAATTGTTATTCATAACCTTGTGAAACAAATGGATCTGTCCGCAGCTCCTTACTACGGCGTGTATAATACAGGAACAGCTGGCGTGACACCACACATGTGGGAAAGTCGCATTGATCATCTGTGGCCAAATATCGCAGCTGTGATGCCAGTGGCGTTCATCCCGCACATTCCTCCACCCTCTGAATCTGGAACAGTGACCGTCTTCTGTCTCCCACCCTGAAGTGAACTGAACTGAACTCCGGGATCTTCATTACTGAGGTCACTCAAAGGCCTTCTGGTAAGGTCTGTCCACTCGGCGGCCATCTTGGTGTCGCTTCTGGGTCGGTATTTTCAGTCACACAAGTCCAGGCTCTTTTCAGCTTCAGTAACCTCTTTTCGGATCCATAAACCAGAACCGGATCAGCAGAGCGACGGATTTGAAATGGCCGCTGACTAAACTTGCGTACGTAACATGAAAAAAATGGCTACTGTGCGTACACGTTTCTTCATTCACAGACACAGCTAACTGTCCTATATCTGTTTATGCAGATATCAGATGTATAAATGAAAGATTCGGGATTTTCTCAATTCTATGCAAATTAGGTATGACATGATAAAGCGATAAATCCAAACAACTGGCTTTATTTCCTTCCTGTAGTTAGTTCCCTTATACGGTTAGACATCTTATCCTGTCATATATGACCTCTCATGAAATGTGTACAGAGACATAACGATGAAAAATAAAGCTTGGAAAGAAGTAGATTGTTTGAGATGTTGATTCCTCTTGTGAGCGCACGTAGCTAGTGCAGTTAGCTCTAACAAAGCTAGTACAGAACCAATCAAACTTAAATACATTTTATGCAAAAGAGATTTGTATCAATTGTACAGTGGGCTGTTAGCTGCATATTTACCAAAAAAAAAAAGCTAGACAGGCCACGCCCACAAGAGATAACAGTAGACGTTGCTACAGAGACAAACTACAAGCGCAACGAGTGTCTGGTCACTTGCTAGCGTAATGTCGGTTTATGTGCTGTTAGCCTAGTTAGCCGATAGTAGCTATCTAGATTACTGGGAAAAGCGTTGTTATGGTTACAGTTGTGTGCGATGGAGCTCGGCAAATTCTCAGCAATTTTTCGGGTTAAAAAAAAAAAAAAAAGGGTTAATGCAGCCTAAGAAACTACATCATTGGGATAGTCTGATTTTCTTAAGTTTTCAAAAAAAAAAAAAAAAACAAGGTTTAGATTCTGTCATGCAGCTTAAAGAAAAAGAGCTCTAAAAGAGGCAAAAATCAGTGTGAGTCTATGAGGGGTGCACTTACTTTTGAGGATACTTTCAAGGGCTCTAATGTCCCTGTCCTCTTGCTAAGTGACGTCGAGTTTAAGAAATGTGTTATAGAAATAAAAGATCTGTCAGCACCAGACACGAGGTTTCAGCAATAACTCTTTCGTTTTTCTGTTCCATCATGACATCATAACGTGGGCAAATATTTCTCTCGCCCACGTTTTTTTTTTTAAACAATGAAAGTGCACACACAAACCAAACATAAGGAAACCATGAGAAGAGTGTGTAATGTGAAACACTGAAATGATGGACGACTTGTTTATTTTTTTCTCAGTAACGTGGATGTTCAGTGTAAACACGCTGGACGTAGTCGTGAAAAATGAGATCATGGAAATTAATAAGAAAAATAGAAACTCGGAGAATCATCATCGCTGGGGATTTCACTGTGCAGTGGCCTGGCAAGAACGAGGGATGGGATGGAGATTTCCACAGCGCTCATGTAAACACACACACACACACACACACACACACACACACACACACACTTGCACCCAGAGTTTATATGAAAACGATACGGTGCAGCTGTGTTCATGTGCAGGACAAAAAAAAAACTCCAATTCCTCCGAAAAATATTTTTTTCTTTTTCTTTTTTAATCTTTTGAAATTTGTAATTAAACCACCTGGAGGCATAGTGCAGGCAAAGAATCGCACTTCTTTACAAATAAAAAAATTATGAAAATCAAATAAAATAAAATAAAAAGCAGGTTTTTTTTCTTTAATAAAAAATTATGAAAATAAAATAAAATAAAATAAAAAGCAGGGTTTTTTCTTTAATAAAAAATTATGAAAATCAAATAAAATAAAAAGCAGGGTTTTTTCTTTAATGTTTTTTTGTCATAAGACACAACTGCAAAAAAAAAAAAAATTAAAAACTGTACAAACAAGCTTTTTACAAAAGCAACAGACTTCCATCGCACAATGTTTTCACATTTTTTTTTTACACATTTAAACACAGACGTGTGCTACATCGTTTACCGTCAAATTTGAATCAGACTGTCGGGTTTATTTATACGCTTTATATAAATCCGCTCTCGGGAAAGAGTCCGATTTTTCTTGAAGGTTTAGCCGGATACGTCCGATACGAAACAGCGAGACACGGAGGCTGCGTGACGTGACGCTCAGTTCGTGTCTACGTGACAGGGGTTGGTCCCCCGTGTCTCCGCTTCCTGGTACGTCCTGAGGAAGTCCGTGTATCTCGGCGCACAGCCGAGCCAGGCCTGGCCGAACCGCACCGTGCCGGTGAAGAGGAACTCGCCCTCGCCGGGTTTCACGCCGCACTCGTGCGGCATCAGGAGTTTCCCCGTCCAGATCTTCACCCGTCCGCCGGTCTGCGTGAACACCTCGCTCTTCTGCCTGTACACGTGGGACAGAGTGACGCCCACCGACGTCTGATCCTCCTCCTCCTCCTCCTCCTCCACGCCGAGGATGCTGCCACGCCCCACTACACACACACGCACACACACACACACACACAATGTTAACAAAAGACAAATGTCTATTAAAACAGTTTACACCACATTCTGCATTCTGATTGGTCGGAAAATGTTGATTAATTTTCTGCAACAGCAGCTCTGACAGCAGCGCAGGTTTACGTTAATGCGCTCGTTATAATACCTTATCGTTTCTATAGTAACAGCTCATTCACAGGGACGAGTACGGTGGACGCCCCACATAAACCTGTGTAATCGTTGATATGCAAGACGTTTATTTTACTGGACATAACATTCCTGGAAGGAGTCTCCAGTGCCAGCGCTTTGTAACAGTCAGAGGTGAAGCTGTAAGTTTTCCGACATCTTCAGCACAGAGGATTTTTTTCAAACGTAACGACTGTTTTTTTTGTCTTATCAACTTCAAGAGAAAGTGAGGGAACGACTGTTTCTAGCTGCTATAACGTAAGTGATCATCTGTTTAACGGACGTTCCACAACATTAAGCGTAACTCTAAACGGATAAAGATAATTGGTCGTTCTTTAATAAACACAAATTGTAATTACTGACAGATTGCTGTGGTATAAGAGGAGTGAAACACTTTGGGACGTGATGTTAAAGGCTAAAAATCATCAACTTCAGAAAGGTCACGGTAACGCCGCTGCTCATCACTGATTATTTTCCTATAACAGCACGACACGCAGAGTGTTTTATTCCTTATAGGACTCTAGATGAGTGCTTTATTAAAAGCATGTGCACTTACGCCTCAGAGGTGTGTAAAACAGAAATATGTTGTGTGTATAAAGTGCCTAATTTTATCATTAGATGTATCTACAATGTCAAGATGAAGACATCTATAATGACATTTTTACATCTATTTTTAAAAAAAAGAATTAAAATGGAACACAGGATTATAATATAGAGTGAAAAAGCGCACTAACTGTGATGATGATGATGATTTTAATTTAATTTAATTAACGCACGCATTCTGAATGACCCGGATGCTTGTTTTTAACGTTTTATTCGGCACGTTGTGAGGAAGCGCTGCTTACCGAAGTCACTCGTACAGACGGACAGGAGCAGCTCGGCGTCAGTGCAGGGCTGACATGGGGCTGCGGGGAGAGAGAAAGAGAGAGAGAGAGAGGTGAGAAACAAATGCAAATACCTAGATGTTGCCCCCCACACACACACACACACACACACACACACACACACACACACACACACAGAGAGAAGCAGCTAACGAGACCTACCTCACTCAAGCACTGGAGCTAGGAGGTTAATGTATTTAACAAGTCTATCTCACTCAAAAATAATATGTAAAAGACCAGGAAAAAAAGAAAAGAAAAATGAATTCTTCTCGATTCTGTCTTTAAACGTCTCGGCATCGACGCACAGACGTCCTGATTCCTTTACAGTGACGTTTTCAACGAAAAGCCACAAAACAGTTCAATAACAATGTGAATCAAGTTTAAACCAGTCGGGCGGTGAAATGTAAAGGCGGAGACTAGGGCGTGTGCGCTAATGTGTACGTCTTACAGAAATTAGCTAAGCTAGCTAGAGAATTTGAAAACGGACAAACTCAGAGCTGGGGACATGTTGGATTTTATGAATCGGAAAGAGAAAAAGAAGTGGACGAATGGAGGCATGCCTGTGTGCAAAACCTGTCACGTCGAGATAAAGTATTTCAGGAACATAACGATTTATTGTTGTTTTTTTAATTATCGAAAATGAACAAGAAGCATGTGAAAATAAGTTCTGCGTTTTTTCGTTGTCCAATGTGGTGACTGCTAAAGAGGTCTGTACCACAGTCGAGAAAAAAAACCATCACACAAAAGCCACAACAACAAACGACACCGCTATTACGCCATTTTGTGGCTTCTCAAGTCAGTTCCTCGACTCGATGCACAAGCTGAGCGTCATTTTCAGCTACCACGTGCTGCCATTCAGACTGTAGAGATTATTGTTACGGAACTTTTTTTTTTGCCACTTCACCCCCTTACGTAACCGCTTGAGGCTGATCAGGGGCCAATTATGGCTTTATGCCTTGGACGAGACACTGAGACACTGCAATTTAGAGGCAATTTAGCATAAATGATCCACCTACAGATAGAGGAAATGGGAAGGCAAGAGGAGAACATGGAGGAACACATGGATCCTTCAGGCTCTGACACCACCTGGTACCCAAAAACCACCCTGAAACCCAACACCGACTCTAGATCAGATACGGAGAAAGACAAATGGCAGGCTAAAGCTGGTTTTGTGCACGAATTTGTTTCAACGAATTCTATAACAGATTGTGCGAAAACGTGTTCTTGACGTCAGATCATACAATGAAGAAGAAAGAAGAAAATAGCTACGTTGTGATTACATCATTAATCAGCGTGCAGAAAATGGGCTTCAGTGAGTTTGAGGTAATACGGAGATTTTCATGTGAGGACAGTGCCGTCATTCTGTTGGTGGATTTTAGATGAGCGTCGTCGGAAATGTTGATCAGACTTTCTCGTACCGTCAGATCTTTATCCTGATCTTTATCCAAAGAATTCCTTTTCCATGTGCATTTTTTTTTTATCCGAGACAGAAAAACTGGGCCAAAAATCGTGCAAACCTGGCTCTATACTCAGACCCGAGTACCTGATGGGATGGGTTTACGAGTTTTTTGCTTTTTTTTTTGCTTTATTACAGACCAGGATGTGCGTTTAAAGCCTGCTGTGTCAGCAAAAGCAGCATGAGTCTGTGGTTGAATGTGGAGCTCCTCCATTCCCGGCCAAAAACACATTTTGTTGGTGCAGGTGGGCAAAGGGGAAGGTGCAGACGCAGGCATTACAAACAACATGTGGAGGAGGGGAGGAACTCGGGGGAATGGCTTAATGAGTTTACGATGACAGGAGTGCAGGAGTGCTCGTAAATCAGAGAGGGAGAGGAGAAGGGAGAGACTTTTGCTCTTTATTGCTGCTCAATGCCCATAGCAGAGCAAAGTGAGCTATCGAAAATGGAATTAGCTTCCTATCTTTACGCACGGGTTATTTCTGGCGGGGCGTGTCCGGCCCGGAGCGACAGCAAGCCGAAGGTCAGCCGCTGTTGCAACCCGAGGCACGGTGCAGCAGCACCGGTGGGGTCAGAGGTCAACCAGACGTACGTTTAAGTAACAGCCCTGCGAGCTTTGATCTCCTGATCTGGAACGCTCGCCGCCGTGGCGTCTTGAAAAGGAACCGCAGGAATGGACGAGGATCTGAGTCAGCTACGCGGGCTAAACCACTTCACAGAGCGGCGGGGGGAAGACGGCAGCACCGCAACATCTGCGCGCCGCCGCATTCCTCTCTAATGGACTGAAGCTTTTTTGTGAGCTCTGCTCCGCTCTGCTCTGCATCGAGACCACTTCAGAGGACGACGAGGAGAGTTAGAACAAAAAAGATGAGGATAAAATATCCCCCGCACATCTGGAGTGGGACCGGTTCCACGACTCGGGCCCCGCACAGCAGGTTAGGGGCTCGGGAGGTGAGGAAAGACAACAGTGCGATTGCAGAAAGAAAAACAGGTCACTTTACATCGTAAGACCGGATCCTGGGTCAGCTTTCAACACACGGACTCGAGCAGAGCTGGCCAACGAACTGGGTCTTTTTATTTTAAGCAATACTGAAGTCAAACCGGATTAAATTAAATGAAAGCAGACAACATCTGGGCCAAAACTGGGCTAAATTAAGGTGATGGCAAAGTGTGTTTTGGATAAACTGGCCTGAGAGTACGCAGCCACATTTATTCAACGGCATTCAGAATCCGGGCCGGCACTGAATATTGCGACACGACAAAGCTGGTGGTACTTTGTGTGCGCACACACACACACACACACACACACACACATACACACACACACACACAGCCCTGGTGTCCTGGTAAAGACTGTAAACAACACCTCTGAGAGCAAGCAGAGATCGCAAGTCTACAGAAGGCACTAAAGTGTCATGTTTAATAACTGAGGGAGAGAAACAGCTCCTAAAGACGCCAGATGTGACGAGTTACGTTGGTCCCGTGATCAGCCTGATGCGTAACACGTGGCCAGTGCAACCTGAATCCTCTTTAAACCCTTCCACAGTGACACACTGGCCTCATTACACCGCACGCAAACTCTCCAAACTGCTGCTTTCCACATTCTCCACTAAGTCTCTCCGCTCATCAGTTCCAGTTTGACACACCGACCTCCCCGGACGCACGGCGAGAACAAAGCGCACGCTGAAGCCCACCACATATTTGCTTTGATTGGAGCAGGAAAAATAAAGCTGCCGCACATCCTCTCCATGTGAAGCCTGGCAGGTACGCAGCACGACAGCAGGAAAAGCCCCGTTTTTAAAAATAAGGCGAGTTCTTCACCACGTATCGGCATGCGGCGACCCGCGGCGCCTCGGCGAGGACCCCCGACCCGCAGCGCGTCATTAGCAAAACAAAGCCCACGCCGTTTAACTGTCTGTTAGTGAGCGCGGTTCATATCCATTACTCATACTCTGAGGTTCCAGTTACTAGATGAGAAAAATATATGCTTTCCCTCTTGTCTTCGCTCTGTCAAAACAAACCCACTAATCACATTAATCATCTTTAACCACAAAACCACGGCAAAAACAACAACAACAGCATTTTGATATTATTACTCATCATGCTGTATGAAATCTCAATAAAATATCATCCGATATCTACAACAGACCGTGTGATATCGCGGGTTCTCCGTGTCAGCTTATATGATGAAGATCCTCTAACGATAGACCTGTGATTAAAGAGTTATGAAAATGACTACGTCCTGTTTACGTCATCGATCAGCGTGATCTGGAAATCGGCTCGCGCAGAAACCTGTTTTTGTCCATTAGCATGTTTCGTTTGCGTTTCCACACTAGCGTATCGGTAGCTGTGGTCATTTCTACGCCATCCTCCGTAGATTTTAGGCGAGCGTCGTAGTCGTGGTCGTAGTCCTAGCGGTGCTCATGCGCAGATCTTTATCGTCTGCCGTCTTTGGTCGTGCTGAATCAGACACCGATAACGTGAGCACGTCGCATTATGCGTACTAAGACCAGCGACTTGAACTCACAACCAAAGAATTCCTTTACGATGTTCGACTGCAACATCGTACGTTTTAAACCTGACCAGAGATAGCATGGATTTAATCGAAAGAGCAACAACTTGAAATCAAAACTGATTTTTTTCCCCCTTCATGGTCATATTGTACACCATTCATGACAAAATTCTCTAATTAACTACCTAACTAATATTAACCAATAACACTGTGTCTATTTTTCACAATACAATCACATTCAGATGTCTAAACCAAAGTCTACATTTACATTATTTAACACCCAGATATCCTGTTTCACTCAGAAAATAATGTCATAATTGCTGTTTATCGTTGTCTTCTATATAAAACGTGTATAAACGATTTCAACTAACGCGAAAGTTTATTAAACCTGCTGGTAATATGATAGAAAACGTTTTGAACCAACAGCTAAAATGTCCAAAAAATTAAAAGCATGAATAGATTGGGGGAAAAAATGAGGTTGCATATGCTGCAGAAAAGTCTACAACGTTCTAACGTCTGGTCCTGAAAGCGTCATAACACGATCTTACGTCGACAAAAATCACATGAAATCAAAATTACCAACAGAAGTCTTTATGACATGGGAATGTCAGTTGGATTATGCTTTAACAGATGTTTCCACAGACTCATGTCAGTTGTCATGACGGGCTTATGAAGGCAGGTATAGGTCTTAATGGCTTATATAGGCAGGTATAGGTCTTAATGGCTTATATAGGCAGGTATAGGTCTTAATGGCTTATGAATGCAGGTATAGGTCTTAATGGCTTATGAATGCAGGTATAGGTCTTAATGGCTTATGAATGCAGGTATAGGTCTTAATGGCTTATGAA
>CM074938.1:2082139-2094095 GCA_037576815.1 Pangasius larnaudii
CATTGGGAGCAATGGTGATCAGTGATTGGTCATTGGGAACAAAGGTGTTCAGGGATTGGTCATTGGGAGCAATGGTGATCAGTGATTGGTCATTGGGAACAAAGGTGTTCAGGGATTGGTCATTGGGAGCAATGGTGATCAGGGATTGGTCATTAGGAATAATGGTGATCAGGGATTGGTCATTGGGAATAATGGTGATCAGTGATTGGTCATTGGGAACAATGGTGATCAGGGATTGGTCATTGGGAACAATGGTGATCAGTAATTGGTCATTGGGAACAATGGTGTTCAGGGATTGGTCATTGGGAATAATGGTGTTCAGGGATTGGTCATTGGGAACAATGGTGTTCAGGGATTGGTCATTGATAACAGTGGTGTTCAGGGATTGGTCATTGGGAACAATGATTTGTTGTAAGCAGGCTCTCTCAAATCATATAACAGCAGCTGTGATGTGGGCTGGAGAGACAGTCACCAACATTTACGGCATTTGGCAGACACCTTTATCCAGAGCGACTTACATTTCTCTCATTTATACAACTGAGCGGTTGAGGGTGAAGGGCCTTGCTCAAGGGCCCAGGAGTGGCAGCTTGGCAGTGCTGAGGATTGAACTCATGACCTTCCGATCAGTAGTCCAACGTCTTACCCACTGAGCTACCACTGCCCGACATCTGCTCAAACAGTTACTAGATTTGTCACTAGACTCTTTTTAATAAAATAATGTCACTAAAGGGGTTTAAAAAGTTGCCAAACAGAGCAAGAAAAGTTGCCAACACTGCTCACAACTTCCTTGTTATCATGTGCAGCCTAGTGACCTTTTACAAAAGAGAAGTGCTGTCTGTTTATAGACACTGTGCCTATTTAGTTCCTGTTAACAGGATCAGAAGTGTTCACATCGGTCCGCACCGGTAAACTACGTTTATTACGGCCGTAAATGAATCATGGCACGTCGACGGAGGGTGTGTGCTCCAACATCATATCAGTAACTGCTATACAATCCAAGACGTACACGGACATGGGCTTTTATTTTTCCCTTATTACAAACCAGGACAGACGGAGGAATCATGTAATCACACACACACACACACACACACACACACACACACACACACACACATATACAGTCAGGCCTAACTTGATTTTTCATGCCTCATGTAACCGACACCTCGTCAGGAATAAAACGCAGTAATACATGATTTGTTCAGCAAGTTTACACATACACACACTTCCCGAGAAATCACAAACAAGCGGTTTAGATTACGGCATGAAACACAGCGCCAGCTACAGCGCTCAGGGCTTTTTTATTTCTCCTCATAACACTACGAAAAATGTTCCGCCTGTTAGAGGTCGAAGGACTGGAAGGATTCGTGAAGGATTCATTAAAATCTTATGGCAGTGTGAATTGATTGCTCATGATGTGCTGCTGGAAAGTTGGAACCTCCTCCAGGGCTGAAGCTCCTGCAAGCTGGATTTTTATTATCGTTTTACTGTGTGAAGAATTAAACACATGGCACATGCTGTAATAGGAAAATAATCAGTAGCAGTGTGTTGTGATGAAGCAGAGTTACTGCTGAAGCTGAAGTGTTTAATCCATGAAGTTTTTTTTATTCTTCTTATAGCACAGGAATTTCCCAACAAGTACGTTTTTAGAATTAATTAACGAAGGACAGGTCATACTTTTCAACCATTTATAGTTACATTTAAGGTTGTGGAAAGTTCCTGTTCCCTCATCAGCCTCTTTTTTCTCTTTCTCTTGAACTTAATAAAAAAAATGCTGCTAATGTTACAGAGAAATGAACATATGCAACTCTCATAAGTTACTAAGAAGAGGTACAGCTTCTTCTTCCCTGTGAAGTGATTGACATGAAATGCTGTATAGTATGACAAGCCAGACCACAAGCGTTTACTACAGAATCTGTTTTATTTCGTAAGGATACGCAGCCAGAAACCTCTTAATTTCACAGAAAGAGGCCATTTGACTAACACTGAAAACAAACAACATGACTTCAAAAATTCTTTATTAGCTTTAAAAGAGAGGACCCTGTAAACATTTCAATCCAGGGAAACGATTCGTTTTCGCCTCGTTAACCACTGCACCGAAATGCCGACAGCCAATCAGATTGCGACCTTCAAGATCCTGAAGCGTGGCCAGAAAAGTGTACAAAAGATATCCGATGTTCCATATCCCGTGCAAAGGTCTAATCATACGTTGTCCCACATTTAAATATCTCCTTTTCTCTTTCTAAAAACAAAAACCGTGTTTCTCCCATGAAGGACTATTAAAAGCACATTTGCTGGAAGATGAGCTACAGTCCTGACCTGACTGACCCGATGAAGGCTAAACTGTGAGAATCCCACTTTCCTGCTATACTGCCTTTCTACACTCTTACGGATTAAGCTGCCAGTATGTCATAGAAAAGAACAACTATTTATGATTCCCTGAAGAACCATTTTTAGTTCAAATATTCAGTATTTTTGCTTTGTTTTTACGTTTTCTCACCAAATTCCCAACCACTTTTTAAAGAACTTATTTCCAGAGATTTACAGCGAATTTATTACTGATTGCTAATTGTGTCAAGAACGTGTGTTATCATTAGTACTTGAAAAAAAAAGAACTTCTTCTGAGAAGTACCTGTTCTTACCGAAATATCCAAGAACAAAATGTGCGAAATAAACAAAACGTGTCCCATGTTACCTACATTCACTCTCCTTATTTTTCCCTCAGCCGTAAAATATATTCACCATAATATGTGACCCCTGACTGTGCTGAGCCCCGCTTTGGTTTTTCGTTGCTTGGGTTTGGATCCAAGACTCCGGTCTTGTCGGTGCTAGCTGCTGCTCTACAGGTGCTTTTTCACCTGTTTAATTTCCTCGCGCTCTCCAAAGAAACATGCTATGACAAGCAACCGTTTATTTTTCTTTTTAAATAATGATAAATACAACAGCCCTGAAGTAATCTGGAACAAAAGTTACTTGTGATGAAATATCATATTGAGCCACTGCTGGCACTGTAGCTTCGGTGTTACTCAACACACGCCTCCACAGTAAGAAGTTGCAAGATTCACTTCAGCTTTCAGCTTTCACTATGAAGTCAGGTTTTTTTTTTTTTTTTTTTTTTAATTTATCGGCTCATCTTCCTCATGAACTGAACATGAGTGGGATTTTATTAGTCACAGGTTTTCTACAGAGATGAGCTGTTATTTGAGTTGGAAATTAATCGCACAAACAGTATCCGCTTCTGACTCCTCTAAGTGCTCGAACAAGTTAACGTAATCAGACATGAAGTTTACGGCTACTGTTCTTCTATATAACAGATTAATTATCTAATTTATTTAACACCTTGTTGGATCCGATCACACAGCCTACCCTATTTCCAGTGAGTTATCATCCAGATTATTAACAAATTATTATTCCACATACAGTAACATAAAGTAAACATACAGAACAGCAGGTACTGAAGTCGACCAATGACAAATGTTTTCCTGCACAAGGATATCTT
The DNA here is from genome assembly GCA_037576815.1 of Pangasius larnaudii. Taxonomy (NCBI): domain Eukaryota; kingdom Metazoa; phylum Chordata; class Actinopteri; order Siluriformes; family Pangasiidae; genus Pangasius; species Pangasius larnaudii. Next base: position 2,085,636 of record CM074938.1, read on the forward strand.
CTTTACTCACCACTAAACGCCTGACACAAAAACGCTTTAATAACTCTCAACAAATACTTTCTTGCTGCAAAAAGCATGGTGTATACATGGAAGTACATGGAGGAAATAAGATTACAACATTCAAGATCCTGAAGCTCGTGGCCAGAAAAGTGTCCAAAACATGCCAGATGCTCTGTATCACATGGACTCATTGTCGTAACTAGCTATAAGATCACTGAGGTCCTCTGTAGTCTTGTAGTCTGTAGAATGGAGCCTACTATATGGAAAAAACACTTTTGTAAAAAAAAAAAAAAAAAAAAAACACACCTCAATAAAATGACACAGTCTAGCTTGTTTATCTTCGGAGCAGGTTATCTAAGACTGGAAGTATAATATTAAAAGTGATTCTAAAGTATATTATAATGGGTGGAACACATGGTGGTGTATTAACTATGAAGTGGACTTCACTAAAAGTTTTGATCCCGTATACAGCTGTGCGTGAGCAGAGCTGTAAACTATGTTATCCCATTCTTATCTCTTTCTCAACTCTTTCTCCGATGCAGGATGAAAAGCACATTTTCTGGAAGATGGGCTGCAATCCTGAACTGATGTGGGAACAATCCCAGTTTCGTGCTGTACTGCCTTTCTACATTATTAGAAATGAGGTTTCCAGAAATGTTTCTTTAGGAGCCGCAGAACTGTTTTGATCCTCTGAAGAACATTTTGGAATGATGGATCTATAATTATATTTGTTGCTTTAGAGACCTAAAAAAAAGTTTGCTTAGGAGCTGTCATGAGATGGTGGAGCTTAGGAAGGATCAAAAATTCGAGAAACATTAAAACAACAGCCAAAAGTTTAAAATAACGGATCAAAAGTTTCTTCAGCAATCCAAAATGGTTCTTTTTTGGGCATCAGTCTAAAGAACCGTAGAAGGCAGTGTTGAAATAACGATAACGTTAAGAATCTTACTGTATAGAGAGCTTTTTCTCCTCACGAGAACGTGGACAATCCCTGCTTTAGGGCAGAAAAAAGTCCTGAGAAATTATACTTAAGTAAAAGTATGGATCAAGGACCAAAATCTTAATCCTTCCAGAAGAAGAGACCAAGATTTATTAGCGGGTACTTGAAAGGTCTGAATAAACATGTAAGGAGTAAATGCAGGTTTTTGTCTAGAAATGTAGTTCAGTAAGAGTACAAGTATTCAATTTCAACAACGCTGACGTATAAACTATAAATAGACCAAAATACACTGCCAAAAGAAAGTCGCTGTTTAGATTTTAATAGGCAAATACATAAGAGTCTATGAATGGATCATTATTAGAGTGATTATAATGTTTCTAGCATTTCACAGTTCTTTTAATCTTAAAGGATGAAGTGTGTAGCTTTTTAGTTCTTTAATAACCATGTAGAAAGACGTATCATGGCCATGTTCCAGGACGACACTGCCAAGATTCACCAGGGTTAAAATTGTGAAAGAAGGGTTCAGAGAGCATGAAGAATCATTTTCACACATGAATTGGCTCCTCTGAGTCCTGACCTTAACCTCAGTGAAGGTCTTTGGGACGTGCCGGAGGAGACTTTACAGAGCGCTCACCTCTTTCACTGTCAGTACAAGATCTTGACCAAAAACTGATGTTATTGTTACTGATGAACAATAAATGTTGTGATGTTATTTCCATCAAGAGGTGCATCAATTTTTGGTCAAGATCTCGTACTGGCAGTGAAAGATGTGAGCGCTCTGTAAAGTTCTTCATGCTCTCTGAACCCTTCTTTCACAATTTTAACCCTGATGAATCTCCTCAGTGTCGTCCTGGAACATGGCCATGAGACGTCTTTCTACATGGTTATTAAAGAACTAAAAAGCTACACACTTCACCTTTTAAGATTAAAACAACTGTTGCCAAACATATAACTTGCTAGAAACATTATCATCACTCTAATAATGATCCGTTCATAGACTCTTGTGTATTTGATTTTTTTTGGCCGTGCTGCGTATTACTACGGTAACTGAATACAACTACTGAAGTATTTTTCACCGCTGCCCAGTTTCACTATGTAATTAATAGTCACATCCACATCTATGGATTGCAGATTTTATAATTATAATAATTATAATTATCATTAGTGGTCACACAGGCGAACATTTTGTTCGATGATTCGTCTCTGTCTTGCATTTTTGGTTTTGATTGCAGCATTTTAATCCAGGTGGCTCGACCTGTTCACGAAGATCTTGATTATCTGGATGAGGTGTGGGTTAAATTAAGGTTGGGCCAGTTTTAGTTTTACTAACCAAACTGAACAGCAGTGTGTGTGAAAGGAAAACACTTTTTTTTTCAAACATGGTGATGTGTTTATTTGAACTCGACCTATATTGAAAAACCTATAGTTTGCATTTCAGCACCAGCACCACTGTGTGTGTGTGTGTGTGTGTGTGTGTGTGTGTGTGTGAGATGCAGAAAACAGGGGCCACATTCTCAGGAAATGCCACGCGTCAACATAAATATTCAGACAGCGAGGTTTCGGAGAAGGCAGTCCATCAGCAGTGCCATTAAGTCAGGCATTCCTGAGAGTCCTGCAGGTTTTTCTACATTCTCAGAGCAAATGACCAGGCCTGCGTGTAATCCAGCCACATTTCCACTTCGTTTCAGCTCTTGGCATTGGCCATAGGGATCATCTTTCCCCTATAAAAAAAAAATAATAATAATAATAATAAAAGTAAAAAATAAAGCAGCAGGAAGCAGTCATTCATCGTCAAGCCTTTATTGCAAAACCGCTCGCTCGCTGAGCAGAAAAACGGGACATTTTCATAATCAAATAACCTCTTTATTTTACATGGTAATCACTACACCCGGGGTGATAAGCTTGGCATTACGGGGTATGTAAAGGATATTTTTAATTAACAAATCAGAATAGGCTCAGGGATTTTCTAAAGGATGCGGTTTCTTTTCAGATATTTTGCTCTGTATAACAGCAACTGTTATGTCGTAAATGTAAATGTGAATGTAAATGTGAATGTAACTGAAAATGCAGAGCTGCTTTCCACATAAAAGACTTTATTCTAATAAGGTAACTGAACAAAATAGCAAACAAAAACCTGGTCTAAGATCAAACTGGTTCAAAATAATGAGAATCCTCTTTATATCTTTACATAGACCTTCTTCAAGTACAAATACGTTAATCGCGAAAAATGTATACAACAGCATAAAACGTTAAAAAATGATAACAAGTTAAACAAGTCTGAAATATGCATGATCAATATTCATGATCAATTATGACCCAGAAGTAATGAGGTGAAATGCAGCTGATAAAAAAAAAATGAATGAATTGTTTGTAAATCTGTAACAAAAACAGTGATTTCAGTTGCTGTCACATTCCTTCCATGACTAATAATAAAGATAACGATGTTACGTTTATAGGGAAAAGTTTGCACCCCTGATGATGCGTAAATAGAAATAATGACACTTTACAATTTGTCCAATTCCAAAGAGGAATAAAACATACACCAACTCGAAACAAATAGTCTGACCTGATTCTCATCAACACTAAAGAATACAGAAAGAAAAGAGGGGTACAAACTTTTACATTCATATATTTTCTACTTCTTTCATTATTAATGGCGTTAACATACACCATTTTATCATTTTTGTTATTTGTGATAACGAAGGAACTTCTGTGAAACTTTGTCTTCGTTCGTTTTTGTCCTGATGGTGTAGAAGGAATAAAGCACTCCGCGTTGTGCTGTTATAGGAAAAATAATCAACGATCGAGCGGTGCGATTTGAATGTGGAGCGTCCACCGTACGAGTCCCTGTGAAGGAGCTGTTGCTATGGAAACGGTAACGCACCGGAACGAGCGCACTAATGTACATAAACCTGTGATGTGCAGCTGCACTACTGTCAGAGCTGCTGTTCTAGGAAACTAATCAACACCTTCTGACCAATCGGGATCCAGAATTCCACAGCACTCTGGAGTAAAGAGCGTTAAAGTAGTGAACAGAGGGTTAAAGTAAAGTCACACAGAAAGGCTGTCTTTCTGGTTCCTTTGCCACACGGCCTCAGGCTTCAGCAACGCCCCAGACACACTCCTGAGCTCCCTGCGGCATCAGGCACACGCACACGCACACACACACACACACACACACACACACACACACACACACACACACACACTCACACACCCGTCACACTGTGAATCACACACACGCAGTCAGTAAGTTCAGTGCCATCACACATTCACACAATCAATTGACAAGTTGCTCGTGTTGCTTGTAGTTGTGGGTGTGTAGTGATTGCTACTGTTGTCTCTCGTAGGCGTGGCTTGTCTAGCGTCTTTTTTTTTTTTTTTTCTGATGAGAAACGCTGGTACCCAAAATGTATAACCTGCTATACAATTTATACACACTGCTTTTGTTTAAAATGTGTTTAAGTTTGATGTGCATGTTACGTGCTCAGCTTCGTACTAGCATCGTTGCCAGATGAGATTAGCTGCCTGTACTAGCTGCGTACACTCACCCGAGACACCAGCGATCTCTTCCTTCCAAGCTTTATTTTCATTTCATAATGTCTCTGTACATACTTCACGAGAGGTCGTATATGACAGGATAAGACGAAACTACGGTTAGAGGTTTTCTCCTCCATGTTTTCCAAGTCAAACAGTAAATGGGAACTAGCTACAAGAAGGAGGAAAACTTGTGAGCAGGGAACTGAAGAATCGCTTGGATTTTTGCCACGTCATACTTCATTCGCACAGAATTGAAAGAGAAAATCTCAATTGAAACGTCGCGCTGTCATTCGGTCGCTTGCCCCATCACTGAGTTTGCAGCTCAGGCAAATAAATGACAACGCGTACATAGAAAATAAACGCTCGCCTGTCTCTGTGTTGCTCACGTGTCAGTAGATAATGAACAGAAACGTCACACCGTTGAGCCATGAGCCTTCAGGACTAAAAGCAGCCCACAAAGTCTGTAGGTAAAATACACGAAAAGGAGTGTTGTGCTTCTTTTTTTTTCTGCCAACTTCATTTGAAGTTCCACCTGTTTGAGTGATAATCACTGCAGACGTCTTTACAAGACCAGGCACGAGCACACACAGGTGAACTGCCATGAATCACGGTGAAGAAGGGAGACGCAGGACGGTTATGACAGGGAGATGAGAGACAAGGCACCATACTGACTCGCTCTGATTGGCTGCATCGAGCTTGTTTGCTTAATCAGTGCACAGAAATGTGTGTGTGTGTGTGTGTGTGTGTGTGTGTGTGTGTGTGTGTGTGTGTGTGTGTGTGGGCATGTTTTTATATTTTGGTGGGGACCAAATGTCCTCACAAGGAAAGACAGTTTTGACCTTGTGGGGACATTTGGCTGGTCCCCATGAAGAAATCTGCAGTTTTTACTAAAATAATAATAATAATAATAATAATAATAATATTAATAATAATAGAAAGAGACTAAATGTTTTCTTTTGAATCACAAGGTTAAGGTTAGAGTTAGGTTTAGGTGTAGCACAGCGATAATGAGCAGCATTAATAATTATTGTCTCACAAGGATAGAAAGACAAACGTGTGTGTGTGTGTGTGTGTGTGTGTGTGTGTGTGTGTGTGTGTGAAAATAAGTCTACAGTCTTAGTCAGGCTTATGATCAGAATCCCTAGACGTACAAAGAAGCCTCTCTTACTCCACTATTAGCTCAGCTAAAAGCCCACGGCGCAGCTCTATAATGCTCTCTTTGTTACTCTACAACTGTACCTCTGTCAGGTTTAAAAAGAGAAGAAAAAAAAACAAAAAAAAAACAACAAAAAAAAAAACAAGCTTTTCTGGTAAAAATTTTGTGTTTCTAAGCTCAATAACACGATGATGGAAACATCCCACCTGAGGGCTTTGCTATTTACAGCAACATCTCAACAGCTAGATCCAAAGCACTCATTACTAACTGAGGGCTTTCATTAACACACACACACACACACACACACACACACACACACACACACACACTAATTGCAGATTGACACCATGACTCTCGGAATGTCTCCAGAAATATTGGCACCCGTGAAATTTGACTATAAATCCCTTTCCTCCAACAACAAAAAAAAAAGGATTCTCATAAAAATTATTTATGTTCTTAAATAATACGATTAATAATGCTAATTTCTCTAAATGGCAGAATTATAAATACTTGGAATTTGTATTAGACAATGATCTTTTTCTTTTAATCTTCATTAAAGGGGTTTTAATTTAGCAACAGTACTTGTTTTGCCCAATATATATATATAAAAAAAAAAAACATTGTTGAAGCTAAATTTGTATTTTTATTTGTATTTTAGATTATAGTGCAATTTTGTACAAGCAAAATTTACATGTGCTTCTCTACAGCTGTAGGTAAAGTATGTTTTTTTTGTTGATTGCGTCAGAATCCCTCGTCATCGATGATCTGACTGTCAAGAACAGCTTAGCGGAGAATAAGAGCTGTTATCTGTTAGGAGTTCAAGATGTTTCTATCAGGTTATTTGTATTGTAGTATGCTGTAAAGATGCTGTAGCTCTGATTGCTGTCATTAATTGTGAAATTGACTACATACACGTACACTAGGCTTATGTTGCATTGTATAGCCTTTTATCTGACCATTTGTACCAGGAAATGAGCACAATATAGAACTAATACCTGCTATCAGTATTGATTGAGCTTTATCACTTCAGACACAGCAAGCTGTTTGGAAGGATTCCACAAAAGAAGCCCAATATACAAGATGCAGCTTCTGATCTTCAATTTTTGTGGCCATCGCCATGTTTTAGTGAAAAGTGGAATGAAAACTGCCTCGCTGTAATATATAGACGTGGATCAGTGATGTTTTTTTTTACGGCAGGAAGTCTTAAGAAGCATCAGGAATTATGCTCAGTACCATATATTCACTTTTTTTTTTATTCAATTTTATTTGTATAGCGCTTTTAACAATGAACATTGTCTCAAAGCAGCTTTACAGAACATAAGAAACAGAAAAACATGCCAACAGTCCGAGATGTTAGACAAAATTATCCCTATAATATAAGCCACAAAACCTGGTTGCCTCTGCCAGTAGGTTACAACCTGACCATAGATGGTCAGTCTTTCAACATGATGACCCCAAACATACTTCCAGTCTTCAGATTTGAAACTCGATGAATATAAAGCTGCTTCTTGAGATGTTATGCATCCAAAGATCTTCTACAAGTGTCTCCAATGTTGTTAGACGTCACAGGAAGCGGCTCGCTGCTGTTACTCTCTCCAACGTAGGATTCGTGTAATATTAATTGCGGGGTGCCAATAATTTCAAAACCACCCTTTTGAATACAATGGCAATTACATACAATTACAAATACAATTACAGTAAATTGTATTTATTGTGTTAAAGCTATCAAAGTTTATTACCTCAAAAATTTTGCTTATATCCTCGTTTTTGCTCAATAATTTAAGATGGCTGCAATTTAAAAAAAAAAAAAAAAAGGTTTCCACTAAACGGGGAGAATGTGCCGCTTCCAGCTCCAATCTGTTTATAATCTTCCACGCTGGCTCTTATCAGCGAGCGGTGCGGCGGGTGAGAAGCTCGTCAGTTCACACTTCCTCCCTCACAGCGCTCCTGCCACATCCGGAGAAAGTAAATCAGAGCTGTTTGCCCTGCAGTGCAGCATGGACACGACTGCTCGCTTACTTCCACAGAGGAAACATCTGGATACCACTGGCTCACCCCGGTGTGAAAGTGAACGAGGGATGTGTATGAGAGTGTACGCGTGTGTGTGAATCCAGGCTCGTTAACGTGTAAACAGCTTTGTTAGCTGAAGATGCAGTGTGTATCAGCCTGGTTGATTGGCTCAGGAGGGAAATTTAGGTTTAAATGTTACACGAGGTAAGATGCTAAACTCAGATGACTCCGGAGGGTGTGAGCTCTTATTCATCAAAAATGCCATAATTGTGAGTGTAGGATTGTTGAAAACAAGCGTTCCAGTAAGCACGCAGTGTCTAAGCGACTCTCATTCGACGAAACTACAGTCAGTGTGTAGCAGGTGTGCATGGGGTGGCCGGACAGGGCCAGGGGCAATCCTGGGGTGGCACATGGCTGTGGGGGGTGAAGGGAAATACGTTTAACTAATTACTAGACTGACTGAGAAACAATTTAATGGACTCATAGTTTTATTTTGAAATAAGGAAACAAAATATGCAGTATAATCTTACCGTAAAAATACCAATAGATCTTCAAATTATTAATCATAATTATTATTATAAAAAATTGTATTAACAATTAAAAAATTGATAATTATTAAAAAAAATAATTGATAATTATTAATATAAAATTCTGTCTTCCAGAATGATGTTTGTTGTTTTAATTAATTAGTTAATTAAAAATAAAACAATTTATTTATGTATTTATTTATTGTTTGTTTGTTTGTTTGTTTGTTTGTTTGTTTCTGTATATAAGGTCGATGTATTACCGAATGGAGTGTTTCAAAATGAAACTA
>CM074938.1:2098131-2108131 GCA_037576815.1 Pangasius larnaudii
GTTAGCAGTGCTATCATGTAATCAATTCAGATCAGTTTTTACACTTTAAAGCTCTGTCCTTGATGACCCAATGATGCAGCTGGAAAATGAGTAAAAATAGATAAAAGGACTTAAAATAGCATGATATAATAGCATTGTTTACATCCCCAATATGGGTGAAAGTGTAAGTTTTGGTTTTTTTTTGTTTGTTTGTTTGTTTGTTTAACAAAATTAATATAGTAAGAAAGAAACCAGAGCTCATTGATGAACTGAGGTTTAGTAGCCTGATATGTAGCTTTGCCGTGAACAACCTGCGAACAATCTGTGTCTAAAAACATTGAGAAGCAGCGATGTGGAACTGATGCGGATGACTCACCGGGTTAAAATGAGGTTATGGAGTACTCTGCACTGCAGGAAAAACTAGCCAGAATAAATATGTTCTCAGTCAAATAAGACACAGACCGAGCCAATGTAAAATCTGCAGGTAGACTGCTCCAAATTCTACAGAGCCAACACCGTAAAAAAAACTCTTTTTGTATTTAACCCATGCTTCGAAACAGCCGCGTCTCCTGATCTGATATAAGTGGTCTAATAGTGTCATAAATGCTACGTACACACAAGAGTTTCCTTCCAAGCCTGTTATCAGACCCCAATCAAGCTAAACGACGGCTTCCAGCTACACATCTGGCCGATTTATGGGAAACTCGTATAAAATATTAAAATTAGCGCTAATGTTGACCCTGAGGTTGTGTTCAGTACTCGGCAGTGTTTCATCACGTTCGCTGTAGGCCTTCGGAAAAAGCCTTGCTAGTTACATTCAAGACCAAATGAAACATGTTGAGAGCCAAGTTGATGTATTTCCTTTTGAAACAGGAAGTCAGTGCGATGGTGTGTTGAAATTCTCTGATTGGTCAAGTGATTGGTATATTTGCTGTTCTCTGATTGGTCATGTGATTGGTATATAATCTGTTCTCTGATTGGTCATGTGATTGGTATATTAGCTGTGCTCTGATTGGTCATGTGATTGGTCATGTGATTGGTCATGTGATTGGTATATAATCTGTTCTCTGATTGGTCATGTGATTGGTATATAAGCTGTTCTCTGATTGGTCATGTGATTGGTATATAAGCTGTTCTCTGATTGGTCATGTGATTGGTATATTAGCTGTTCTCTGATTGGTCATGTGATTGATATATTAGCTGTTCCCTGATTGGTCATGTGATTGGTATATAATCAGTTCTGTATATAATCAGGTCAGGTGATTGGTATATTAGCTGTTCTCTGATTGGTCATGTGATTGGTATATTAGCTGTGCTCTGATTGGTCATGTGATTGGTATATTAGCTGTTCTCTGGTTGGTAAGGTGATAGTGATGTCGGGTTCGTGAGTGAATCATTCTTTTGAACCGGTTCTTTTTAGTGAACTGGTTGAAACAGTTCAGCAAATCGGACTGAATCATTTGAAATAGTTTACTTCTCAATTCAACACTGATCCACAAGTTACTCAATCAAAACTCACTTTTGGACATGCCTGATCAGTCAATCCAATTCGAGATCAGCCAATATCCTGGAGTATATGATCCCATGATGCTTAATAATGATGTCAGATTCTTCTTAGCAGCTCCAGTACACTAACTGGACTGAGAACAGTCTCTTTCAGACATGTGCTACTTGATGAGAATTGATGAGCTGCTGAAACTGAGCATGGTTTCAAACTGAAGGGTTTCATTCAGGGGGACGAAATGAATGGTTCTCAAGTATTTTGCTGAACAGGAGAAAGTATAACAAATAAAATGTACTGGAAATGCATTTACGACTTGATTACTGCTTTATCAGTGTTTGATCCGGCTTGAGTCGGACATGTCCCCATGAACTGATGAGTGAGCTGCTGATACTATCAGCATGCATGAACTGAGGACTTGAGGGAATGAGTAAGTTTCTTTAATAATAAATAAAAACATACTGGAAATATGCACAGTACGGCTAGTTATATTAAACAATATTTTTACTAAAGCATGCAAAAACCATTCAGCCAAGACATGTAAATGAGTTTTACGCTTGAGTATTGTGTATGCAGATTATAGTTTAAGTTTTTATGAGCTGGATCATGGTTTCTGTTTATTTTAGCTTAAATTGCAAAATCTTAGTGTAGGAAACTTATCTAAGATGGTGAAGACTGGTGTATCAGTTTTTTTGAACCGGTACATTGATACGAACTGTCCGAAAGAACCGGTTCGTGAAAAAGAATCGGACTTCCCATTACTATCAGATGATTGGCATATTGGCTGTTCTCTGATTGGTCAGGTGATTAGTATATTAGCTGTTCTGTGATTGGTCAGGTGATTAGTATATTAGCTGTTCTCTGATTGGTCATTTGATTGGTAAGAGAACGTTTCTGAAAAATGCAAAATTTTCAACTTTTCCCAAATAAAAATGCAATACGTTACAAATATATGTTTAGAATTATGTAAATATTTCTTTTTTTTTTTTTTTTTTTACAAAACATTACATTACATTTTTACCTATATTTAAGAATATTGCAATATACATAATGTATTTGTTTATGATTGTCAAAATAATTCCTTAATATACTGTATGTCAAATGCACAACAACGAAATGATCTATTTCAATATATTTGCATATATTCTAAAATTCTATAATTAATTATATAATTGCTATTATATAATGATAAAGTGATATATTTCCACTTTGGAAAATATCTGCGGCAGCACTATTTACAATACAATTATATGTATAACTGTATACATAGCATGTGGTGGTAGTTATAAAATACAACCAGTCTGCGCCATTACACCATTTCTGGGTAGAGCATTTCTTTTCTGCAAGGTGGAAGGAGTTCAAGTCGTTCCAGGCGGAGAAGGAAGGCAGTAATTAGGGGACGACTCAGTTGCATTCAGTGCTAGTAACAGCATCATTCATCAAACCTTTACTCGCAGGTCTTCATCCATCACTCACACTGACACTTTGTTAAAAAAAAAAAAAAAAAAAAAACCCTGGCAGTGTGGTGCTGAAACAAACCGGGATTGTTGGTACAAAGACGCGACAGCCAGACGCTTTAAGACGGACAAGATGATTGTCCTTGTGCCCATCTGTCTTCACACCGAGGCTCTGCTTGGGAAACATTTCAACATCCAGAACAACCATCCATCCATCCGTCTGTGGTTTCCTTGTGAAGATAGCAGGGATGGGGTGACACAAGGCTTCCTCGTTGTGTGATGAAAAAAAAAAAAAAAAAAGCGAGCTGGCACGTGTTTGTGTGCGCAAGGAAACGAGACGGGTTCCAACACGTTCTGTTTGTGTTCATGGTGCTGAATGAAGCGACATGGAGTCTGCGTAATGTTTGCTTTTCGTTCTCTTGAACATTGGGGGTTTCTCGGGTTTTGCGTTTCTCTCTTCTTCCAGGAACAAGAGCGAGCTCGGATGATTGACTCTAGTCTTCCTGTGACTTCAGGAGTGGCTGGTGTGAATGCGCTAGCAGGGCTAAAACCCAGCTTTCAAAGATAAAAATACATCAATATAAGAAATCATTTTGGCTCCCACATCTGATTATTTTAGGAAAAAAATGTCTTAAAGTGGATTATTTCAAATTGTTGTATATGTAGAAAAACACACCAAACAACATGAAGAAGCGAGGAGTGATGCTGGGGCTGATTTCATTCTAGCCCAGACTGTAGATTCATGCAGCCTATCAGTGACGGTCGTATCAGCTGATTACACTGAGTGACTGACACGCCCCCTAGATCTGATCTCCATTTGCACTGATATATCCGGAACATTCCATCAGCAGTATTTTGAGAAAAAAAAAAAAAAAAAAAAAAAAAAAACCACAGGTGAAATACATTCTTGGGTGTAATGAATGTGAACGAGGTGGATTTTTTTTTACTCATCATCCTAATTTTTCCCCTAAAATGCCTTTGGAAACAGTAGACAGACTAATCACACTTCGTCCAATCAGAGTACAAATTACACAAACAGACAGAAGACAGAACCGCGGGTTTGTATTGGTTTTCGTATGTTAGATATGAGGAAGAAATCTGGCACGAACCCAGTTGAGCTTTATAAACTTGAAGCACTTTAAAAATCACTTTAGAAATCATAAATGCAGCTCTGTGTGTGTGTGTGTGTGTGTGTGTGTATGAGATAGTTTTCCTCACATCATTCTTATTACACCATTGATGAAACTTCATGTTTTAATGCATCACTCGACCTGAATAACTTTACTGTCAAGCTACTGATGGATATCAGATTTTATGCTGCAATCCATTGTACTCCTGACTCAGAAAGTTCCAAGTCCTGAATTTTCCTGAATTCCGAGCTAAACAAGTTCCAGTACTTCGGCTCCGAAAAAACATGGATGCTCAGAATAAGGTCTCTGAATTTTATAAACACATAAATAAGATGTAACACTAATTATTTCTACGTCGCAAATTATTTAACTGAGAAACGATGGATAAGACGTATAAGGTCAACTGTCTCGTTCGTCTTTGCTCATAAAAGTGAAATGGTTTCACTGCACAACTGAAATCAGCAGAATTACGTTATCTACTAATCTGAATTTACCAAACTGGTAAAACACTATTTCACAATATAAAAGCTACCCATCAAATAAAATCGAGTTTTATCAGGTAGAAAATGATGCAAAGGGAGATCTGTTCACCGTCTCCATGTTGCTGTGATGTCACGTGTCTTTAGGTCAGAGATCTCAGCCTAGATGGATGTTTCCTGAGCTTCCGGCTGGGAATTCTGTGTCGAATGACCATTCCGTTTTTTTTTTTTTTTCATGCCAGAGGTTGAGTTCAGAGTACAATGGATTGCAGCATTAGAACTGAAAAAGCATAGATGATAAGCAGGAACACATCGGCCGTTAGCATAGAGCTTTAAACCGCATTGTGGCTGAAACACAACCTGACTCATATGCAATCCCGAGCCAGGAGCGATATCGAGATATCAAGATATCAAGATATCAAGATATCAGCCAAAACCATTATGTTAGCATGTGTTCTGTCCAATATTATTACCCAATAACCGTCTCCTGGGAGCTGTGGGTTGTCTAAACACGTATATTTTTAAATCTGATTGAGCGAAGGTTGCCAAATCCCCCCGTAACAAGCTCGTCATTGTATTTACTGCCGTTGAATTATTCAGCAGGATGCAGGTCACCAGCCCTGGTGTTACACTCTCATTTCCCCTGAACGAAAACACCAGGCCAAGCTCACCGAGCTGCAGGAACGTGTGATTAAGCCGAGTGTGTTTATACGAGCGACCTTCCGCAACCTTGCGCACCAATCCATTAATGCAGCGCTGCTCCTGAGGAACAAAAATATGTGGATAAGTATGGGGTGCCAGTTGTGAGATTGATTACTAAAGCACATGTATTTGGCTATTACTCATTCAGGTTTGGTGTGTATGTGTGTGTGTGTGTATGTGTGTGTGTGTGTGTGTGTGTGTGTGTGATATACTGGCCCGCAACCGGCCAAGAGAATTACCTCAGCAATAAGAAACGCTGCTTGTTCCATTCACCCCATCTGGTTCACTTTAGTCCCAGCTTCGACATGAGCGCTTTCACCTCCAGATACACACACACACACACACACACACACACACACACACACACACACACACGTATGACTTGCTGTGTACTTTATTCATGATTTCTCACTTCTAAAAGCTAAATCCAGCTCATATAAACCAATCAGTAAGATCCTGAATCTGTTTTGCTAAACCTTCACACCGTCATTCCTCCCTCACCAAACCACACCTCCTGACGGTGCTGCGCTACGTGAACCTGAACGGCAATAAACCAGGAATTTATAGACCCCCCCCCCCCCAAAACCCCCCTCCACGCCAACCGTTTTTCTTTATAGCGTGACTCAGTGGACTTGGAACGCGTCGTCTTCCTGAAGACATTTTTAGCTCCCTGATCTAAAGAGCAGAACGTGGAATGGACGGCAATGACGGCAGGATAAAAACAGAGAAAGAGTGAAATGAAAACAGGTTATCAGTAGAGATAGTAATATATCGAAATATATCGAAATTCTTGCCTTGAATGCAAAATACTCTTCTGAATAAACATCCTGATAAAAGCTTCAAATTCCTCTGCAGTTAAAGTAGAAAAGTAAAAACTCTTAAGTCTGTATTATATTTGCTTTTAACTTCACTTAGCGCGTACTCAAGATGGCTGCTGCACGTATCCTACGGTCATCATCATCATCAGAAATGAACTCTACACGTCCACATGGTGCAATACATAACATAATCGGTGGGGGTGCTGTGGTATGATGCGACGTCACGTCGGCACCAGTCTGACACACAACGACGGCGTCGGCGGAAAGTTTTGAAGAGAAGCTAGTGGAGCTAGTAGAGTTACCGACGTCTGTACGATGTCCGGACGCCACACGATGACTTCCACTGTCGAAGCAGTCCAGGAAGTTATCAAGATGCTGACCAGGAACGTTTCAGTGCTGGGCTGCTTACTTCACATGTACGCAGGGTGAAGCTGACGTATATCTGCAGCTTTAAAGTTTTCTTAAGATTTAAGAAAGATTCACACACTTTTTAAAAATCACACACTGATTTCAGTTCCTGATGGTAAACTAAGGATGGAAGGAACGTGGGAAAATATCAGCTAAGGCTAACTAACAAGAGCTTTATCCCTCGAATGCTAATCTGTAGCTGTCAATATTCAAACTGCTGAGATTAACACAACGTGTACGTAGCAGGAGATCGGTGACCGTGATGAGTATTAACGGCTCGTTCTCGTTAGCATTTCGCATCTGTCAAAGTTTAGATTTGTTATATGTTGTTTGTCCATTTTGAAATGGAGTGATGTGTAAAGGAGAGAAGAGATTTTTCTTTTGAAATGTAACGAGTAAAAGGAGAAAGATTTTTTAAAGATTCTTTAAAAAAAAACAGACTTGAAGTGACTGTACTCTGTTTCTCCCCTCCTCTGGTTATCAGTAGAAATATGAAGAAAGATAAGGAGTGTGAGAGAAGACATATGCTGAGACTAAGACAGGGACAAATAGACAATGCTTATATGCACACGTGTCAAGACGGCTGGCGCGGGCTGACAGCGTAAATTCCAAGCAGGATTAATGTTAAGATTCGGATCCTGCACAAGTCTCCTAAAATAAGTCTCCTAAATGTTCACTGCACACGTCAAAAACCTCCAGGAGTGTAAAAATCCCGAGGCTCACCTCAAACCTCTTCCAAATCACCTCACCCCTCTCTCTCCCTCCCCTTTTTCCTAATAAAGTGCCCCTCGTGCTCACTTCTGTACTCCACAAAGACGTCTTTGTTTGACTTGACAACCAGAAGAAAAAAAAACGCTGTGTCTCGGTTGGCGCTGTAAATCACTCCATCCAGATGGGACGCAGCTTCTGAGTGCGGTTTGTAGCCGCTAGGCTAACGGCGCCTTGGCCCTCTGGGCCTCCTAAAGAGGCTTCAGAGGTCGAGAGCTCGGGCTGCTTCCTGGATTCGACTGTGTTAATAAAATAAAATCCGCCCCACACCTAGGTATGAAAGGAAAAGCCCACCCCTAACGCTCTGCATATTAATCTTTATAATGAACATGAGCTTTTAGTTTCAACTTTCACTCTCAGTTTTCCTACATTACCCACAATGCCGTTCTATCTGCTGATCGTGGTGCAGTGGGATTCAGCCCCATCTTTACATCAAGAGAGCGATGCAGCGGCGCTTTAGTCATTTAGTCTGTCCAGCTCTCTCAGCACCTCATCTGAACACTCTGATTAAACTTCCAGAGCTGCAACTTTGTCATCTCTTACATCGCTAACTAGCCGAGTCTCAGGTGCGTTGGATAGCCGCATTGCATGCTGGGACTTTGAGTCCAGTGTTTGCACCAATGTCTGCACGTTTTCTTCACTGGCTTTCTCGTTACTATGACGTTGAACGTTGCTGGAAAATGGTGAGTGAGAAAAGTTTGATTTTTAGGAGCTAACATTGAAACCTGACAGTTATGCTTGACATTGGTGAAATTTCTTTCCGGGGAAAAAGGAGGAAAAGAAAAAGGAAGGGAAAAAGAAAAGGAATAAGAAGGAGCAGAAAAAAGAAGAAGAAGATGATGATGATGAAGAAGAAGATGATGATGTTGAGGAGGAGGAGGATGATGATGAAGAAGAAGAAGGAGACATGTTTTTAGTAGCAGTGTTGATTTATTGATTGGTTAAAACACAATAAAAAGCAGTTTACCAGACCTTAGTGAGTTGTAAAATGTGAGTGTGTGTGTGTGTGTGTGTGTGTGTGTGTGTGTGTGTGTGTGTGTGTGTCAGGTGAATGATGAAGGCCAGGCAGGCTGCTAAATAAAGGAAGCTGACAGGAGTTTAGTAGCGCCTCAGGGACGCAGCTGCTCCTCAGACTGCAGCGCTGCAGCGTGTGATTCAGCCTCCGCATCTCTGGATCCGTTTCGTTTCTTTCTCTTTTCTGGCCCGAACTCTCAGCTCACGGGTCCTGGCAAGCAAAAAGAAGCCACTGCCGAGTAAAATCACATGACAACTGCACACAAGGAGCAGCAATCGAACAGCTCCGGGCCAAACAGCCCTACACAAAGCCGGTGAAGAGAGAGGGGGAAAAAGAGAGAGACAAGGAGAAAGAAAAGGGAAGGAGAGGAAAGAGAGAGAGAGAGAGTGAAGGAGAGGAACAAGAGAAACAGAAAGAACGTGAAGGAGAGGAGAGAGAGAGAGAGAGAGAGAGAGAAAGAAAGAAAGTGAAGGAGACGAGAGGAGAAGAGAGAGAGAGAGAAAGTGAAGGAGATGAGAGGAGAAGGGAGAGAGAGAGAGAGAGAAAGTGAAGGAGAGGAGCAAGAGAAACAGAAAGAAAGTGAAGGAGAGGAGAGAGAGAAAGAAAGTGAAGGAGATGAGAGGAGAGATAGAGAAACAGAAAGAAAGCAAAGGAGAGGAGAGAGATAGAGAGAAACAAAGAAAATGAAGGAGAGGAAAGGAGAGAGAGAGAGAGAAACAAAGAAAGTGAAGGAGAAGAGAGAGAGAGAGAGAGAGAGAGAGAGAGAGAGAGAGAGAGAGAGAGAGAAAGTAAAACACATTTGGACACTTGTGATGCTATCACCACAGCAACTTTTTTTGTGTTTTGTGGAAAGATGGCTGTGGGGTTTGGCACTGCTCAATTCCTCTGGAAAAAAAAAAAAAGGCTTCTCTTTTCTCATTCATCAGACGCTTCTCGGAGACAGAGAGAGGGAGAGAGAGAGCAAACAGAGAAAAGAGATGAATGAAAGCAAGCCTGAAAAATGAGAGTGAGGGGAAAAAGAAAGAGAAGATGTATGGATAGGAAAAACAAAGGAGAAAGCTAGAGAGAGAATGAGAGAGCGAGAAGGAGAACGAGAGAGAGAGAGAGGGAAATTTGAGGATTAGAAAGAATGAGGGAGAGAAAGAGAGAGAGAGAGTGAGAGAGAGTTTTAACGCTCAGGTAAAAATGGCTAGCTGTTGTTCACACACCACAACAGGACACAAATCTGATTTATTTCCTAAATTTTACAAAGTGACCAAAAGCGCTAAGTAATGCAGCGTAGGTGAAATTTAGCTAGCTAGTTAGCTAGCATTGATTGGTGGTTTTACTTTTGTTTAAAATGTATTTGCATTTTGAATTTACATTTACATGCTACACATTCAGGTTAGATTAGCAAAGCCAGCTAACTATATTAGCTCACCAGAGGCACCAGCGATCTCTGCTACTTCCTTCCCAGCTTTGTTTTTCTTAGTAACGTTTCTATACACATTTATTAGGTCGTATGGATCTGATGAAAAACGATTGTGAGTTTTTCTTACATGTTCAGCTAAAAGCAAGAAATCCTGAAGAGGTGTACGAGCTGTACGCCATGTTTAGCGCTGCTGTCACCGTGGATACTACAGTTAGCCTCCTCTTCTGACCCTGAAATTGTGAAAATGTTTGCTAAAGCCTGCTAACTTTTACAAACGCTAATTAGTGCCGCAACCAGGGATTGCCGTTGGAGTTAGCTAAACATAAATAGCT
>CM074938.1:2113131-2115473 GCA_037576815.1 Pangasius larnaudii
AGACACTCCGTGTTGTGCTGTTTTAGGATAATAATCACCACAAACCACCCTGAAGAGTTTTATTCCTCTTACACCACAGCTCTTTTCCAGCGATTATAATTTTTTTTCCAGTTATTAAAGAACATGTCATGCTTTTAATGCTTTTTATTTCATGCATTAAAAGTTGCAGTGTCCTGTTGTCACTTACGCTATAGCAGCTATAAACAGTCGTTCCCTCACCAGCCTCTCTTTTTCTTGTCTTTTGTAGATAATATGACAAAAAAATGCAGGTGGTCATGTTATCGAGAAACCGCAACGCGCAAACCCATTTGTTCTGAAGACTTTCATCAAGTTACAGCTTTACTTCTGACACTGGAGACTCCTTCCATAAATGTTAAACCTGTGATTCGTAGCTACGCTACTGTCAGCACTGCTGCTATAGAAAATTAATCAACACCTTCTAAACCAATCCGAAACCAGAATTCAACAGCGCTGTGGTATGTAACTAACTAGCAAACTAGCTGCTAACTGTTTGGCTGTATTTATCTCCAGTGATAACCGTAAGGTGTATTTAATGCTTTATGCTTGTTCTGCTAATTATTTTTAGTTTGCTAACATCAAGGCTGATCTGTCTATTAGGCTAGTTAGGTAGCTAGCTAAGGTAACACAGATGGGATTTAGCATTAGCAAATAGTCATTTGAGCTGCATGATTGTGTCATAGCTAGCGAGCTTGCTAAACAACATTTCTGTCAGGACGGATTTAGATTTTGCTAACTTGAGTGATATTTTGTTGACGCTAGCCAGTGCTAGCTAGCGTATTTAATAGCTGTAGCAAAGGTGCTTTCGTTTGGACTACACCATGTGCCCTGTCACATCTGCGCTGTGTTTCTTAAATTATGTGAAATTATATAGCGCTGTAGGTGAGAAGTGTTCCCTCAGAACCACATGATGTCCTCTGCCACCGAAAAATAAACTCAGCACAGGCCTCACGGCCATGTTTAAAGAAGAAACGAGGTATTTGTTGGAGAAAGAAAAAGAGAAATATAGCCTGCAGAATGGCGTTCTCCTGGCAGGTAATAATCGACCTTGCTTCGCACAGACGTTCGGCCGTCTCCCTGAGGTTAACCAGACAAGTCTAAACACCCAGCACACACACTCATCATGTTTGTTTAGTACAAAAACGGCAAAGACACACACACACACACACACACACACACACACACACACACACACACATTACGGAGAACTCAAATCTTTATTTAGTGCAGATACACAGATGAGAGAAAGTCATTTAAATGGAGCTAATAAATCTTATATTCCTCTGTGGAAGCTGAACTGTCAAGTGTAGCACATTCTTTTGTCTGGTTTCAGATGAACGACATTACTGTGCTAGAGCAAAAGTTTTTCCCTGTAACTTGGTCTCAAAAAAATATTATCTGCAATTTCTTTCCATTTTTATTCTTTAGGTCAACAGAGTATTTACTTATTTGGTTTGTTTCGTTGTTTCTTTAAAAAAAAAAAAAACCTGAGTAAGTTAAATGTCTCATTCTGTCGTTCTATCTGGATTTTGTTTGGCAAATGAAAAATAGAAAAAGGAGAAAACTTGTTTTCAATGTTTTCGTTCGTAAGATGAAGAAAATATTTGTTTGTTTGCTTGTTTGTTTGTTTGTTTTAAAAAACCCTGACCATGTTAAATTGTCTAGTAGTTGAAATCTTTTAAAAATCAGGTTCTATCTATTTAGTAATAAATGAGTTAATATAATTGTTTTAAAATATTGATGTAAAAATGTAGAAGGATCGAGGGTTGAAAATTATCACTCAGTATCTTAAAATCAAAGAATTCAATCTCAAAGAAATGTTAGATATATACCACTTTATAATTCCACAGTATGCTACTGACTTTTCTTTTTTTTCTTTTTTATAAGTAAAAGACTCCAAAAAATTATTTTCATATAAAAAATGAGGTACATGTAAACCCATTTAACATTATACTACTATCACACAACACCACCCCTCACCATACCTCACCACACCTTAATACACCACCTCACCTCACCACACCCCCACACCTCATTTCGCCACACCACACCTCACCTCAATACACCATCTTACCACATCTCACCACACCCCACCATGCCCCCACACCTCATTTCGCCACACCACACCTCACCTCAATACACCATCTTACCACATCTCACCACACCCCACCATACTACAGCTCATCTCAGCTCACATAACCAAACCACACCATACTACAGCTCATCTCAGCTCACATCACCACACCGCACCATACTACAGCTCATCTCAGCTCACATCACCACACCGCACCATACTACAGCTCATCTCAGCTCACATCACCACA
>CM074938.1:2126126-2133626 GCA_037576815.1 Pangasius larnaudii
ATAAATAAATCCCTTCTATTATTGTGTACTATAAGGACAAATAGTGCAATTGTGCAACCAGTAAATTCATCACAGTTGTTGCAAGAAGTCCGGTTGGTTAAAATCTATCCACCGTCCACTGATGGAGTCCTGAGTACGAAGGCGCTCGTGGCAACCGCAGCCCCAAAGCCACTACAGCACTCGCAGCCCCAAGCCTTTTCAGTACAGCTCCCCTATGATTTGGCTTGTTGGTCATGAATCTACAGTTCCACAGCCTGCGACTGCATCCTGCATCAATCAGTGTGACCCACAAAAGCCCTCGGTATAATAGTAGTAACGTCACGGATACAGAAATGAAATGATGGACAGGCACGAATGAATATTCTTCGACGTGTGATGTATAAAAACATGAAGCTGTAATTCATCCGCTAATTCTTTGCGCGCTGCGGCCTTTTTCGCCCCGGTCAAGACAGAATTTTGATGAGACGTTCGCTCTTATTTTACATCCTGTGCTTCTTTTACATTTTGTCATCGCCACTACTGTATTTATAGCTGTCATGCTACTGGTGGCTTTTGGACAAGCAGTGTAGAAAGTTCAAATCCCGACATTGCCACAGATATCCGTGGCCAGGAGTCCAAGGCAACAAAACTGTCCGGGATCTCTGGGTGGGAGGGGCATACGGTTTCTCTCTCCTGTCAGTCACAGTGACACTAGCCAATCGTGGGTGTCTGTAAGCTCACGTATGTGGAAGAGGGCAGAGAGCACTTTTCCTCTGAGTGTGTTACGTAGTTGTTGGGTGATGGGAAGAATTGGCAGGTGATCAAATTCATCTCTGGTCGTAATGAGCACATCACGTTATGCGTCTCAACTCAAGGCAAAGAATTCTTTAACGATTCTGCGGCATCAAATTCGGGCCGAACATCATACAGCATAAAGATGACTTTTTAATGCAAAGGAAACATTCGTAATACAATAAGAATCCAGTTTAGGTGAAAGCAGGGTCAAGCGTTTCCTGAAGCACAACCAAAGACAGTGTAGTGCGATCAAGTGAAGGCGTGCTGGAGAAGCAGTGGGTGGATATGTACTGCAGTAGAAGAAAGCCTGCAGTACATGGGGGGGGGGATACACGAGGACTGAGCGAGACCAAACCCAAGGCAGAGACGGTGGTCGAGTCGAGTCAGCCACGTGATTGGAGAGAACATCACGCTGCTCCATCAAGGCTCTGCTCTCAGCTCAACAATCAGCCTTTTGTTTTCTGTGCGAGTGCTTTTTTTTTTTGTTCTGAGCTTGAGTTCAGCCTGAGCGTGTGGTCAGAGAGCGAGACACATCTTTCTGATTATAACGGCTTAAACAGGTGGAGTGTGATTCCGCACACAGAGCTCTTCCTCTCAGGCTAACACAATAACACATTCTTTGGAGTAGAACGCACAGAAACAGCACTGATTTTTCATTCCTAGCTGGACAAAGTATTCTAGGTTGCTAATTACTGTATTATTTTCAAGCTTAATTAATCAGACCATGATTAAACATGTTTCTGACTACAACTGCTCCAAACCATTCTAATGGCACACGTAAACAAGGCTTCTCAAACGTTTTACACTCAGGGACACCACTGAATTAAAAAAAATTATAAAATACAGAACTCCTGGGCACCGAGTACCAAATACGCAATATTACGCAGTTTTATTAAAACTGTTATTAGATTATAGTTGATCTTATTGCTAAGCATAATGACTAATTAAGTGTGATTTTCCACCACCACTTTACCTGCATTACAAAATGGCTCTGTTTCATGGATCCTGCTTTGAGAACCATGGATTTAAAGGATAATGTTGGAGATTTCATCCTAAAATGATACCAGTGTTTTTTTCATTTTTGGGGTCATTCTGTATTTTGCATTTTGTATTTTGCGAAAAATAAAAAGTGGCAGACTGCTTTCAAACATCTTATTTCAATACTTATATTTTTGGTTATATACATATACAAAGAAACGAATATAAATTTGTAATGTATTTTTGTCACTTTTTGGTCAGTGTACACGTGTGTGTGTGTTTGTGTGTGTGTGTGTTTACACCACCTAAATGCTACGTGAAATGCTACTCAATTGGTTTAAGGTCTGATGATCGACTTGGCCAGTCTAAAACCTTCCACTTTTTCCACTGATGAAATCTTTTGTTTAGTTGGCAGTGTGTTTTGGGTCATTGTTTTGCTGCATGATGAAGATCCTCCCAATTTGGGTGCATTTCTCTGTAAATTGGCAGACAGAAGATTTCTGTAGACTTCTGAATTCATTCTGCTGCTACCATCATGAGTTCAATCATCAAACAAACAAAAATCCAAGAAAGATTAGTGAGCCTGGTCCAGAAGATGCCATTCAAGCCCAAGCCGTGACACTACCTCCACCATGCGTGACCCATGAGCTCGTATGTTTTGGATCGTGAGCAGATCCTTTCTTTTGCCACACTTTGACCCGTCCACCACTTTGGTAGAGGTTAATCTTGGTTCCAAAAGTTTTGTGTTTCTTTGCGAATTCCAATCAGACCTTCTGATTCTTACTGCTGATGAGTGCTTTGCATCTTGTGGTGTGGCCTCTATATTTCTGCTCTCGAAGTCTTCTTTGAACAGTGGATTATGACACCTTCATCCATTCCCCTGTGGAGGTTATTTCTGAAATTTTTATTTTCTTTTTGGGTGGTTTCTTTCTTTTTCAGGACATTCCAAATTGTTGTATTAGCTATGCCCAATGCTTGTGAAATGGCTTTGATCGATTTTCCCTCTTTTCTCAGCTTCAAACTGGCTTGCTTTTCTCCCATAGACATCTCTCTGGTCTTCAGGGTGGTTTATCCTTTTTAACAACTAATTCAGTCTTCACAGTTGAAATCCAGGGCTCAAAACAAGAGTAGACATTCAGAGCTATTAATTGTTTAAACAATCATTCTAACAGGGCACAACTGGCCAACAAGAAATACCTATCTGTTACATGGTCCAATATTTCTGATCACTTGAAAGATGGGTGGGTTCAAACAAAAGGTTCCAGTTCATCCCAAAGGTGTTCAGTGGGGTTGAGGACACCCGAGTTCTTCCACTCCAACCTTCACACACCATGTCTTCATGGAGCTCGCTTTGTGCACAGGGGCGTCGTCATGCTGGAACAGGTTTGAGTTCCAGTGAAGGGAAACTGTAATGCTACAGCATCCAAAAACGTTCTATACAATTGTGTGCTTCGAAATTTATGGAACCAGTTTGGGGAAGAACCACATACGGATGTGATGGCCAGGTGTCCACATACTTTTGGCAAAATAGTGTATATGTTCTGTAATAGAATGCATACCTATTATATTAGTGAATAATTTTTACACAATGCAAGAAGATTTCTGCAGCAAAAATAAAACTTATGAAGTAACTTTATATAGATTTATAGAATTACAGAGAAAATCGCACCATTTACACATCAAATATATGGAGTCGTTGTTCAGACACGTCACATTAATTAATGCAAGTTATTTCTGTTCTTTTTTCGATTTTATGATGCTTTTTTACGATGGGCTTTAAAATTCAGTTCGTAGAAATTTTGTTTGCCCAGTTCACATCACACCTGTATGATAAACTGCTTTACATCTGAAACACATAAATCAATACATGAGTTTTTACGATTTGTTTGCATTATCCTCAAGATGTTAACTGACAACATATGCAAATTGACTGACTGATCCTAAGCTTGTGATTTCTGAGACAATTTGTTAGCCAACGTTAGTGTGAAGGTCACATCCATGACGCTGGAATTGAATCACTACCATTAAAAAAAAAAAATCCATTACATCAGAAAAAATCAAATGAAAGTAAGAATTGTGACACAACCACTATAAACTACGTGTTTAAACGTTTATTAAAGTAACATGAGCAGGTGAGAAGATTGTTGGTGTTTGTTTAACTCGGAATGAGGAAGCCTATGAGCTGAACAGACGACAGGAAGTTAGGAACAGGAAGTTCACCTGCACACACTTTCACGCACTCCGGCTTTTCTCAACTATTACCCGGGACTCTGTAAGGCACAAAGAGAAAGAAATACGAAAAATATATCATTTTAGAATTGGGCAGATGGTCATTTGTATGTAATAACCAAGAATTACCTAAAGTCATAAAGTGTAGCGTGATATTTATGCAAGTCACATTTATAAAAACATTCTGTCCAAGTTTCTTCTTTTCACTCCCTTTTGAAGTTTAGCTTCGTCTGATGGTCCACAACCCTGTAACAATTCTTGATGCTATTTTGATTTCACTGCTCCATTGATGATTGTCCCGAATGTCCAGTTCCTGAGACAGCGAATTAGCCTCAAACCACAATACTACCATCACCATGCTTCACAGCTAAGATGGAAGGGAACCTCAGCTCTCCAAAAACGTTGCTGCTTGACTATTATTACCACCAGGATAAAGAACAGACCACCTTTTAAGAGTAATTAATACAGAAATCCAGGTAATTCCACATGATAAACATTTTTCATTTCTGTGGTAAAGAAATCAACCTTAAGGCTACACGGACATGATAATGCTTAATGATGGTTGACTGCTTAATAACTGTAGCTGGACATTTCCAGTTTAAACTCTAGGACAAATTCGAGAGTCCTAAAAATGTTTTGGTTCGCCTTCATAATATGCCTTCAGTAATTTCGCTTTCAACAGTCAATATTCTGGATTATTGGACTTTTACACAATATGAAAAAGGAAAAAGACAATCTATGACAAATACTTTACATGCTGGTAACTAGGTCAAACATACATTTAAAATTTATTATTATTTTTTAATTTAAGGAATTCCTAAGTCTCTCCATAATGTTGTAAAGTTTATTTAAAAAAACAAACAAACAAATAAATAAATAATCCATAAATGTTCTTCAATGATGTCAGTGAACTCATGGCTGGGATTCTGTTGGTCAAGTTTTCGACTTTTCCCTCAAAACTGACTTTAAAAGAGAAATACACTTTCCCACGTTAGTTTCGAGGTCCTAAAATCAGGTCTTAAAACCTTTTTGGGAGTTTAAGTTTGGAGTTTAAGTGCCATTTTATCCATAAAACTCCATAAAGCTCTTGTCATGCATGTGAAGAACATTTTAAAATAATAGCAGTGTTTTCAAATAATGAGAACTTTTTCTTGCTTGCTTTTCAAAACCTGTAACATAAAACATGACTGTACTGATGTGCTGCATACCTTCAACAGGTTTCTTTCTGATACCAGTGAAGGTAAAATATGTCTGTTGGATGGAGGTGTTAGCATAAAAAAACCCCCGGAATAGCAATTAGCACAGAACTGTGACCTGTTAAGAATTTAGAGTTTGTTTGCCAGGAATAAAATTTGAGAGACATTTAATGAAACGTGGTATTTTTTAGTTAAACGAGGAAAAAAAAAACAAACAGTTGAAATGAAACATTGTGCACGAGAGCATTCTCGCTTAGGAAGCTTGAATTCTAACAGTAACACAGCTTCAGCATTTCAGTCCTCAAAACATTATTAATGACCCCGTTCAGGCCCTTGACGTTTCCCACCACTCATCTGAGCTGACATGGCTCCTGCGAGCGCGGAGTTTTGAAGAAGAGGTCATAACACAGCGAGTGGAATTGCTATATGATAGTTAGTAACAGGCACATGTCGCCTTCGCTCATGCTGAAACCAGTCAGCGATACAGTGAGAATCAGTGGCCACGAGCCTCCGGCTGCTTTCACCGTCGCTTCACTCATCACGGGGTTCTTGTTTATATCAGGCTTCTTCTAGTTTGAAACCCTTTCTAACAGAGCGACGCTCGGTAACAAAGAACATTTTTAAACTGATGGAAACCAACAAGTATTAAACGATACTTCGCTCTTATACTCGAAATATACTGTACATGACGAAACATGAAACAGCGAAATGTCTAAAAACTAGAGGAAAATGTCACAACCGGTTAACTGGACGACGGTGGAATGTTTTCCGGCTCAGACCTGTGCACTCGCTGGACTGTGTGTATTCTAACATGTCTCAGTTCAACAAAGATGCAGTGATGTACTCCTTAATTGTCTGGTAACATTAGCAAACTCTGTGAATGCTATTTCGTCACAAAATGTTTTATAAACGCTTTTTTTTTTGGTAGTGCATGTTGTTTTCTTAGGCTAATATACAAACCATATTTCTGAAAAAAGTTGGGATATTTTCCTCAAATGCAATAAAATCAAGAATCTGTGATTTATTAATTCTCCTGAACCCTTATTTAACTGACAAACATCCAAAGAAAAGATTTCCAATGTTTTCACTGACCTGCTTTAATGTACGTTGTACATGTTTACCAACTGTGTTACATCACCGTTCTTTTTAATTACACTTTTTAATCATTTGGGAACTGAGGATACTAATTGTTGCAGTTTAGCAAGCGGAATTTTTGCCTATTCTTAGCAGTCCGTGGTCACTGTTGTCTGATTGTCCTCTTCATTTTCAACAGGAGACAGATCTGGACCGCTGGCAGGTCAGTCAAGCACAAACACCCGGTGTCTACGAAGCCAGGCGTGCAGAATGAGGCCTGCCACCGTGTTGCTGAAATAACCATGGACTTCCCGGGAAAAGACGTGGCCTTGATGCCAGCGGATGTCTCTCTAAAATCCGAAAATACGCCTCTGCATCAATGGCACCTTCGCACATATGCAAGTCAGCCATCCTGTGGGCGCCGGTGCACCTCATACCAGGACAGATGTTGGCTTTTGCACTTTTCACTGAAAAGGCACGGAGAAATCGACGTCTGTTTTTTTTTCCCTGAAAACAAGCTGAACAGTGGACTGATCTGCCCACAGCACGCGTTTCCACGGTCTTTCAGTTCATCTGAGGCGAGCTCGGGCTCGGAGAACTCGGCGGCGTTTCTGCATAGAACTGATGTACGGCTTTGTCTTTGCGTAACGGAGATTCCTCGAGTTTCAGGATCTTCTTGACGCAGTAGCTTAGTGTTAAGTGACGACGGTTTTCTGAAGTACTCCCGAGCCCGTGTGGCTATATTTATCACAGTAGCATGACGGTTTCTCACGCGGTGCCGTCTGAAGGCTCGAAGGTCTCACACACACACACACACACAACAGTGGCTTCTGACCTTGCCCTACACACACTGAGATTTCTCCGGATTCCATGAATCTTCTCACTATATTATGTACTGTAGATGGTGAAAGATCTTGTAGATCTTGCATTGAGAAATGTTCTTTTTGAACTGATCGACAATTCTCTCACGAAGTTTGGCACAAAGTGGTGAGCCACGACTCATCCTCGCTTACAAAGACCGAGCCTGTGGCCGGATGCTCCTTTCATGGCCAATCCTGACACGCTCACCTGATACCAGTTCACCTGCTTATTGTGGAATGTTTCCAAATGGTGTAACTTGAATATTCTATAAACTTTGCGCTCTTATGGTGCCTCCGTCCCAACTTTTTTTTCTGTGTGTGTTGCAGGCAATTTAAAATATGGTCAGCCAAAAGATTAAAAGTCGTTTCTTTGTACTCTTGTCAGTTAA
>CM074938.1:2137759-2149501 GCA_037576815.1 Pangasius larnaudii
CTGGGGATGGTGCATGTGAAAACTGTAAGACATTTCCTGGTTACACAACTGCACTATATGCAGTGCACAGTTACAGAAGGGGATTCATTTATAATCGCACTCTCCGGTGTGTCTCCCAGACGAGGATATGTTGTGGTTTCCTCCTCATATCGTCTCAGGGAGTTTTTCCTCACCACCGCCGCCTCTGGCTCGCTCATTACGCACAAATTCATACGTTTAAAAACTGATATCCTGAATGTATTTATTCCCGTAAAAAAGCTGCTTTGTGGCGATGTCCGGTGCTGAAAGCGCGACACAGAGAACACTGGACTGAACTGAGAAAAAAAAAAGGAATGAAGGAAAAGACATAGAGAAAGAAAGGAAGGAAGAATGAAAGAAAGAAGGAAAGAGATGAGGGATACCGAGAAAGAAAAAGAGTGAAATAAAGAAAGATACAGAAAGAAAGCAAGAAATAAAGATAGATGGACAGACAGACAGAGAATTAATAGGAAAGGAGAGAATACCCAAATCACAAAGAAAGAGAGAAAGGGGGAAAAAAAGAAACTTGGAGAAATAAAGAGTGCAGAGTGAGAGAGAGGGAGACAGAGACAGAGACACACACACACACACACACACACACACATGCCAAAAGCGCAGCCATGCTCGGGGAATCCACAGGAATTATGTTTACAGTCATACAACATAAAACTTACAACATCTGTAAAAATCATCCCGAAACTCGGGATATTGTTTCCCAAGCACTTATTTTTCCGGCATAACGTTCCGGCGCTCCGTCAGAAAAGCTGTATCGTATAATCTCCTGAGCTGTGAAGTGTGGTTCCGGCTGTCTGTCTCACAATTACACAAACCCAAAATGTGTTCCTGCGGCTTAAAAAAAGAAAGAAAAGAAAAGAAAGAAACAAATCAAAAGTCTCTCTCACACACACACACACACACACACAGAGACACACAGAGACAGCTCAGTGCTCCCTCTACTGTTAGCAGTGTGCACTTCTCTTATTTTTTTTTTATACCTTATTTGTAAATATGCTTCTAGCCTGCACATGTCCACCCTGCTTCCACATCACAAAAAAAAAAAAGAGAAAATGAGAAAAAAATAATATATATAATAATAATAACTTGTTTCACACGGTTCCACAACATTAAGTGTAACTATAAATGGATAAAAAGGTCATTCTTTGTGTCATTCCTTACTAAATAAGGAAAATAATCAGCTTTAGAGCGGGAAGAGTAACTCATTGCGCTGTCCCGTCACTGATTATTTTCCTAGAACAGCACAACACTGAGTGGTTTATCCATCCATCCGTCCATCCATCCAACCATCCATCCATCCATTTACTGTACCACTTATCCTACACAGAGTCGTGGGGAGCCTGGAGCCTGGAGCCTATCCCAGGTAACTCAGGGTACTAGTCGGGTGAAAACACTGGACGGGGTGCCAACCCATCACAGGGCACACACACACACACACACACACACACACACACACACACACACACAAACTCCCATTCACACACTATGGACAATTTCGAGATGCCAATCAGCCTACAGTGCATGTGTTGGGGGAGGAAACTGGAGGAAACCCCAGAAACATGGGGAGAACATGGAAACTCCATGCGCACGGGGCGGAGGCAGGAATCAAACCCCCAACCCTGGAGGTGCAACAGTGCTAACCACGAAGCCACATTTATTTTTTTGTCAGAGTCTCACAGGATTTGTCTAAAACATTAACAGACTCCACGGTTATTAACTTTCATTGATTCATTCATCTTCAGTAAGAGCTTCATCCTGGATCCGGAGCCTATCCCGGGAACGCTGCGTGAACGGCGGGAATACGGCCAGGAAATACATGTTTATTTTTTTTAAATATTTTCATCAAAGTTTTCTGCAAATGAAACACATTTGCACACACACACACGCACGCACACACAATAGATATAGAGGATAGAGATGAGGTGAGGTTGGTAAATTCTGGATTATTCCTTTGTAGTGTGTTAGGGTGTTTTTTTGGGGGCGGGGCTTATAATCGCAGGTCTGTTTTCATATAGAAGCTATTTTTTGAACTGCAGATCGATTGCGCAATTCCATACATCCCCTTTGTGTCCGCGGGTTTGTAAAGTGGAAGGCACTTGGTTTATCCATTTATTATTTTATTATTTTCAACACTCCAGCTCTTACACACACACACACACACACACACACACACACATATATATATATATATAAGAGCTACCACACCTGACGTAGACCATCGTTTAACTGGCACGCTCCCGGGCTCGAAAACAGCTTTCATGCTTTAAACCGGAATAAAAACGCAAGTGTGAGAAGGAGCTTAGCGTGAGGACGTACCGTGGACTCGGTGAGGCCGCCCACAGACACGGCCAGGCCCAGCAGCGTGTGGTAGCGGTAGACTGGCAGCCTCAGGAGCCGCGTGACGTGAGGAAAAGCCTGAGACGGTGCACTCCAGTTCAGAGACTCCACACCACCTCTGCAAAACACACACACACACACACACAGGTCCAGATGAGCCAGATAAGAAAGGGTCCAGATAAGAACATGCCCATACACACACACACACACACACACACTTTCCACACAACTCCACAGATGGAAAACAAAACAAAACAAAAAAAACACACACAGCGAAGCTAATCTCCGGAGCAATCTGCTCGTAATGAGACGCACGCTGAGAGCTGGGTCTTTATTCTCCTGACCTGATGCAATCTGTGGAATTAATAAAGCCGAGGAAAAATCTCAGGAGAGAAGTAATAACCACAGGAACGACAACACTGTGGAACGTACGGCCAAGTTCAGCTCAGCGTTTCAACACTACACACATACACACACACACACACACACACACACACACACACACCGGTAAATTACGATCATTCAAGCTTATTTCATTAACATGCTCAGCATTAATCATTACACTGAACTTTAAATCACTTCTCTGTTTGTCTAATTGCCACAGCAAGAACACAAAAAACAGCAAGTACACAAAAAACAGCAAGAACACAAAAAACATGTTAATTTATATAAGTGTGTGATAAGGGAAAGTGAGATTGATTACAGTCTGATTTTGTGCGTTTTTTCCTAAAGTGTAGGTTTTAGCTTCTGGCTGAAATCGGTGCGTACCTTAGAACTAGCTTTTACAGCATGTTATTCCACACACACACACACACACACACACACACACACACACACACACACAGCCTGAGGCACTCACAGAGGGAAGATTTTGAGCAGCTCCTCCTGGTAAGGGATGTGAGGTACTGCAGGCTCTGTGCTGTGAAGCAGGCGGAGGAACACGGCTCCGGCGTGCGCTCTGTAACGGTCAATCTTCTCTGCGGCCTGCTGGGCCAGACAGCACATCATCCGCTGGCAACTACACACACACACACACACACACACACACACACACACACACACACGGAGAGGGACAAGATGGGGAACAGGAGGTGTCAGAGAGAAAGAGAGAGCAGACATCCCAACCATGAAACACAATTTATCAGTCTAACACTCTTTAAGTGCTTGCGTGTATGTGTGTGTGTGTGTGTGTGTGTGTGTGTGTGTGTGTGTGTGTGTGTGTGTGTGTGTGTGGCTCCCCACTCTCCGAAGTGTGTTCCCCTTTTCACTTTTTGTGTTGGCAGGACAGATGGTTTGTCTGATTATATGAATATGTATTTTCTCCTGTTATATGGGACACCAATAGTTTGAATTCCCAGTTATTTTTTCCAACCGAGAAAAAAAAAAAACATGTGATAGCACCATGTAGAGTTTTCAGGATTTTATTTAAATAATATAAGAAAATTATCAACAATTTTCTCAATAAAAAAAATAATAAATAAAAAGCGAGACAGACTCACATGGCAGGAGACAGCAGGTCAGGGGCGGAGCCTGCAACCTGTAGCGTCACGTCCTGTAAACCCGTCATGGCCGCCGCACGCACCCTAGAACATGACGGGCAAAAAAGAGTCGAAAGATCAAGCCTAATCACACCAGCTTCACTCCGGAAACTGTTCAAAACAAATACACCAAGACATTCACTGGCCACTTTATTAGAAACACATGCACAGATACAGCTCAAGAGCGTCATATTCACATCAAACACCAGAATGTGGAAAAATCTCAGTGATCTCAGTGACTTTCTCTCTCTAGGGTTTACACAGAACGGTCCAGTAAACAAGACATCCACAGTTCTGCAGGTGGAGACTCTATTCTTGACGAGAGGAGTCAGAGGAGAATGATCCGACTGGTTTGAGCCGACAGGAAGCCTACGCCAACTCGGATAACCACTCTTTACAACCGTGGTGAGCAGAAAAGCATCTCACACACGTCGAAACTTGATGGCTACAACGCGGATGGGCCACAAGAGCAGAAGATCACATCAGGTTCAGCCAACAGCTATGGATTTGATGCTACAGTGGACACGGGCTCACCGAAACGGGACAGGTGAAGATCGGAAAAAACGTCACTTGTTCCGATGAATTGTCGGGTCAACAGTACGAATCTATGGACACAACCTGCCTTGTATCAACAGTTTAGCCTGGTAGTGGTTGTGTGAGGAATGTTTTCTTGATACCTTTCGAGCATTGTTTGAATGCCACAGACTATCTGGGTATTGCTGCTGACCATGAACTTGACAGTGAGGTACTTCAGTGGCCTCCCCAGACACCAGAGCTCAATGCGGAACAAATCAGCAGCAGTTATGAGATGTCACGTCAACACGGACCAGGATCTCAAGGGAATGTTTCCTACACCGTGTGGAATCCATGCCATGGAGAACTGAGGCTGTTCAGAGAGCAAAGGCACTCTAGTACGGTGTTCCTAATAAAGTGGCCGGTGAGAGTATACTGTCAATAACTTCCAAAAGATTACATTAATACAAGAACTATAGTAGATACTAGAACTAACGCGTTGTAGACTAAATTCGGTCACCGAGACGCTTGACACTGGAGGTTTCGTTTATTTAAATTAATGTAATAAGTTCAATTTGATGTGTTTCATTTAACGTAATTTAATTTGGCCTTCGGCGCAGTGACGGCTTGCAGCCTCGTAAAATCCCGCCGCAGATTTAAGATGTGTCGCGATCCGGTTTCACACAGAGCAGCTATTCTGGGACACCTTGTGGATTTTCGTGTTTTCTGTGACAAAACGTATGAACAATAAAAATAAACGAGTCCGCAAAAAAAGTACACAAATGAGAAATTTAAAAAAATAAATAAATAAAATCACAGATGGAAATCACTTAAAGCGCAAAACAAAAAAAAAAAAAGGTCCGTTGGAGTGGCTTTCTTCTGGGTGCTAATCATAATCCTGTTCATGAGAAAAGAAAGTAAGCGGTTAAATAAATAGATAAAGAAAGAATAAAAAAAGAAAAAGGGACCGAATAAAATTACGGAAAGTTTGTGATATGTTGTGAATGTGAGCTCCTCTACTGTTAACGCTCTTAATGCTCAGGTCATAAAGGTGTGTGTGGGGCACTAAGGTGTGTGTGTGTGTGTGTGTGTGTGTGTATGTGTGTGTGTGTGTGTTTTCTTGACATGTGCCTCAGCTCCAGTCCTCACCAGGACCCCACGTCTCCTCGGCTGTCCGTGGTGTAATTGTTCATGCACTCCAGCAGGGCTTCATACACCCCGCTCACGTTTCCCTCACACACTGCGCTGTCTGGACTGGCCTGGGCACACACTCCTACGGTTACACACACCCTGAGAAACAGAAAAATACACACGGACACACACACACACACACGGGTTTAGACGAAGCAGTCAGATCGTGATGCATCACGGACAGAAATCGTGAATTTCAGGTCGGGCAGGTACAAGCTGCAGACGTTAATCTGTGTTTGCTCTTCCCAAGCTCGGGCGAAGAGCCGTCCCTGGACCACACAGGAGGAAAGAAAAGAGGGAGGAGTAAGGAGGGAAGAAAGGAGAAGGGAGGAAGAAAGAGGATAGGAAGGGGGAGGAGAAGAGAGGAAAAGATCGAGACGAGAAAAGAGCAGGAGAGGTAGAATGGCCGTGGAGGGGAGAGAGGGAGCGGAGGAGAATGGAGGAGAGGAGGCGTGTGTGCGGAGAGTAGAAAAGATGAAGGGAGGAGAAAGAAGAATTAGGGCTAGCGGTGGAGAGGAGAGAGAGAGGAGGGAGGAGAGGTAGGAAACGAGGTTGCACAGGAAAGAAAATGAGAGAAGGGAGGACAGAGGAGGGAGGAGGGGATGACGGAGGAGAGGAGAGGTGATGGGAGAAATAAGAGGAGAGAAAAAAAAAAAAGAGGGAGGGGAGGAGAAAAGGGAAAGCGGCGAAGAAAAAAAAAAGGAGGAGAGAGGAGAAAGGAGGGAGGACAGGAAGAAGAAGAAGAGGAGAAAGGAAATAAAAGCGGAGGATAGGAGAGAAGGAGAGGAGGAAATGAACAGGGTGACTCACTGAGCCAGAGCCGAGGCTGCGTCTCTCCTGGCCTCCGTAAAACCGTCTTCCTTCTGCGTGACTCTGCAGGCTTCCTGAAGGCCGTCTAACACCTGAACACACACACACACACACACACACACACATCGCTCCTACATTACCTGTCGTCTCTAAAGGTGATGAAAAATGAAGCAGAACCCTGAGTACCACTGGTTCCTGTTTGGGCCGGTCCTTTCGAGGTTCTTACCTGCTGCAGTTTGTTGCGGATCATGAAGGCTGGAAGAGAACCCAAAGCTAACGCGCAGCCACAGCGCATCTGAACCTCAGTACTCTTCAGACCGGATAGATAGCGACTGAGCAACTGTTCTGTACACACACACACACACACACACACACACACACACGTGCACGCACAGAATCAGATTAAAAAGTACTGTCTACCTGAAATCACACACGATTGTTTAAATGTTAAAACAGAACTGAAAAGTCGACTTCATTGCTTCTGCTTTATCGTGACAATTGAATTGGCTCCTCTGAGTCAAATTCAGTGTGAAACAAATCAGCTTTGGCAAATCAAGTGAATCCTTTTTACTGAGTCAACTTCAAGTGAATCAGCTCCACTGAGCCGACTTTACTGAGTCAAATTCAGTGTGACAAAAATAAATCAATCAATCTGAGTTATGACTCAGCTCCACTGAATCACCTTTGCTGAGTTAACCTCAGAGGGACAAACAAATCAGCTTTATCAGCTCACATTAATAAACTGTGCTGAATCAACTTCAAATGAATCAGCTCCACTGAGTTAATTGTATTGGGTCAGCATCAATGCGAGAAACATATCAGCTTTATCACGTCAAGTGATTCAGTTTTACTGAGTCAACTGCAGTGTAACAAGTGAATCAGCTCCACTGAATCAATTTTACTGAGTCAAATTCAGCCGAAAAAGCAAATCCATTTTGTTAACGCTTACAAAAGCACACTCACTCACTCACTCACTCACACACACACACACACACACACACACACACAAATGATGGAATCAGTCCATGTCAGTCTAATCCCATCTGAACAGGGCTATTGTTATATTTATGTTTGATAAATCTTGGTTGAATATTACAGTTTAATGAAGCTGAATGTGCAGAGATATGGCATGATTCTCATACGCATTGCTCGTTAAATACAAAACATTTTAAATTTTTATAAACAAAGTATATAAAACGTTTATATGCCAGTTATTACTAAATGCATGTATGAGACCGCGACATGCCTGACTCTAATCATTATCGTAAGAAATTGTGAACAAGGCTGTATGTACCTTGCATGTGTGTGTCGGCCTCCCCGGGCTGGACCTGATAATACTGCTGACACAGAGCCGCAAGAGCCGAGACCGCCGCCTCCTACACAGAGAACGAACACACATGAACGCACACGCTCACTCACACGCATGCACATGCACATACATAAGAACAACAAGAACAACACCAATGCGGAAGATCAGCCTGATCGTGTGTGCGCGCTTGTGTGTGTGTGTGTGTGTGTGTAATGATGTCACTCTACCTGGATGCTCTGCTTGGCGTTCAGACTGTCATCTATGAGCGACTGCCAGCCGTCTGTAACACAGTGACTCACGTTAGTGCGCACATCATCTGCGTCATGTTCAGGTACAGTCATGAGCTTATTCACTGCTCCTGAGGCAAGAACACTAACGTGACACCAGCGCTGGCGGCTGTAACACGCAAGGCGAAGTGTGTGTACGATGTGTGATTTAGTTTGAACAAATCACGCCGAATATAAGAACTCAAATGTATACAGTACCAGTTAAATTTTAGACCGCACTTGATTTAATGTATGAATAATGAGATTTATAGCTTCATCTCTCTGTGTGTGTGTGTGTGTGTGTGTGTGTGTGTGTGTGTGTTATTACCAGAAACAAAATTTTAATACGTTTGCTTCCACAGACAAAAGAACAGAAAACCTATTTTACTCCAAACATTTATGTGTAACATGTATTTTCAAACACTTTCAGAAATTCTTTGGTCAGACAGACAGGGAGACCAAAAGACAGATCGACAGACAGACTGACAGAGAGATCGACTGACTGACAGATACACAGATAGACCAAGAAATCAACAGACAGATGCCTCAACAGAGAGACAGACAGACCAACAGACGGAGCGACAATCAGAACGACAAACTGATCGTCAGGCAGCCAGACTGAAAGACAGACCACGAGACAGACAGATCGACTGAAACATCAACAAACAGAACAACAGACAGACTGACAGGCAGACCTATCCACAGACAAATAGACAGATCAATAGATAGGAAGATAACGGGGAAGACAGACACACAGATTGATCAACAGAAAAACATAGAGGGATGAAAAACCTACTGACAGACAGACAGACAGATCAACAGAGACACAGACTGTCATGAAGACAGTCAGGCAGACAGACAGATAAACAGACCAACAAAGAGGCAGACAGGCCAACAGACTGATGGACAGAACAGACGGACCTACAGATGGACAGATCAATAAATGAACCTACAGACAGATCAACAGACAGACATTTCGACAAACGGACCCAGACACACAGATACAGACAGATTGAAAGCTGGACCTACAGACAGAAAGAGCGATAGACTGACAGCTCAACAGACAAACTGTCAGACGGACACGTGGACAGACGGACAGATCGAAACACAGACCCACTGACAGACAGAGAACAGACAGGGATCGTTAGATGAACAGACAGATGGATTGATAAACACACAGACAGTTTACTTACTGATGACTGGATCATCTTTAAACGGCATTTTGGAGAGCGAGAGTTTCTCGATGAGGAGACACACTGCACATGGAACAGAGGAGGACGAGGAGGAGGAGGAGGAGGAGGAGGAGGAGAGTGTCTCAGTGTCATAACAACCCAAATCTTCCCTGTATATCAAACGCTATACTTTATTAATTACTAAATATTAAATGAAGTTATAAAAGTGACACTTCACAGACATTGCGTCCTGTTAAAACATTTCCTTTATTCCTAATGCCATGAGGGTTCGACACGAACACTGCGTTCCACCCTTCATTAAAAGGACTGCCACGGGTGACACTACGCACATTTGCATGTCATTAGCTTTGCCACGGGAGCTTTTCCATGAGCTTGCATTACAAGTGAGAAACTCAGAGCTTAAGGAGGAAAGGACGATTCATAATTTTACCTGCTGGCCTCATCAGCTCTCCACCAAACCCCCTGTGGAGAAACACGGAGAGAATGACAATAGAGAAGTCACGTGTTTACCGCTGGTTAAATGTAGGCGAACGTGTTTGTGTGTCAGTGTGGAGAGACGCTCACCGGTACTGCTTCCTGTCTGAGAGCTGTGAGGAGGAAACAGAAAGAACAGAGAGGTCAGATGTTCAGATGGCAGCAGTGACGTGAAAGTGAGTAGACAGTGTAGACATGCTTTGTGACAACACACACGCACGTATCAGAATGAATCAATTAATTGTGAAAAGGCAAACAATTAATGAGGCACTGAGATTAAGATTCTTTGGCCAAAAAAACAAACAAAAAATAAATAAATTAATAAATAACTAAATAAATAAATACAAATACAAAAAACTGAAACTGAAAACCAAGAGCCAGGTTTTTAAATTGATTAGTATTACTTTTCTGTACTGTTGCACAAATTATAATACTTTACTTGCTTTTTAGGCTTTTGAAACTAATTTTTAAAACTGAATTAAAAGCATTACTTACTCTGGAAACTACAATGTAATGAAAAAACATTAGTTAAGTACATTATTCATTATTAATATATTAATGACGTCCATTTAATAGGACATCGACTCTCAAAACCGCACTAAATAATAGACGACAATGAACAAAACGTATAATAATAATTATAATGACTTTTTGTAATAAAATAATAATTTCATAATGTACTGTAGTTTGACTACATAGAGAATCATTTTTTCATGCTAATCTGATTAAGTTACTCACAGCACATTCATAATGCTTTAAGACATCTTTGATGACACGTTAATTACATTCCTATTTATTCATATATATATATATATAATAGGTGTTAACAGTGCTTCCTAGTGTTATAAATGCAAAAACTACTACAACATTCTTTTTGACAACTTGGGAACAGGGGTATAACACAATGTAACATAGATTTGAATGGAAAGTGGGCGTGTGTTTTTTTTTTTTTTTTTTTTTTTTTAATTATTAATGTGTTCCCTACAATTATGACCCCAGAAACACACCGGCCAAAACGGCTGCAGGAGGAAGTAGTCATTTTTCATTCACAAATTAGAACGACCAACAGCAATCAGCAGACCGTAACTTTATTCAACTCCTGAACTTGTACAGTTCCTCAGCCTCAGCTACATCACTCGAGTTCTTTACTGATCTCAGACAGACGCTCTGTGGAACTTTCCGGCAAGCTTTCTATCTGATGTGACAGACTAAACAAGCTAGCTATGTTTCAAAACAACCATCTTTCCCAAATCAGGGAACTGCTGTTTATACATGACAACAACTGCCACCAAATAATATCTGATCAGAATCAATTCAGTTTTTTTTTTACGTTACAGAAAGGTCGCTCGACACGTGCAGCTGCTGCGTGCCAAAATGGAGTCTTTTAAGAGGCATTTCATTATAATTACAGAATATTTATATAAAATCTAATAGAATTATAATTCCCTAAAAGATTCTCATTTAACAATGTTGAAGAATGATGGACAACCTCTGTAATGAGGTTAATATTTTTAAATGAATTGAATTATTTTTTGGAGACCTCAGTAGGAATGTGCGGTCATGTTCACAGTGTGTGGTCTGCGTGAGCTATGTGAAGCAGCGGTTCTATAAATAAATGATTCCTTTCGTGAATTTCGGAGCCGTATGTAACAAAATATAGTAGGGTAGTAAGGTTCAAGCTCCGGACAGTTTCTAGTTTCTTTGTATTTTAAAAATCGTACATTACATATAGTGGTCTATAGAAATGGATCAGCACTTCCAGTAAGGAACATCCAACTGATCGAAAAGACGAACTAACGGATTAATACTTCATAGACGATGACATGAAGCATCATCAGTGTGCTGTTAGCGAACACGACCAACATGCACAAAGAGGATGAATAAGTGAGGCCTCTTTACTCACTTTCACATAAAGATTAAGTCACATAATCACATGAAAACATTCACGTCAATATTCCCGAGCTCTGAAATCCCCAAGCTTTAGTTTATAAAATTCATACAATGCTTTTGAATGTCAAAAGTGTGTGTTTAGTACAGCACATTAATGTTACACCTGGGTGGCAGTACTATGTGTTACA
>CM074938.1:2149601-2160221 GCA_037576815.1 Pangasius larnaudii
ATGTGTTACAAGTGTAATGTACACGTTATACATGGGGAAAAAAAAAAAGTAAATTTTGCTGACCGTTTGGTGAATGGCTTTGAGACCCTCAATGGATTCGGAGGACAGGAAGTCAGTGACTGGTCTGGAAAAAGAAATATATATATAAATAAAACACATTTCTGGAAACAGCTCGGACATCGCACTATAAAACTATACCAACTATACACGCAATACTGACAGATGTTTAATTGTTGGAGGTCGAAATCTGTAGGACATTTTATACCACAGCGCTGTTGGATTCTGGGTTATGATTCTGGTCAGAAGGTGTTGGTCTTTTTTTTTTTTTTAATCAGACAGTAGTGCAGCTGCAAAATCCAGGTTTATACTGACGCACTCACTCTAATACGTTATCGTTTCTACAGTAGCAGCTCATTCACAGGGACTTGTACGGCGCTCCACATAAACAGTCCATGTGCTGGCAAGAAAGGCAAAACAAATGACACTGAGGACCTGCAGGAAGGTTTAGCTGGCGTGAGTGGTGGTGATCTGCTCTGTAGCATTGCTTGCACAGACATGATCTGCATGGAAGAGTCATCAGAAGGAATCCTTACCTGTGACCTTAAGTGAATGTGTGATGTATGCAAAACAATATCTAGATAAGCCAGAGCCATTCTGGCAACAAGTGCTGTGGACAAATAACTGCTATCTATTATCACCAGGGGTTTAAAAAAAAAAAAGTTTAACTTTTGTTAATTCTATAACATTTAATGGAACTATAAACGCATAAAGTATGACGTGTCGTTCTTTAATGAATAACTAACTGCAATTGTGGGCAAACTACTGTGTTATAAGAGGAATAAAATCACAATGAGATGTTGTGTTATTGGAAAATAATCAACTTTGGTGTGGTCACAGCGACTCCGCTTCATTATTTCTTCCATAATAGCATATCCTTATACATCTGATGCTGAGCATTGATAAAGTGACGATCTAAGCTAATTTCTCCTGTAGTAGCATGTATAGTTAAGCTGTCTGTACAGCCATAAAGAGCGGTATTTCTGTCTATTGCTCTTTATGACACACATTTTATTAATAACTGATTATTCGGGGCGTTTGTTCACGGGCATAGTCAAGCAATAATCTCTGAAAAGGTGAACAGGCTCTTGAAATAGGCTCCTGTAAAGGCTCCTGATATTTAATATACAATACATTAGTGTCTGTCTAATAGTTTGTCTCAAACACACCTGATAATGAGAAGTGGACGCTCCTGTGTCACCAGAAGCCTAACAGATACCTCTTACCTAACTATTACCCCAAGCTTTATTCCTTTATCATTCCTTCTGAAATGAGTCCAAATGAACCCATTGTTGTGTAATCATTGTTAGATTTTGGCTCACTTCCTCATGCAAAGAGCATGGCAAAGAGACATCCCAAACGAACACCTCCCTTTCCAGCTCCGAGTCTGGAGTGACACGTAGGTGCAAACGCCAAAAATCTCTTCCCGGGGAAAAAGAGAGCGTTTGGATTTAAAAGGCCTGATCTGAATATCTATACATCAGATGTTAATTAACAGTGATTTTCTGGGGTAACTGTGATTGTTGAGCTGTACAAAACCACGCAGATCAGATGTCCTCCCGCTCAAAAGTTCAATGTCTTGGCCATTTTGAAATCAAACCAACGTATTCAAATGTATGAAATCGATAAGGAAGCAAAAAGGAATACGAATCTGATGCATTCGTGCTAAAATTAAAAGAACTTGACGTAAAAATCTGTGTAAAAATGGGATATTAGAATGAAACAAAAATGTCTACTCTTCACAACTGATGTTGCCTATTTTGGTGAAGAAAAAAAAAAAAAAAAAAAAAAAAAGACACTGGCACTGGCTCATTCAGGAGCTACAAAGGAATATCTTGACCCAAAAAACAAATATTACTTCACTGTAGTCATAGCGACAACTCTTTCCTTCTCGGCTGCATAAGGTTAAGCGCTATTACTTAGCCCCACCCACCTCACATCACTAACGGCTGTCCCGATATCACTCTGTCCTGATGAACATAAAATTGAGACAGGTGACAAATTAAAGGAAAAAGCTTGTTGGCGCTATTCTGCTGTTCTACTGTAGGGGGGGGGGTGTTTATTTTTGCTCGCATGGTTTATCTCCACTTGTAGCAGGTAGGCTCACTGCACATCCATCCTGCAGTTCTTCTAAGTGATCTCCTTCATCCCATGACGAAACATTTCTATGCTGATGGGCGTGGCCTATTCCAGGATGACTCCGCCCAACCCTTCCACATTAGATTTACACATTAAAGGCACATTAAAGCTGCTCTGGCAGCTTGTGATCACAAGACACCTCACTAACATACTTTAAGTGCTGTTTTTTTTTCTCCCTTTAATTCGTCACCCGTCCGTACAACGAGATCCGAATCCACGCCTAAATTCATGTTGTGCTTAAACGATTACTCATAATTAGTACGGGGAAATGGGCGGGGCTTCACCTGTCATTCTGAGCAGCGAGCTTATAGAGGGCATGGGTGATCTCAGCGCAGGCTAGTATCGCTCCATGACGACCATGCATGTCCATCCCTATCGCCATCGGCAACAGCTGCGGAAGAACTGAAAGAGAAGAAAGTAATAGTGCTCATCATCATCATCATCATCATCACAGACATGCCAATAATAATGCGTCGTCTCAACATGGAGGAGGAATTAAACCATTACAAAAAAAAAACCCGTAAGATTACGTGTTACAAACGTGTTACATTTGACTTCTACGTATTTGATCTTTTTTTTTTTTTTGGTCTAATCTTTCAGTCTTGTTCCTCTTTAGGCCAAAAACCAAACGTTCCATTTTTTTAAACCATCTTTTTACCTAATGAACTAGCATGAGGATGTGTTTTTGACAGAGACTCCAAAGCACTTCTGTAATTCTCTCTGGATAAGGGCATCTTTGAAATGCCGTAAACGTAATAAACGTAATAAACGTAAGCGATTTAAACTCATTAGTTAGTCTTTTTATGCATAAAATCACACACGCTAAGGAGCACGAGTAGGATACGAACTTTTTTTTTTTTAATGGGTTTTTCGTGACCACCAAATTCCTTGTTTAAATGGTCATACGAACGAGTTACGCAGAAATCCGTTCGCATCCAGCTTGATAAACAAGGCCCAACATACTCAGCTAATGATAGCTAAGTCTAAGTACATTGATTTTATTTCACATTAATGAACTTAAAAAAAAAACCATCTCTTTTTTTGCCGTGACAGAAAGTGAATTATGTTACATAAAAATTATGTCGAGACGAGAACAACGGCAAAAACTTTACTGATGTAAGACGGAGACGAGTAGGCGGGGCTTCCAGTTAATCCTGGAGAATTCAAAACATCTACGCAGCTGTCAATCATTCCAGACTAATACAGTGACTGGCTGCTGATTTTTATTCAGAAATGAATCCGTCAGACTACTTCTAGATCATCACCTGTGCTGGCCATGTAATCCGGAGCCTGTGGCGTGAGGTTGTGCAGCGCTTTGGTGGCCAGCTCTCGGATCGCCCTGAACACACACACACACACACACACACACACACAATGCTCTTTAATCCCACGCCTTAGTGACGTTTCTTTCAAAACCACAGCTGGACACACGGAGGTGTTATCCTCCTCCTTACCCGTCCCAGTGGTTGATTTTCCTGGCCACCAGGTGGTCGATCATCGGCTTGGTGTACTCCTCAAA
Organism: Pangasius larnaudii; assembly: GCA_037576815.1. NCBI lineage: Eukaryota > Metazoa > Chordata > Actinopteri > Siluriformes > Pangasiidae > Pangasius > Pangasius larnaudii. The sequence continues at coordinate 2,153,317 of CM074938.1, forward strand.
ACCTGCGATGTAGACGCTGGGAGAAGAGACACAACACCACATGCTTGAATTTTTCAACCGGCTGTTTACATTTAAGTGTTTCCCTTAATTCCGTAATTAGTTTAAGTGTTCACTAATTCCTAATGAGGATTCGGCATTACTTAATAACACATGAAGTACGAGAACATACAACACGTAAAGCAGCCCTGAAGCGGCCGTAGTGTCCATAAAAATAGTACAGATAGATAGATAGATAGATAGATAGATAGATAGATAGATGGTCCTAATATGGATTATCTAAATTAGGTTTTTATTTAAAATAATGCAGCTATCTAAATATTATTCTCAGCAGCCAAATACTGTATCTAACCAATCTGACAGTATTCTTCATTTTTTTGACATTGTGGTCCATGCCTTTTTTTTTTTTTTTTTTGGATCTGGATGGTGCGTTACTTAGAGTTAAGTATATTCTAGTCACCACTAGACTGTGACTCTAAGAGTGGATTTGCAATTGAAATTTTGCTCTTCCCTCAGAAAGCCACGGTTCTCTGCAGCAAGACACAATTACAAACAAGTCTCAAGGCCAAATAATTCCTAAATCGTTTACTTGTAAACTATTAACCAACATTTAATTCGTGGATTATTAATCAGCGAGACACAGCGATTCACGGCGCAGCCGGTATCGCAGACCCAATCTGTTCAACACGCTTCATTTAAGACTGAATTCATGAGTGAGATTATAAACAATTTGAAAAGACGCTACTGTAATTTTATAGTCATCTCCAACACAGTCATGTCAGTGTGAATAAAACAGAATGAATAAAATGATCAAGATCAAATAAGACACATTAAAAATAAGAAATAAAACAATAGAAAACGATCTTGCCGACAGAAAATTTCGGCTCGACAGAACAGCAGAGGACGTTATCCAGCGTAATTAAGAAGTAATTTTCCATGCTGCTGTTTATCTACACAGACTTTTTTTTTTTTTTTTTTTTTTTTAAATTCCATTCATGCCAGGTTCAGGTGTTTACGAGCTCCTACTCATGCTTCACGTCAACGTTATATTCAAATCTAAACAGCACAAAAAAAAAAAGTGCACACAGTGTGTATATCAATCACTAATCAAGTGTCTATGGTGCTGATTTGAATATGAGCTTCGATGTAATTAAAAAAAAAAACAAAACAACGCTTTCCACTGTTGAAAAGTGGTTCGGTGACAAACTAACGTTTGGATGTGTCTACTTTGCTCCCCGAGGCTAGAATTTTCCACATTGTTGCTCTTGTGAGCTGAAGTGGCAGCTCGATGGCTCACCCGGTGGCATTTTACCCCGAGGGAAGACAGACCTGCCCTTCAACCTCCAGCTCCTGTATGTAAATCAGGCTTGCGGCTCTTTCATCTCCGCCCCGCCTCCTGAGACAACACGTACACGTCTCGGTAGCACACCGCACGCCAGTCTCACAGGAATGCGGCTAAGCGCTAACCTGATGGACGCTACGAGCATCGTGTCAATCAGATCTGATCGTGAGCGTGCATCGGAATGCTGCGTATCAGCAGGAAGTAGAGATGAATGATGTCCGGGAATGCTTGAAGCGGATTTAAGTTTACAGCTGCACAAAAAGCTAAATATCAAACTCAACTTGATTGGCAACACTCCTGTCACCAGTGAATCATAAATTCACGGCTATTATTCGGGAATGACGAGCAGAGCGGTGCGACTATCTCGGGTCATCGTACTCAGAGCCGATCCTAGAGTCTTGGCGTTTGAGGCGTTCGTTTTTGGCTTAAATTAGGTTCTTCTGTCTATAACACACTTTGCCATCATCATAATATCATCATAATACTTCCCAAAATCATGACATGGGAATGTGTGTGTTTACTTTATAACCGTGCCGGTCTGTATAAGGATGTCTTAAATACTCACTAGCTAAGTGAAGGACATAAGACCTTTCCCGAACATAACACACTGACGGGATAAAGGTGATTAGACCACAGCGTGGTCTGTCGAAACACTTCGGAAAATTTGGTATCGGAATCATTTCCCAAGCTCCTGCTCGTACTACGTTAAATAACAATAATTAACATTACTATGAATTAATAATCATCTGAATTACTAATCAGGAAACACTCCAGTGTGCTGCCCAGGCCCATGCTTTGGGTTTGACGAGGCTAAAAAAGTGGCTACGTAGCTAAAGTAATAGTGAGCTAGCAGCTAGTTAGCTAATAGCTAGTTAGCTAACTGCGTGTTTTATGATGATGCTGCACATCATGTAAAAGACATCCGAATCTGCCGAGCGTCTTTATTTTTCTCCGAACATGTTGCGAGGTCGCTGTTACTTAGAGCAGGAGAGTTATGCTCCATTTTATTTTGCTCCGTTTCACCAGGGTTTCCATAAACACGCGCGCTCCTGATTCCGAAGAACCGGGAATGAGTTCGGAATTCGAGTTCGGAATTTGGAAACATAACTGGATTGCGAAAGTCAATAAGGGAGTCAATTTTTTTTTTTTCTTTTTCTAGTTCATAGAACCTGCTTGTCTGCTGAGGAACTACTGATAATCCTGATATAGATTTTAATTCGGACAAATTAGCATCCCTGCAAAAAACAAAACAAACGCAAGTGAAGACGTGGCGAATAAAGACAAAGTCATGTGATATTTCTCATTATGAGATTATTCTAGAATAAATATAAGACCTGATTTCAAGCTGGACTTTTTTATTCTGCTGCACTCCAAATCATGACGATCTTAGCAAGTGGAAATATCGAGAATACAGTCAAACAGCTTTAGTATTTCCTGCTGTGAGATTAAAATGAACCAAATAGACGTTTATTAAACGTATCTGTAGACGTTTGTACTCAAGCTTGAAACTGATTTGTTCTATGGGCAGGTCATTTTGCTAAATTTAAGTGTAAGAGGTAAAATGATCTGGCAACAGAATAAGAACATTTCAAGCTTGAAATGAGTCTAAAAATGTGAAAAGGTTGAATTTTTTTTTTATATATTTGGTTTTTGGTTTATTGTAATATATTTAGGATCATTTCTCTTGCTAAGTGGCCATTTTTTATTAGCTCGAAGCGCTTGAAATAACCAAAAGTATCTTCCAGTAGAGTAAGAAAATTTCCAGCTTGAAATGAGAAAAATATCAGGAAATCACGCTTAACAATCGTATATTTTTAAAAAGAAATTTTGTTGAGTTTGACGACACTGCAGGTTTTTTTCCCCCCACTATTTCAGTGAAGAATTCAAACCAGTGCTATATTTAAGTTACTACAAAGAAAAAAGATTTTTGTGGATTGCATTTCATTTTTATTTCTAATTGTTTATCATTTTTCACACTTTTTTTTTCCCTCACCGGCCGTCTCCGTCTCCGCCTCTTACCTGATGGTCAGGTAGCAGTTGTTCAGGTTCCCGACGGCGAAGTAGTCTGCGGCTGTTAAGATATCGATACCGTGTGGGAACGTGCCCTGAGGAGAGAAATCTCAGAGTTCATGGTGGACGCTAATCCTCTCACTCAACACAGAGCAGAGCGAACAATCTGGAGAATGGGATGTGATTTTAACAGTAAATACATGCGAGTTCGTCGGATTGCGGTTACGCTTCAGCTGCTCCTGCGGGTTTTTTTGTCCAAAGATATAACGCATGATTAGATGCAACTGAACCTAACCTGAGAACTGATGCTAGCGTGTGTGTGTGTGTGTGTGTGTGTGTGTGTGTGTGTTGGTCTCTGCTCCTACCTGCCTGCCGACGTTTTCTTGGAAAGCAGCCTGCAGAAGAGAAAAGACCGTTTTAGCTTTTTTTTTTTCTCTCTCTCCTTATTTTACACAAAAGGTGAAAAGAGGACACAGCAGGTCCTCAAAAAAATAAATAAATAAATAAATAAAAAAAAAATAAAATAAAAAAAAAATCCCTACTCACCGAGGCAGCTTTCCTGCAGCTGACGTTCCGGTCGAAAAGGGCGACGATGACCAGAGCACTGAGGAAAGAAGAAAAAGGGAAGGAGGACAGGAAAGGATGCTGCACTGTTACAGATGTGTTACAGATGTGTTACAGATGTGCACTCGTGTACGTACGCAAGTGCCTTAACAGTCGTGTCTGGACTCTGATTGGTCAGAAGGTGTTGATTAATTCTCTATAACAGCGGCTCTGCCAGTAGAGCCGCTGCAAATCACAGGGTTATATACGCCATCGTTTCTATAGCAACAGCTCGTTCACAGGGACTCGTACACAGGACGCTGCACGTGAACTCATTTAAATACCCGTGTAATCGCTGATACGGTGAGGTTTTCTGTAAGAAGACGTTTGTTTAACATTTATGGAAGGAGTCTCCGGTGTCAGAGGTGAAGCTGTAACTTCTGTAACATGTTCGCGGTTTCTTGGTCACACGGCTGGTGAGGGAACAGCTGTTTATAGCTGCTATAACATGAGCGGCAAACAGGAACTAACTTGTTTCGCAGACGTTCCACAACATTGAATGTAACCACAAATGGATAAAACGTACATGACCTTTTTTTTTAATAACACATAAGAATTGTCAGCGTTGAGGTTCCGTGATCTCTGGGTGGGAGGGGCATACTCTCTCTCCCCTGTCAATCACACCGACACTAGCCAATCGTGAGTGTCTGTGAGCTCATGCAGGACATGTTAGACCCTGCGACGCGACTGGCCGCTTCACGTGACTCGGCGGGAGCACGTGTCAGCCTTCACTCTCCCGGGTTGGTCGCTGTCGTGTGATAGAGGAGAACTAACTGCTGACTAATTAGCCAAGACTAAATTAGGGAGAAAGTCAGGGGCGAAAGAAAAAAAAAAAAAAAAAAAAAAAAAAAACACTTCAGGAAAATAAACAACTTTGGGGTCAATGCTTCAATCCCGGCACTGATTATTTTCCTATAACAGCACAACGCACAGAGTGTTTCACACCGTACTTAGAGTGACACTTTAAACTGATTTAAATGACAGACTGGCACGTTATCCACGTTTTAAGTCTAGTGTCATTGGGTTAATGTATAATTTAATATCTTTACAGACCATCATGCGTCTGGAACACGGAAGAATCCTGGCGTTCCAAATAATTCTGCCTGAAAGTGAAAGTGACACATGAAGGTAAATAAAAGCCTTCTTTTTCGCCATTCCTATTTTTCTCTTGGACGTCCTGTATAATTTTTTATTTCTTTAGAATAAACGGATTAAAAAGCAGATTCCTCGCACATTTCGGGCCGTGATTAAGCCAATTAACGCCTTTTTTTTTTTTTCCACGGTCCTTTTTTTTTTTTTTTTCTAACAAGGGTGCTAAGAAATCTGGAGCTGGCATTACAGCTGTGTTCAAGTAAAAAGAAGTAAAGATGAGTTCCCAGCTGTAGATAAAGATCTTAACCGCTCCTGATCAGCTAATCGGGCACGCTTCTTATTTTGGATTAGAAAGGCAAGGTGTGAAGGAAGAGAGTCTGTGTTCCTCAGTTTATTAGTCAGTGAGCTGACACTGAAACCGTGACCTCATTTCAGAATTAGCCTAATGAGTTTCGGCACCTGGGAATGGCGGCGTTGTGCAACGTTTGAACGGAGCTGTATGAAGGGCGACAATAACTCGTCCCCCAGCAGCACATTCAGCTCTGATGGTGAGGAAATTGTTCTTTTGTTTGTTTTTTTTCCCCCCTTTTTCCTCTCCCGTAGCGCCCCTATCACCCTGTCCTGGCTCTCTTTCTACCCTCCATGCTGACATGCTGTGTGAACGTGCCCGCGAGGGATTCCCACAACACACACACACACACACACACACACACACACACACACTCAGAAAGACACGCTGCCTTGAGGAAGATGTGCTGCTGGCAATGTTGCACGTGGAAACACACGCAAGGAGAAAAAAAAACCACACACACACACACACACACACACACACACACACACACACACCACGCAAACCGACCTGTCCGTGAAGGTTTTGACGGATGGCCTGGAGCGACACAAAACAGACGGAGTTTTTAAAAGAAACGCCTCCACACCTTCTCCGTGTTGTTGTTTTGGGTTTAAAATGCAACATTTCACTACGGTTTATTCAAATCAGTTTCGGGGGCTTGGTGGATTGACATGTCTGATACGATTTGTTGACAAATCTGATCTGACTGGCATTAAATGCAGAAAGGCAGTAAATGGCGTGAGCTCAGATCCCAGGTTCACATGAAAAGAGTGAAATGGGAAAGTGTGAAAGGATCCAGTGGTAACTGGAGCGTGTGCAGAGCGAGCGCGAGCACGAGGGTGCTGGGAAGCGGCGACAGGACGCAACAAGCTCGAGCGAGAAGGTGACCGAAACCACAGCGACCGAGCCGAAACCTGGCAGCGCACGAGGAAACGGATCACTGTGGGGAGGGGAGAGAGTGACAAACTGCAGAAGAGTCGGTTGTGGATGAGTCCACACTTGCCTCTGGAGCAGGGAGGGGAGGAGGGAAGGCACAACGACAAATCACACATCGCGCGCCTCCCTTTTTAACATTTCATCACCAGCCTTCATTTACAGGAGGACTTTTTTAAACAAACAGACAGTGATTTAGTTTTCCTGCACCTCTACTCGCTCGAAGATATCACTGAGTGCAAAAGTTTGCATCCCTAACTAAGTGACAAAAGGGAAAGTAAAAAAAAAAAAAAAGTATAATTCAAGAAGTTTAAGAAGAAATTTCCTTGTTAGTCAGAGCTTTTTCCTGGTCAGGGTTGTGGTAGATCCGGAGCCTATCCCGGGAATACTGGGTGTGAGGCGGGAATACACCCTGGATGTGACGCCGGTCCATCACACACTATTATATGTTGCCAATCCACCCACTAGCATGTTTTCGGACAGTGAGAGGAAGCCGGAGAACCTGCAAAAAAACAAACGCATGCAGGCAGTAAGCTGAGCTCGGGATCCAACTGAGGACCGTGGAGCTGTGAGGCGACA
>CM074938.1:2160321-2175592 GCA_037576815.1 Pangasius larnaudii
CTGCAAAAAAACAAACGCATGCAGGCAGTAAGCTGAGCTCGGGATCCAACTGAGGACCGTGGAGCTGTGAGGCGACACTACAGCGACACTACAGCGACACTACAGCGTGATGAGGAAAAATCCATATCGAAATAGTTTGAGAAGAACCAAAAGGGTCCCATCGGTCAAATGTGTTTTAAGTCCAGGCAGGAAAAATGGAAAAAAAGTATTTTTTGTTTTTATGTGAAGAACCAAAAGAGTCCATAGGTCCTTCTATTTTAGTGTCAGGAACAGGCAGAGGGGAAGATTAAAAAAAAAAAAAAAAAAAAAAAAAAGGAATAATTCTCTGATCCAGGCAGGAGAAACTTATTTTTTTAAAAAAGTCATATTTTTATTGTCAATTGTTAATCGCAGCCACAAAATATAATTGCTTCTTTGTAAACAACAACAACAACAACAAAAACGTTCCCTTTTGTCGCTTAGTTAAGGATGCAAACTTTTGCACTCAGGGATGTCTTTGAGTGAGTAGAGGTGCAGGAAAACTAAATCGCTGTCTGTTTGTATGGAAAGTCCTCCCGTAAATGAAGGCTGATGATGAAATGTTAAAAAGGGAGCCGTGTGATGACAGAAAAACAGAAGAAAAAAAAAATCCATTTTTCTCAGCCTGTGATTGTCATTAATAAACCATGAGATCAAGGCCACCAACACACCTACAGCTCACGGAACTGTAATCGGAAATGATGCTACACGAGCGAGAAGCGCACTGTCCTTCACAAAAATATCCGAGATGTGCAAATTTCAGCTGTTCTCTCTGACTCGCTTTTCCATTTCTCCATTTCTCCATGTCTCCTGCCTGGGCTTAAAACACAATAATCAAATAAGACAACAAGTACAAGAAAAATTCCTAGAATGTGGCTATTTCCATCCTGGATGAAGAGACGGGAACGTAGCATGAGGTCATGGAGGCTGAAAGTGCACTTAGTTTTTAAGCCGCCTTCTAATATCAAACACTCTGAGGTGTTACATCATCGTCTGTTTTATCACTTTTGTTTAATACGTTTACATGTAAAATTTTATCTCTAGTCAATCTTTAAAATTGTAGAATTTTTTTTTTTTTAAATCAACTTTTCTATTAATTTATTATTTATTAATTTATTATTAAGTTAATTTATTATTATTATTTTTTATAGATTCTATGTTGTGTTTTGTTATGGGGTGGAGGGGTGTGAAAACTTTTCAACTGGTCTAATCTTGATCGTTACACTGTTACATGTTTTACGTAAAAAAAAAAATAATAATAATAAAAAAAGTATATGAACTAAAAAGTTTAAAGGTTTACTTCCTTTAAGAAAAAAAAAAAAAAACAATCCAAAACTGTATACGGATTTTTAACCCTGTAATGTATTAATTATTTAAAAACACATCCACGTTCTTTAGATGAGTTTTCATCATTTAAAACTGCACGTCATACGAATTTGAACTTTTTACTTAATATCACTTGTAATAAAAAGGAAAAAAAAAAAAAAAGAATAAAGCATTACACCGGAGTCATAAAACAAACACTATTGGAATAACGCTGATGACTGAAATGACAGAAAACATCATTCTGAACAAAACGCAGCAATATTCTTTTACATGCACAAGAGTTACACGCTTTAGCAGTGCTGCATGACGTAGACGATCTCATAGGTCTAAAAAAAAAAAACTGATCTTTTTTTAAAAAAAAAAAGCGTTCACTGGAGTCACAAAAAAAAAAAAATAATGCGTCGAAAGTCTGTAAAGATGAAAACCAGAGACTTCTACTGGATTCAATTTAATATTGGATTAAAAAAATTTAAGTAACGGCTTCAAGGGATTTGAAGGTGATTTATATCTTATATATTTAAAAAACAACAACAACAAAAAAAAAAAAACAGGCTTAAATGGACTCTCCATAACTGTGGGCAAGAAAGGGTTAATATAAACACAATAAACACGTTTATTAAATAGAGCTTGCTGCATATACCTGTGTTTTTTATTTTTTTATGTGCTTTAACCACTTTTCACTCTCTCTCTCTCTCAGTCTCTCACACACACACGCGCGCACGCGCACACACACACACACACACACACACCAGACATAGAAACTAGTCAGAGAATAAATTAAAGGGTGTGATTGAGAGACTAAGTACTGGGAGAGGCATTAAAAACTGGTTTTAGGCAACAAGCAGACATGTCTGCTGCAAAACTCGGCGCATTCCTCCAGGACAAAAAGAGACAAAAGGTAATTCCGTGAAAGGTATTTATACACTTACAGGCCTGTAAATCAGCTTCGTGGGCGCCTGTAGTATAAACTGTGGAAAAAAAACGAGGGAGGAAAAGCGACGTACGGAATTATTTCAGCTCTGTGAGTTCTTCGACTAGCTTTAGATGAAACTGGGTGAAAACGCAGCCTGGAGGTTATGACAGCGAGAGTCTGAGGTTATGACAGCGAGAGTCTGAGGTTATGACAGCGAGAGTCTGAGTCTGAGGTTATGACAGCGAGAGTCTGAGGTTATGACAGCGAGAGTCTGAGGTTATGACAGCGAGAGTCTGAGTCTGAGGTTATGACAGCGAGAGTCTGAGGTTATGACAGCGAGAGTCTGAGGTTATGACAGCGAGAGTCTGAGGTTGTGACAGCGAGAGTCTGAGGTTGTGACAGCGAGAGTCTGAGGTTGTGACAGCGAGAGTCTGAGGTTATGACAGCGAGAGTCTGAGGTTGTGACAGCGAGAGTCTGAGGTTATTTAGTGAATAATCCGAGGGCTGACAAAGGTGCTGGTGTTTGGCTCGAATAAACAGGTTCTCCTGGTGGCTCCAGACCTCGCTGACTACAGAACGCAAACACACGAAGTCTAGTTTACGGTTTAAGTATCGAATTCCATCCGTCACTCTGAAGTCCGAAAGCAGCGCTGCTGAATATGAAGGTCAACCTACACTGAAGTTCCATTCGATTTAGCTCGGACGCGAGACGTCAGCGATTTTTACGCCATTTTAAGCCTCTGTGCGTTCGTATTTTGCTAGCGACGGTGACGAGTGACGTATATATTTTCCTCCTCAGTACAGTGAACTGTGTAGTAGGTGTTACAGATATAGCTAATGCTTGTATATACAGTATAACTCATTCAAAAGTAAGGAGTGCTGCTTTGTTTACTGTTCATGCTGCGGGCGGCCATCTTGATTTGACGTCACTTGCTGAACTCAGGGTTGAGTAGTCCGAGTTTGAGAAGTCTGATTTTTCCTAGTCGTACGTCAGAAATCATGAGGAATTACGAGTTTGGAGCTTCAGTCGAATGCAGCATGGGTCCAGGTTTGTTCCAATACGATGCATACAAGTTATAATTACATTATTATTCCATTATGTTCCTATTACAGCACATTTCATTCCTCTTATACCACGGAAAATTGCTGACGATTATAAGTGTTTTATTTGTTACTGAACGTCATAAATTTGATCCATTTATAGTTACATTTAATGTTGTTGAATGTACGCATTATCACTCATGCTAATAGCAGCTATAAACTCTTGGTCTCTCACCAGTCTCTCTTTTTTTTTTTTGGTCTCCTGAAGTTAATAGGACTTTTATTAAAAAAAAACAAAAAAAAAAAAACATATCACCGCTTGTAGTGTTACCAAGAAACCACAATTTTTTCAAAGTTTTTCTTCTATATAACAACACTTTTTTTTCCATTTGTTATTAGGCATAGATTATGAGGAGTCTCCGACGTGCAAGTCGCTGCGAACGAGCTGTTACTATAGAAACGATAACTATTTGAACGAGTGCATTAATATAAACCTGGGACTTGCAATTTCAGAGCTGCTGTTATAGAGAATTACTCAAGCGCTGTGGTGTAATTACATTTTACTGCTTTTACTGTGTTGCGTAAAATAATTTAAAAAAAAAGACGTCTTGTGCTGCATTGTCTCTAATATAAAACACGCTTTAGTAATTTATCGTCAGCCAATCAGCAATGTCGAGTGCAACAAGCTCCACCCAATAGCTTGTCCATAAAGACAAGAAGAATCTACCCTGGAGCATGAAGTACAAAAAAACCCTGGCATGGCAGAACACACCTAAGAACACATTCATCCGTGTCGTTTGTTTATTGTTTTAAAAATGCTTAGTGTATTTTACGCGTAATGCGTCATGCATTTTCTAGCTTCTAACACGTTCTCTGCACTACACTTTATGTATCAGTAAATAAAGTGTGTTAAGCGACTATGCAAATAACCACAACTCACAGAGGAGTGTACTGACCGAGTCAGGTTCATTGAGGATACGTCTTAACAGCTGTGTGTCAGGAGTGTACGAGTTACTTCGTACAGGAGTGTACGAGTTACTTCATGAAAAAAATGTTTCATTTTCTATTTTAATGCATGGCAAAAAAAAAAACCCAAAAAAATAAATAAAGAATAAAAAATCACAAACTGTTTCCTTGTTTTCCCATTTTCATAGCGAGAAACAAATGAACGCAACGAACATGGGCTATAACATAGTGTACAGTGTTTCAAATTCCTAAGAGGATTCAAATAACGACACGACTCATGCTGGGTTTTTAGAGACCCGATTAAATGCAAACAGTTTACGATAGAGGAGATTATAAATTGGCCAATTAGATCCATATCAACATTAAACGTATAAAACAATCACGTCTCCTCCAAAAGCACGTCACCGTGTGCAAACATCATCACTGTAAATTGAAGTTCATAAATTTTTGATCACCTGCGGTGCCGCTTGTGAAACCGCTGCAGCATCTGAATACCAAACTTAATGAACGTGAGTATATAGAGGTGGGTTGTGCTCAAGGCCAGTCTTATGCACAGGCTAACCTGGCTGTTAGCCCAGGGCCTCAGGCAAAAGGGGGCTACCAAAAGAATCAAAATCTATAAATCAATAATTAGGTTTTCAGTCCAGCGACTGGAATATTTTCAAAGATATATCGCCTCTGCCTCATTCAAGTTCAATACTTGCGTGAAAATGGTGCTTTCATTTGTTCAATCGTACGTCAACCATATTTGCCTTGAATTCGTGGAAGGGACAGCAGGCGGAGTCATGTGACGTGACGTGATCTTGTGTCATTACCTGGCAAGCTGATTGACGTAAGGCTCCAGCTCTTTGGGGTCGTAAGCACGGGCGAACGCCCAGCACACGTAACACGCAGCGTCTCGCACGTTCCAGCCGAGACTGCAGGCTCCTCTTCTCTCATCATACACCAGGGCCTTCAGGATCAGCGGGACCACTACACACACACACACACACACACACACACACACAAATGCTAGAGATGAGTCAAGCAGAAACAGAGTTTGTTAGCTCGAAGATGAGATGAAGTCTGAGGTGCCAATACTTTTAGATTATCCATTAGCTCATATATTCTCAAACTTTTTGTAGTTAGGGGCCCCCTCAGCATATAATCCAACTATTCAAATATTAGGCTAATTATTTAAATGTGTACAATAATATTTGGTTTAATTATTGCAGCCCTGGAGCTTTTTTATTCATGAAATTTTCCAAAAACAGAATCAAAAATATTAAGTCCAAGACATTTATTTAAAGACCGAACTCTTTTCGTCGAGGGTTGGCTTAAACCAATTAAATTCAAATGACCAGTCAAACCAGCTAATAACTTATAAACACTCGATAATAAATATAATTTTAAAAACCCACTTTGAGAACCACGGCTTTAGTTGGCCGTGCATTAATGACAGGAAGAAATGTACCACAGAAAAGCTGAAATAAGCTTTTATTTATTAATTAAAAAGCAAAGGAACCTGTGTTAAACTGCAAAGAAAAGAGTAAAAACATGAGTTTTGTATTCCAAACGTTCTGTTTGGTTCAGATGTGTTTTGGAAAAAAAGAGAGAGCAGAAAGTGTGATCAAGACCTATAAAATATTATGTGCTATATAAATAACATTTACTTGAAAGATGCTTTCATAACCCTGAAAAGTCTGAGTCATGACGCAGGACTTATCCATTATGCAATGATGGGAATCCCACATCCATAGGAAACAGAATAAAAAGGCCAATTTTGTCTAACTGGGACATGAGTATCTGTAAATAAACTCCCTTCCAGACATTCCCATCAAGCTGAACAAGTCAGGCAAAACAGAAATTCGGCTACATGCAAATCCTGCCGGTGCATCCTCACAGCCTCCGCACTCCCTTCCCCCTGATCCTGACTCCAGTACAAACACAGCAGCACATGCCAAAGAGCTATGGCAATGATCTCAGGCTTGTGGGAGCCATGCTGGTGAATCGTGGCTTGGGGCCTGACTAATATTAGCTAGAGAGGTGTTGCCTGAGGGCTCTACCTGGGCATAGACTCCACCCCACTGACAGCTACACAGAGTGAGACAGACATACAGGACTGATCAGATACAAAACCTGTAGTCCTCACACACACTTCGACACCGTCCACGCCGTCGTCCGAGGCCTAGGACCACTTCACGCAGTCCGGAAGGTTCACCCTGTGACCACCGTCAGACAGCAGGTAAGTGTCATCTGCATACTGAGGCTTAAATTTGTAGCCAGGTGGCAGACGGTTAGACATGATTGAAACAAGTCTATCGTTTTGTATCCACCAGTCGCTTGTTAGAAATTGATGGTAGGATCTGTTCGGGTATTGTAATGCAACAGTTTCAGTTGCAGCAGGTGTTTTTGATGAAGTAAATCCACCTGTTACCCATGGGCTGTACTGCACACAACATATTAAGAAACTCTTTAAGAATATATTTGGAGTAATAACAGTTAACGGAAACCCTCCGAAATATCTAACATCTAATTGTTTAACTATTTGAGCTTGATTATATATTAAAAAATGACTTCGAGAATGTTTAGAAAGCTTGAATTGTTGTCATTCCCCAACCTATACCATCACTATAGGGCATAAAGTGACATTTAGATTTAAATAAAAAGTCACAGATTAACAGCAAAGGATTTTATCAATTATCAGATTGGATTGGATTCACTATGAAACCCTTTCACTACAGTATACTTTTAGAGAATTTATTATTATTTGACCAATACAAATTTTAATCTAGTTTTGTCAGTGCATATCACATAACACTAATGTCACAAGATATTCAGATTGTAAAAGATGTTCTAGACAAAAAAATAAATAAATAAATAATAATAATAATAACAAGAAAAAAAAAAAAGGTATTTCACAACAGAAACTTCTTGAAGCAATTTTATTCCTTTGGAGGGAGCGGCAGAACTTGCAAAAGCCAATCCAAAACTGGATTGACAACCTGTTGTGACAATGCATGACAAGCAGGTTCCTTAGGGCAGTGTCTTAAACAACAGAGAATCTGCATGTAATACTTCCCAAGTAAAAAAACAAGATCCTCACCCTTCCAATACCAACCCTGGGGCTTCTAAATCTTCAGTCTTCTTAGGGCTTTAATGAAGCATTCTTTTGCTGTGCATTCAGCTAATAAAAAAGTTTTGCATTTTCCTAGCTCTTGCATAATTATTGAACTCATCATGAAACTCTCTGTAAATTTGGATCAGAAACTGCAAACGTCTTAATTTATCAAGAACTCAGAGGTGTATATACTCGCTTTAAAATGAGCAACACTTAAATGAAAAAAACAAAACAAAACAAAACAGCAATTCATCAGTATAGGTCAACAGGCAAAGCTCTTGAAACCCATGAAGTACCGTTATGATCATTAATCAGCAGCAGGCAGCTTCCCTAGTCCCGAGTGCAGGTGAGATCATCGTGTGTGTGTGTGCGCAAGTGGCTTACAGGTGTGGTTACGGGAAGCAGGTGTCTGCCGTTTCCCACGCCGTCAGAATAGGATTCGAAGGAGAGAAGCAAGTCTCCACAGGCCTGCGATTTCTTCGTCAGAACCGCTCCTACCTGTCGCTGCATCTTGGGCCAGGAGTGTGCGGCAAATCAAACAATCAGCAAAGCACAAGCCAAAAAGCCCTGAAAAAAAACTGCCTCAGTGTATGCAAAACAGGCCCCTGAGTTTGAATGTATACTGACTAGCTGCCAAATAGTACCCCAGGCGAAAAAACACAGATAGCCCCCAGGAAACAGTTCACACAGGGTCAAGATAAAAAAAAAATAATAATAATAAAAAAAAAGAACAGTTATTTATCAAAATAATGTGTTTTTACCTCTTCATATATCCATATCTTTCAGGACTGATACCTCAACAGAGTCAACATGGAAACCCGCCAAGAGAGAAAACCGAAGAAACCACATTACATTCCCCGTCCTCCCGGCAAGCCTTTCAAATACCAGTGCTTCCAATGTCCCTTCACCTGCAACATCAAGTCCCATCTCTTTAATCACATGAAGTACAACCTGTGCAAGAACTCAATCTCTCTGGTGTCTCAGCGTGGGGAGCAGACAGGGAGAGCATCCAGAGCTCCACAGCGCAGCACTTCCTCCAATCAAGTACACCCAGAACCCTCAATACCTGCAAAACCCAGTCCAATCCGACCAGACCACCCTAACAGCAAAATGAGAATTGTGGAAAAGCTGGATGAGTTGGCAGCCCAAGAGGTAGAGAAGGGAGACAATAGGGAAGGAAACGAGAGTCCTGTGAAGAAAGTCACAGAAACTTCTTCTGAGCCGATCAGCATTGAAAGCAGGGACCCAGGAACCATTGAGACTATGATAAAGTGCACTTCATCGTCTGCCTTTTCTCCTGTTCAACGGAAATGTGAAAATGAGGCTCGGCCTCCACGTAAAGCAGATCAACCCTCTTCGGACATCCCTGTTTGCCCTTCTTTCCACCCTGGGCCAACCTGGGGTCAGAGAGCCACTTCTGCACCCCTCAAACCCCCTGCAAATTACCCACCGTACGTGCTCCCCGAAAGAACCACACACGCCTTTTACCAAGCCTACATGCAGAATCAAAGCATCCCACCAGCCTACTGTCTGAGTCTTCAAGAGCACAACAGACCCCTTGTACCAGCACCTCTAATCCCACCCACTCACCCTTCTCTCCTTCAGCCATACCCGTACAGATACAGCCACCCCTTTTTCCAAGTTCCTCCCTTACCTTACGGCGTTTATCCTCCTGAACACACGCAGTCCTTACAGGGCCCTAGGTACATCCCCATGGAGATGTTCTCCCACGGCTTTGAGTCCAGGGACTATGGAAGGTATGCCTACCTCCAGCCAGGCTCCTACAGCAGGCCATCAGAAGCCAGAGGGAACCAACAGCACGGAGTAGACAGGGCCACCCGCCAGAGCCCGATGGCTGGCTGTGCCGCTTCAGGATCTCCAGACAGGCCGAGCGTTGTAGATATGACCCGGCACCATTCCATCAACCCACAGCACTCTGCTCATCGTGAGTCACAGCCTACCTGCCAATCAGACTGCACCACTCCGGGAAGGGGGTCAATGACAGAACCAGAGAGATTACTGATTAATTTGTGTACAAAACAGCAAGAGGGCAGTACACAAACGCAAAGAAGGTAGGCAAAAGTTGCAGTCAGAACATAAACAACTATATTGCATTGAAGCAAAGTAAAGCCAATAAACAAATGTATTTTGTTACTTTTCTCTTTTCAGAGATATTGGGGAAAGTACTCCCAGTTCTATGCGATGCTCTGGCTTTTTATCAGAGGAAGCTGAAGATGAAGACAGTGATGATGCAGCAGCTCCTCTCAATCTGTCAAAGAGGGACCAGAACAGATCCGTCCACACAGCTGACCACATATATAAAGAAGAGATCAACTCAGAGTCAGAAAGCAATGATGAAGATGCCCCTCTAGACCTCTGCCTCCGTGCCCAGTCCAATAACCAGCTCCAGACAGGTTCTACCATGAGCTCGGAGGAGGACCCTGAACAAGTCTGTGTAAGACAAGTTCAGACAACTCCATCCGAGCAAGAGCAGTGTGAACGCAGACACTCTGCAGCGTTTGCCCTCTGCCAGCTGGCCAGCTCCAGCAACATCGATACCACTGAACATCCTTCAGAACCACACATGGACACTCAAAGTCCAAGCCACCAGCAATGTCCTGTCCCAGACCAGGCTCCTAATGGGGACACCCCTGGAACAGACATGCCTAAGAACACTGCAGCCCAGGGGCAGAAACGAGCAAGTGACGAGGCCACAAAAACAACCACCAAGAGAGTGAGGGTGAACGAGCCGGTCCGGGACAAGAGGAGGAGAACCCAGAACTGCTGATTGACATTCAAAGAGGGAAGTTTCATGGGACGCCAATTTCATATGTGAGCTTTAGAGCTGTTGAATGTTGCAGTGCAATCAGAGACTTACCTTTAATATGTATATTTTGTATATAGCTTTTCTTAGCATCCTCCAATAAGTTACACTTCAGAGTGCAAGATTAAACTGACATTGTACTATTATGACGTATGTCCAAACATTTAATTGTTGCGCAATAATTAAAGTGTATTTAAAATATAGACCGTGTGCATTGTGTTTGTACTTGTTGACAAAAGATTTTAAGAACTTATTTTGCCTAGCTGATCATTGTATACCATCAACCATCACCACGATTCAAGTAAGAGAATATTACTGGCTAAAATGGCCACACTTCTCTCTGACAATAATACAATGAATGAACCCACCATCTGAGAGGCGTGAGGGAAGCAGCAATCCTCTGCGACCGAGCTCTGCTAGGGCAAGGCAACCCCCATGCCATGCATTCTCTGTCTCCTGGAAGCTAGAATACACAGAAAAGAAAGAACCCTCAGAACCAGCACTCATCCTGAGAAATCTTATACCTTCAAATATGCCAGGTACAATAACTAGCATCGAATTCATACCTAAAACACTCCAGGACTGAGCCAACCACCTCGTCTGCCAGCTCCTTGGGCAGCCTTCCAGTCACTCTCCCAATACTGCACGTTAAGAAATGACAAACCAATGATCACAATCTTTGCACCCTAAAACAAATATTCAACTTCAATTTTTGTGTGCTATAAGTATCTCCCGGAGAACTAAACTCTAACAGAAATAAAGGAATGCTTCAGGGAAACGATTTACACACCTTTTCCACTCATCAAATTGTACTCAATTAGTCAAGACACTCTCTGTGTCCAAATATTGCTTCTTCATTTGGTTTTGATCTGTCGCTACAAGGCTAAAGTAGCAAACATGCATTCGAAGCTCATGAGCACCAATTTGCATCAATGCAAATTGTGTATAGAAGTTAGCGTACAAATCGAGTTCTGGCTGATCACCTCCATTCGAGGTTAGTGGAAAATTTGTGT
Source organism: Pangasius larnaudii (assembly GCA_037576815.1). Classification (NCBI taxonomy): domain Eukaryota; kingdom Metazoa; phylum Chordata; class Actinopteri; order Siluriformes; family Pangasiidae; genus Pangasius; species Pangasius larnaudii. Next base: position 2,171,523 of record CM074938.1, read on the forward strand.
AAATTTGTTTAATACAAATCATTGGCATTAAACGGTGAGGGAAGATTGAAAATGCTCTCACCCTTTAGCAGCAGACCAGCGCACTATCGTCTCCTTGTCTTTTAGACCCACCAGCAGCTGCTCTGTAAAAATAAATAGACAAAAATGAATGGAAGGTAGCAGCGGACATCAGTTATCAGACAGCTTATTAATAGCGTTTAGGTAGACGCGGAACATACCAATGACGTTCTCCACCTCCTCAGGGATGTCGTAGTCCTCCTCTGGGCTTACGGACCCCTGGTCGGGTTTTACATCCAGAACTTTTCCAGCAGCTGCCGACTGGCCGAGGTTTACTGCCAGAGACCGGCTTCCTCTCTGGTATCTGGATGACAAGTATAGTCTGTGTTGTCACTTATACCACAGTGCTGTTGAATTCACGAATCTGATCGGTCAGAAGGTGTTAATTCATTTTCTATAATTGTTACTATAGTAAAAGCTCTTTCACAGGGACCTGCACGGCGGACGCGCCACATAAACGGATTAAGAAACGTGTCTTGTCATGGATATGGTGAAGTTTTCTTTAAGGAGACGTTTATTTAACATTTACGGAAGGAGTCCCCACTGTCAGCACTCTGTAACAGTCAGAGGCAAAGATGTCAGTAAGCTTTCCGGCAACATAAGATGCATTCTTCAAGACAAAGGGAAAAGAATTAGCTTGGTGAGATAAAAAGAGTGCTATAACGTAGCTGCTGTAACATAAGTGATGACAGGACCTAACTTGTTTTGTGGATGTTCCACAACATTAAACGTAACTACGGTATAAACGGTTGTTCTTTAATGATTAAAAATTGTAACTGTTGGCAGCACAGTACTGCTCTGTTGGCAGAAGATAAAATCTTTGTTTGCTGGTTAGGCAGTTGGGATCAGAGTCAAGGTTCAGCCAGGATACAGTGTTCCAGGAGCAGTTGAGCATTAAGGTCTTGCTGGGGCTTGAACTTACCACCTTCTGACTGGTAGCCCTGAGTCACCACTGCCCCGATACTGAGTCTGGCACATCTTTTTCTTTTCTCTCAAATTCCCTGTGTTCCAATACTTGTTTATAACACACTCTTGCCACTTTCCTTTTGGGACTCAGAGGTATGAATCACATTTTCCTCAAAATATCGTCTGTGATTCATACACTCCAGGGATGAGGTTCCCGAAAGCATGATCAATAAATAATGAGCATCACAATGAACTCTCTCTCTTTCCTTCTTGAAATAATATAAACTTTTCAATGATTTTGAAAAAACTGGGGTTGATAAACTACTTTTGTCAAAAATTAAGCCTTTTAGTTGACTTTAAACATTTGAATTTAGGGACTATTTTACATTGTAAACATTCATTTACGTGTCCATCTTGACTTTGACCTCCATGGAGTCATCTAACACACTTCATTCAAGCTAACAAAAAAAGAAGGCACAACAAAGCAACACTGATTCCCCCAAGGATCAATCTGCAAAGGGAATTTTTCAATTTCTATAGTGCTGTTAACAATGGACACTGTCCCAAAGCAACTTTACAGAAACCTGGATGTAGATGTTTGCATTTAGGGCTCTTACCTCCATCTGGCCAGGCGCGGCTTCAGGAAGGTGAGCCCCAGTCTCTGCACCACCTTCACGGCCAGCTTCCTCAGCATGGTCTGAGTGCTCTCCGCTATCCTCTTCTGGTCCAGGCACTGAAGCACTGTGGGGCCTGAGAAACATTACGTTAACCTCACTGCTCTTTAATTATACCAAAATTATACCAGAACCATGTTCAAGTGCAGGCGATACACACCATACTGCAGGAAGTCCTCTCGCTTGCCGTGCTTGAACAGCTGAGCCTGGAGACAAAGGAGAGGTTTCTCAGCACGCTTTGGAATCAGAATGTCCTCCACACCCACCAAACCTCATCACACACGTTTCACACATTTATTTATTTATTTATTATATATTCATTTTCTAATGGACCATGACATGTCACTGTATGATCACTTGCACTACGATCGCTTTACTTATTTCATTTCATTTTTAGTTACTTAGTTTTCAGCTATAGGCGCACTGTGATCTGTAATAACGATCTATTAGGGCTGCATGACATATCAAAATGATCGAAATATCGCAAATGTAAATGTCACGATATGCATATCGCAAGGGTTTGCCATAACAATGATTTTAATACTTCAGAAATTTACGAAAAGTCAAAGTTTTTATAATTTAAATTGATTTTACACACTTATATATATATATATATATATATATATATATATATCGTACCACATATCGCATTATTAACAAGTTATCGCATACAGCATTTTCCTTCAATATCGTGCATCCCTACTATCTATCTATCTATCTATCTATCTATCTATCTATCTATCGCTATAACCGATTGATTACAACATAGTAACCAGGTGCTGTTAGCACCCTGAAGTGTTTTATTCCTCTTAAACCACAACCATTTTTCGACATTTACAATGTTTATACATTAAAGAACAACACAATACATTTTGTCCGTTTATAGTTACGTTTTATGTTGTGGAATGTCAATGAAACAAGTTAGATCCTGCTCTCACTTAGATTACGTCAGCTATAAACAGTCGTTCCCTCACCAGCCTCTATTTATTTCTCTCTCTTGATGTTAATAAGAACAACGCAGCTTGTCATGTTGCCAAGAAACTGTAAAAAGTGTAAACTCCTCTGTCCCGAAGTCTTTCACAAAGTTAGAGCTTTACCTCCGACTGTTACAAAGCGCTGACACTGGTGACTCCTTCCATAAATGTTCCATAAGTTTTTACAGAAAACTTCACCACATCAACGATTACAGATCTTTTTTTTTTTTTTTTTTTTAATCAATGATAGAAACGAGAGCGTATTAGAACGAACGCATTAATCTTCATCTGTGATCTGCAGCTGACCAATCAAAATCAAGAATCCGAAATAGTTTAAGACATAAATCCAGCTCGGAATCTCCGCTACGAAGCAGATCTGCTTTGTAAATGTGTTATTATTTTAATTTGGTTGGAAATGAAGGGGAAAAAATAAATAAGTAAATTCCGGTGGATGCATCATGCGGGTCAGGGGGTCCGAGAGGGGCTAATGAAGCGCACCTCTGCGGCAGGTGTAGCTGGTAAACTCGTAGCTCGGGCTATATCTATACAGCAGCGCGTTGTACACAGAAACCTTGAAGGAATGCACGTCTAGTCTTTGCTTGCCAAAGCCATAGCCTGGTGACATTTAACGTGATGCAAAACTCTGATGGCGCTTTTGTTTCCTCTGGCATTCCGATCACACAGAGCCAGTTTTGAAAGCCTCGGGCGTGAAAAGAAACACACCGTGGCAAACAAGAGCAGCAACCGGCACCACCACTCACTCACTCACTCACTCTCTCTCTCTCTCTCTCTCTCTCTCTCTTTTAAACAAGCAGTGCTGTTTACTGTTTACTGTCACAGAAACAGAAACCACCTTATTAAATCTTTTCAAAACTCTTACATTCTGCAGATCAGCCACTTTTCTGTGTGTTCATTTTGTCGTTTCGCACAACAGGTGGGAAGTTATAACTAATTATTTCTCACAGGTATTGCACCTCGGTCGACTCCTGACAAGCCCCTGTGCACCTACACACACACACACACACACACACACACACACACAGACACCATTCTCTTCAGCTTTCTCACCGGAATCTCTGACAACAGTTTGACGACCGCCTCTGACAGGGTAGGGGCGTGACACCAAACCAACACATTTACAACTGCCCGGAAGAACCGGAAAATCCTATCGGCCGGTCCGTCATTTTGCCTTCGGCGGAGCTTTTAAACTACACAAGCGTCATTCTGACTTTGGGTTACAGTGTGGGGATGTTTACGTGAATTTTATGCAAAAAATGCAAATTAAAGAATTCAAATGAAGAAAAATAAAACCCCACTGAAATATGACAAAAAAATTTAAAATAAAGACGATATGAGAAAAACAGAGACAGAAACAGTTTTTTTTTTAAAAATCTAGATACACTATATTACCAAAAGTATATAGACACCTGACCATCACACCCATATGTGCTTGTTGAAC
>CM074938.1:2192328-2207828 GCA_037576815.1 Pangasius larnaudii
AGATAGATAGATAGATAGATAGATAGATAGATGAATGAACATCTACAGCATCCCTGCTGTAATGCGTCCCTCTGAAAAACCCACAGACGTGTCCACGTGGCCGTGTGAGAGCTGCTGCGATTCTGCCATCCTCACTGATGAGCCGTGTTTAACGCGACGCTGAGAGAGGCCGGCAGTGTGATCCGACGTTACAGCAACTATAAAGCTGCATATTTCAACTTCCACTTTATTTGTGGGCCCTTTACAGCTTCATAATGACATGGAGATTGCTTAATGATCGCAGAGTTATCACGTCCCCAAGGCCCGTTTATTGGCTCGGGCCCCAGCCACGGAAAAGCCCGGTGCCGTGTAGCAGTACAGCCTGTACGATCTGACATTCTCACTGTATTCAACACTCGCTGCACAATCTACAAACCCAGCCGCTCCCATAGGGAAACGGGCGCTTAATTACAGGGTGTGAGATGGTCTTCAATCTTATTTTTTTACATCTTATCCTGATTATGACTTTGACACATGTGATTGAGTCGTGTGATTTTTTTTTTTTTTTTTTTGGTGACTTTCTGCAGTGTCATAATCAGCGGAGAAACACAATTATGAACCGAGTGGTCCCGAGAGTGGCGTAATTAAACGCAATGATGGCTTACTCCGCTTCTTGTCCTGTTGTTAGTCGACTAGTCTATGAAACGCACAGTCTGAACATTCGCCGTGGACCAACATGGCCGCTGTGGGGACGTCGACTAGTCAGGAAGGTGGAAAGATCAGAAGTAGCAGCTGAAGGTACTTCGTTAGTCTGATTTTAAGATTTATCGTATATTTTCCTCTAGATGAAGCCAGTTTTACAGCTCACTACACATTGTGTGAGACAACTATGGGAAAAGTCTCATTTTTTTTGTTTTCTGCTGCTTCTTTAATGAAACATTATCACTTTCGTATGTTTCTGTATGAAGTGAGGTGAGCGTGATGTCTGAAGTGTTTTTTTTTTGTTTGTTTATTTTTTAAACTCAATCCCACCCAGTCCCAGAGGAATCCCCCCTGCAATTAATTTTAATGTTCGCGCTAAAATAAATTGAAATAAAGTCGATGCACTGTGGCAGAGTGAAGTGAGCCGTGGGTTGCGCATCACTATACAATCCACCTCCGCTAGATTACAGCATTACTGCCGATCCAGACTCGTTTTCGGGCGCTACAGAACCCGGAGATGAGCACTGCGGAAAACACTTCTCGCTCATTGAGCTATAATGAGGTCACTGTTGATGGACATGAGCTTCCATGCTGCGCACTCCCAGTTTCAGATTTATTACTTTGCACATTCTTTGTTTAACAGTGCAGGCTAAAAAACATCAATGCTGGAAATGTAATGTGTATCCCATGTACTGCTGTTACAGCGTGATTTGATGCGTGTTTTACTTTCATTTATTAGCATTTAACTACAACAGTTAAAAAAAAAAGCGACATCCTGAATCAGTTTATGCTTTAACTAATATGCGCTTTTAAATTGCTGGTTGAAGGGAGCTAGCTCTTCTGCTCTTCTTCTCTTCTGCTGAGTGGTGATGCCGGTTCAACTCCGATCCAACACTTCATCTTTATTTATTTATTTATTTTTTTAACGTTGGAATTAATTTCCAAAGCATCATGTGAGTCTATGAGCCATGCAAACGTTGTGACTCCACATAGGTCTGCGATTGTACAATGTCTGCTTTTGTTCTCTTTAATTTCTTCTCTTTTCTTCTCACGTTTCTAAAACAAACAAAAAAAAACTGAAAAAAATCGGTAATGGATTAATGATTATAACAGAATAAAAGTGAGGAATTGTTGATGTGTTATTTGTCTAATAAACAGTGTAAGGTGGTGTATTACCTAAAACGACTTTGACAAAGTGTTGAATAAACAGTGTTAATTTTCATCCAGATTTGAATTACAGGTTGACTAGTAAACGCTGTAAAAGTCGTGCACCTTTTGTGTCAAGTCAGCTCAATGCCCTGGCTCACAAACACACACTCCTGAACTGAAAAAAATATATATATATTCACATGTGAATAAATAAATAACAGGGAGTAATTAAAATCTAAATCATACGCCGTAGTCATTTCTGCAAGACCTTCAACATATGAAGCAGGATTGCAATTTAGAATAAAACATTTCACAGATTCCCCCTAAGAGCAACTCCCAGCTCCGGAAAAACGATTGCGTCCTCCAGTCGAGCTGCAGCTGACTGAGAAGCAGCAAATCTCCAGATCAACAGAACTCTCCTACGGGCTGAAAGTGATGCGCAGGCAATAACGTCAAGACTGATGCGCATTTAAATGTAACGTATCATCCAGCATAGCGAATATGGCTATTCAGGGGGTGCTGCGTTATTGCTCCTCCGAATACCTCAGAGATGGTTTTGAAAGCTGTTATGCAGTAATTGTCAGGAGCAGGACGTATGTGTTACATTAGCTAGTAATGCACTAGTACAGAGGGGGGGGGGGGGGAATCCCCCAAAATACATCTGTTAAAGCTCACATCTCTCTTAGGATAGGTTTCAGCACGCCTGGCTTGACGGCTTTAACTAAATGAACCTTGTGTACGATTTTCGACCGAATATGACAATAACAATTGAGCACATCATGATGTAAAATGTACATCTTCCCCTTAATGCTCTGATCCCGCACTCCTCAGTTCCTCCTCCTCCTATTTTCTTTTAACTTTCTTTAAGGCGTCATCTCTAAGGAAAATGGTTATTATAGTAATCACGCGTTCCTTACTATAAACTTTATGTGGCATGGGCAGAGAAATTGGGTGGGTGGGGTGTGGGAGGTGTCGAAAATTAATCAACACCTTCTCACCAAACATTAACGCTGAGGCTCATGGTTTTGTTAATGTTATGTGATGCAGTACATAATGTTACTGAAAACCCTATTAAGACTCCAAACAGGTTTTATATGGCTAAAAAGGAAACACGATTCTAAAGCTTTTTCCAGTAGTTTTTTTTTTTTTTTTCCTGAGATTTTCTCTGCTCAAGAAACGTATCGTCACCATCCCGCAGTACCCAGGACTGATCTTTTAATAAGTAATCTGATGTGTGGATTCACACAGATCTAGAAGTTGAAGAGTAACTCCAGTTACTGGCAAAGTGCTGAGTCTTTACATCTTCACATTACCAGGGCACATGATCCTTTTCACTGCCTCTTTCCACATCAACACTGTAAAATCTTGTCGGACAAACTTCAATCCAAAGGTCTAGAAATTTTGGATTTTTTTATTTTTTTTTAAAACAAATGACCGCTTGTTTGTTCACATTTACAGGAACAATGTCGGCCAAACCGGGGTGTAAGTTGTGTCGTTCTGTGTGGCACGCGGCCTTGCTGCTGTCCACCTTGCTCATCGGTTTGCTCTACTACACCCCTTCCTTTCGATGTATGACCCAAGAACTTGAAGAACCCATCCTGAACCCTGCACACCGTCCCGTCTTGATTCTCATCTGGCTCTGGCCCTTTAACCAGACCTTTGACCTTGACCTCTGCAGCTCCCACTTCAACATTCACAACTGTGTCCTAACAGCCGACCGGAATTTCATCGATAAAGCCGACGGCGTCCTGATCCACCACCGTGACATCGCTTGGGATGCGTCGAATCTCCCGCGGTTTCTTCGTGCACCACACCAGAAGTGGATCTGGATGAACTCCGAGTCACCGTCTAACACGGCCCGGATCCCTGGCCTCGACAACCTGTTTAACATCTCGCTGAGTTACCGCAAAGACGCTGACATCAGCGTGCCTTACGGCTCTCTGGTTCCAGTTGACCGCCAGTTTGAGCACCTTGTGGACTTTGTACCTTCTGAAAAGGACAAGCTAGTCTGCTGGATCGTTAGCAACTACAAGCCAGAACACAGGAGGGTGCAGTACTACGAGCAGCTGCGCAAGTACGTCCAGATTCATGTCTACGGCGACTGGTTCGAGAACCACGTTTCCGAGGACGAGTACAAAGACATCATCTCGAGCTGCAAGTTCTACCTGTCCTTCGAGAACTCCGTGCACAAGGACTACATCACAGAGAAACTGTTCAACGCCCTGGATCTGGGGGCCGTCCCCATCGTCTTCGGCCCGTCCAGGCAGAACTACGAGCGCTTCGTCCCCAGCGACGCCTTCATCCACGTGGACGACTTCCCTTCCATGAGGGCTCTGGCTAGGCATCTCTTCCTTTTGCACCGAAATGAAGCCTTGTATCTCAGGTACTTCAGGTGGAGGAGACGTTTCCGAGTAAAGATGTCTTCCTTCCCGGTGGAAAACGCGTGCCAGTCTTGCGAGTACATCCGACGGAACAGGCAGTATCAGGTGCTCACAAATCTGTATCAGTGGTACTGGGATATGAGCAAAAGACTTGACCTGCCACCGTCCTTCTACTAACCTGAACGTAACTTTCAGTGCCATGAGACTTTTTTTCCCCCCCTATTCACTGCCTCGGTCAGATCGCTCAGGTAATTTCTCAATTTGAATATAAATCTGCTATGTGTATGTTTATGAATTAAATTTTTTTTTTTCTCCAAAGGTTTTTTTTTATCACCGATTTTGAAAGCTGGAATGTTGGGACTTGATACTTATCTGTACTCACATGTGATTATTTATTTATTACAACACAACACTCCTTGTTTATGCATCTGTCAGCTTAAAGACTGTGAACATTTAATCAATAGCGACTGTTCTTGTCGAAGAAAAGGAGTTCAATTCAGACAGAGCTTGTTTTCTAGATTCTGTGATCATGATAAGCTAAAAACAAAAGACCTGAATGTAAAATTCAATAAATAAATGCAATGAATGCAATGACTTTGAGTTTGCAATGCTGTCATGTTTCTTTGAGTATTATTTGATTCGCTTCATTGGAGTGCTGGATGAGGAGCGACGCTGACTGCACCAGTCTCCTGTTTCACTGTGGCAGGGACATGCAGGGAGTTTTTGTTTATACTTCCTTTTTATTTCTCCCAAAAAAAAAAGGGAAAATCTAGTAACCTGGAGAATCTGATGATTATGAATATGATTTTAGGTTAAAGATTTGTCAGTTGTGTCAGTGTGATGTTTGTATCAGCTGGTCTTGTATAACTCAGTTTAGTTAACAATAAATAACAATGTTTTCAAGCACACACACACAAAACCAAGAGTTTAATAAAAAAAAAAAAAAAAAAAAAGGAAAAAGCAAAGAAAACTAGGTGACCTTCAACAACAGTCAACAACTCCAAGTTTTCTGTGGGACTCATCTCAAAAGTGTGCGTATTTATTTATTTGTTTGTTTAAAATCTGTAGACGGGTCACATCCATCTATTTTTTTTTTTTTTTTATAAAGACAGCAGTCTTCACTCTGAGCAATATGATGATAATATAACTGCAATATCATGATAAAGCAGCTTAAACTTTTAATTAAATAAACAATTCAGCTGTTGTGATATCTTCACATTTCTAAAATATTTTTTAAAAAAAATGTTAAATGCCACTTATTTAATATTAAAGTTTTGTATGGAATCTTTAAAATTGTAAAATGATGTAAAACGATGATACTTTTTTTAAAAAATATTTTTTCTATTTTTCAGTATAAAGTTTTTTTTTTGTTGACATTAAATCAAAGTATAATCAAATGCAAGTATTTTTTAATTTAATTTAATCATTAACATTTGACAAATCTCTGGTATAAGTGGGAAAAAACGCACTTTGTACCATGCTGAAATATGGCATGAAAATAACTTACTTCACCAGGGATTATTTTCGTATAACAGCGTGTTACTTGTTACTTTGTCAACGTTGCTTATGGTTTATTCAGGCTAAAGTTCATGTCTGTTCATGTTAATGTTAACTAAAGCAGTAGAAATGCTTGTTAAAGGAACTTTAACGTAAAGCGTTATGCAGTATTACCTAACCACCTAACCTAACGATCAGGGTTTTTACTGAACGTGATCATTCTGTCGTTTTGCAGGCGTTTGAGTTTATTTGCTTATTTAATAAAGCAGGAAGGAAACTCCAGTGAATGCGGAGGTGATGAGTGATGGTGTGAGAAGTAATGGTGTATGGTTTTTAAGAATATGAAGAAAAGCAGTGTGAGAAACTGAATAAAAGGAGACTGAAAACACTGCTTGCTATTAGTGATGATTATTCATATATTATTATCTCCTATGCATGATGATGATGATGATGATGATGATATTTACTTGTACTTGCTTTATCACAATTAAAGTGACAGGTTAATGGAGATCGATGTAAGTGAGTGCAGGTGATTTTATCTACAACATGCGTCACAAAACAAGAAAAATAGTGACGTGTAAACCGAAGGCAGGATAAATACAGCAGAGACTTAGCAGTGAAACAAAGGGTTTAAAAAGGGACATGAATCACAGGAGAGACTGAAAACAGGTGAACTCCAGCATGGGACAGGGTCATGTGACCTGCTCGTCGTCTGTGAGGCTGTCCGAGAGGAAGTCCAAGCCGGACACCGGCAGTGACGTGACACAAAGTAGCTTTAGAAAGAAGGGAATGAATACAACTGGACAAAAATACAGATCTTGATACAGTCTAGCATTTGTGATGCAAGGAATAAAACACTCCGTGTCATGCTGTTATAGTAAAATAATCAACAACAGAGTGGCGGGGATGAAGCGGAGTCACTGTTACCACCCCGAAGTTCTTTATTTTCCTGCAGTAGCATGTCTCTGAATGTTTTATTCCTCTTTTACTTCAGCCATTTATTATTGATTACACCTTTTCTTAAAGAACAACACTTTTTATCCATTTATAGCTACATGAACTCATGAATGCAGCTGTCTTTAATTGTCTGTGTGTCATTCTACTAGTGAGAGATGTTCAATTTTAGTGCTCAGATCTAATTTTTTTTTTTTTTACACGTTTTGCTCAGACGTTATATTAAATCTTTTTGGTGGGATTAATTTGAGTCTATAGATGTTGAAAGTGTTATGTGAGGAAGTTTTGATTTAGTGTTGAATATGTAAAAGACAAATTTCATTGCATTATAAAGTCATAAAGTCTATAAGACTTTTCTCAAACAGCAATTAGATGCAGTGGGCGGATCTCATTTGCATATTCATCAAATATGGATGCATTTTTTTTAAATAAAAGTGTTGGCGCACCTGTGCCTTCTGTCGTCTATTGTTTATCAGGACTATGTGTCAAGCAATCCGTTATTCGCGGGGGCGTGGCCAAACTAAATCCCACCCTCCAGTAGCATCTCTAAAGCTCTAACACTCGTGTGCATGTCGCACAAACTGAATCATATCAGCATCGTGGTGTTGTACAGAGTACAGCAAAGCTGTAGAGTAACGCCATCATCATCTGGACATTTATTCGCCCCGAGGAACAAATATATTCAGATATATTAAATCTGTTCCCACTGTGTGTGCAGGTGTATCCTATACATTCATGGTGGTGGTGGTGGTGGTGGTTGTTGTTGTTGTTGTTAAAACCTGGAGGTAATATTTTTAAGTGGTTCATTAACATTTATTTGTGTGTTTGTTTGTATATTTTGTTTGTCTCTTCTACTTTTTGTTGCTGTTCTTGTTGTTGTTCTTCTTCTTATTATTATTATAACCTTTTTTTTTTATTATCATGACAATTATTATTAAAGCCTGGGGGTTCATAATATTTTAAGCAGTTAATTAATATAATATTTATTTGTTTGTTTGTTTGTTTGTTTATTGTATGTTATTTATTTGTTTCTTTTACTTGTTTCTTCTAATAATAATAATAATAATAATAATAATAATAATAATAATAATATCATCTTAAAATTGTAATCCTAATTAATTGGTCACTTAAACTGAATAGGTCCAAATCCAAAACCTCAATAACTTAAACATAATAATAAAAAATAATAATATAATAATGCCAACTTAAGTGCAAAAATTTAACAAAGAAGTCCTGATGATGATGATGATGATGATGATGATGATAATAATAATAATAATAATAATAATAATAATAATAATAATAATAATAGAAAAGGTTTAGTAGCTGATTTGGTTTCTGTAGATGGAAAGTTTGGGAATAAAAAAAACTTTTATGGCTCCAATAAATAATTATGATGATAAATATTTGCCTGCTGTGCCTAATATTTCTGGATTATGCCCATAAAATAAACATGTGCTGTAATCATCACAGGGTCCATGTCATTTTTGTGTTCTTTTTGGGTTTTTTGAGCCTGGAAGGAATTCCTGGCTGCAGAACTGTAGAAACCCCCTGCTATACATAATTAATGTGCCATTTCACCAAATGATTACTGATTATGTATCACGCCACTGATTATACAACACACACAAGCACGCAGAAAAAAGTTTTGGGTGACTTTTATAACTCTTTGTAAATAATAAGTGACCACTTGGTGGAGCTGTGGCCCCGTCCTGCAGGAGCACGGTTCGAGTTTACAGTCAGTGTGAAGACTGGAGGTAAAAAAAAAAAAAAAAAAAAAAAAACCTGTCCATTTATTACACTAAAGCATGCAAGCTTGAGAAATAACGCTGGCGGCAGAGTGCTTGGAAAGGAGAAAAGAGGAAAGGAAGAAAAAAAAAAAAACAGAAAAAGATATGGCAAATGTTTCTGTCCACACGCATGGACAGCATGTGGAGCGTAATCTGTGCTTGAGCTTCTTCCCCAATTAGGCTCAAATGATGAGTTTTAAAAAGCGGCACATGACGGCCAAGCTGCTGATTTTAGCAATAAAAGTGGACACACTGCTGCATCTGAATGAGCGATGAAGAAGAGGAGAGGACGAAGAGAGGAAGAGCAGGATGCAGTAATGTTTTATTGTATTATCTATATCTTTAATAAGCTGTGATGTAAATGACATCTTTACCTCAGCTTCCCTGTGGGGTTTATATACACTTACCCCAGTGTTCCGGTGGGCCTTGGACTGATATGCATGTGCCCACACATATACACACACACACACACACACACACACACACTCTCTCTCTCTCTCTCACTTATTCTCCATTATGAAGCATATTACTGCTACGCAAGGAAAAAGTTCCCATCAGCATCTAGTTATTACAAGAAAAGCATCTTGTTACTACAAGAAAATATTTCATTATTACAAATAAAACAAGTTGTTATTACTATATATATATATATATATACAGTATATCTCCTTACTACAAGAAGACTTCATAATTATGAGAAAATATCTTATCGCAAGATGTGTATCATCTCATTACTCTCGAGAAAACAAAAAAGCATCTTGTAGTTTTACTACAAGAAAACATGTTATTATGAAAAAAGCTATTACAAGCTATTTATCTCGTTGCTCGTACCAGCTATCTCGTTATTACATTATTACAAAAGCATCCCTTCCTTACAGGCTATGTACCTCGTTACTCTGAAGAACATCACTTTAGGACAAAAAAAAGCATTTCATTATTACAAGGAAACATCAGGATATGTATCTTGTACTCTCGGAAAACATATTCTTATGAATGAAAAGCATCTTGTTTTTAAGATATCTATCTAGTTATTATGAGTAACCATTTTGTTATTAAAAGATATGTATCATGTCCAAAAGATCTTGTTATTATGAGAAAAACGTCTCATCTCACACATCAATTTACTAAGAGAAAATATATAGTAATTATAAAGAAGCATCTTATTACAAGAAAAAAAAATCTCGTCGTTACAAAAACATCATTATTACAAAAAAAGCATCTCGTTATTACAAGAAAATATCTCGTTATTATGACAAAGCATCTTGTTACTACAAGAAAAATCTCGTTATTACAGTATTATATCTCATTATTCTTAGAAAACAATTTGTTATTAAAGAAAAGCAACAAGAAAACATCTTTATTATGAGCTATGTATCTCATTCATCTTAGAAAACATCTTACGAGATATTTATCTCATTATTATGAGGTATTATTACAAGATTACAACATGCTGTTTGTTACAAGACAACATCTCGTTATTACAAGAGCAGCAAGATGTTGCTACGAGAAAAAAGGCATTTCATAATTATGAGATAAATTTGTTATAAAAACAAGATAATTGATCTCATATTTACAATATAGCCCACACGGGTGCCTGTTGATAAGTTCTGCCAAACGGTGCAGCTAACAGAAATTTTACTCCAGTAACGAGATGTTTTTCTCATAGAATTGAGATGTTTTTCTCGTAGTAACAAGATGTTTTCTTCATAGTTTTCTTCCTTGTAGTAAAGAGAAGTTTTTCTCTTAGTAAAGCGATGATTTTCTCTTAGTAAAGAGGTGCTTTTTCATAGAACTGAGATGTTTTTTAACGTAGTAACAAGATGTTTTCTTCATAGTAGCGACATGTTTTTCCTCATAATAACGAGATGTTTTAATGACAAGATATTTTTCTCCTAGAACTAACATCTTTTTCTCGTACTTTTCTCATAGTTTCTTCTTGCATGGCAGCAGCAGCGCACTTCTGTACTCCGTCCACCATCCCACTCCATTTTGCTCTCTGTCACTGTCTTTCTCTTTCCCTTTTCTCTCTCACTCCCTCTCTCTCTCCCTCTCTCCCTCTCTTTTCCATTGTGCAATGTCATGGCTCAGCACTGAACGTCGCCGGCTTGATGGAGGGGAGGAAGAAAAAAAAACAACAGAGGACTGAAGTGAGGAAGGAATTGGCAGGAGGGAGTGAGAGCACTGTATTCACCAGCGTGTGTGTCTGTGAGAAACACACACACACACACACACACACACACACTTGCCTGTGGAGGCGATGGTGGTGTAAAAGAGCTCAGTGTGGCGAGAGTACAGCAGGGGTTTAACATGCTTCCCCAATGCTGCAGGGCCTGGAGTCTGGAGACAGTCTCCTCTAATACACTCTCTCTCTCTCTCTCTCTCTCTCTCACACACACACACACACACACACACACACACACCAATATAAACACACACATCATCATAAACACACACCATTAAAGAAAGAAAGAATGAAAGAAAAATATGAGAGCAAAATTGAAGGAAAGTAAGTGAAAGAATAAGAGAGGAAGAAGGATGGGAAAAGAAAATAAAGTAAATAAAGAAAGAAGGAGGGAAGGAAGGAACGAATGAACAAAGGAAGGATAAAAAGAAGAAAGGGAGGAATTTACGATGTAATGATGGCAGAAAGAAGCAAGGAATTTTCTCATAAAAAAATTAGAAAATTAGTGTAATGGTGGATAGAAGGATGGGTAGAAGGATGGAAGAATGGATGTATTATTTATTAAAGAACATATCATACTTTTTATCCATTTATAGTTACATTTAATGTTGTAGAATGTTCACAAAAAAAAGTTCTAGCAGGTCTAGATCTGAGCAGAAGCGTGTTCCTGTTTTTAGGTGCTAGTCCTGATTTAGGAGGATGACAGACAGCTCACTGACCAACATCGCCATACAACATGTTAATACTGAGCGAGGTGTGTGTGTGTGTGTGTGTGTGTGTGTGTGTGTGTGTGTGTGTGTGTGTGTGAGGGCGAGAGATGAAGCCCCTGACACTCTGACGTGAGGCTGAGGGAATTGGGTGATGTGCTCGAGGTTATTAGTTAGGCTCTGCTAGACCATGTAATAGTCTCACAGTGCACCAGGAAGTCGGCGCTCCGGGCCTCACCATCATTCTGACACAGAACCACTATACACACACACACACACACACACACACACACACACACACACACACACACACACACACACACATACTTATTCCTACTTTTATTATGATGTGCTTTACAGTTTTTCACGATTTCTTACACACATTTCTCAGGGTTTTTTTTTTTTCAATAATTCTCTAAAACCCATTTCAGTGGAGTTCACTCTCATTACAAACTCCTAAAACACACACACACACACACACACACACACACACACACACACACACACACGAGGAAAGCAAGGTAAAACGTAAATAAAGCAAACAGGGAAGGATCGAAGGACAGAAGGAAAGAAGGAAGGAAGGCTGGAAAGATGAAAGGCATGATGGAAGAAGAAAGATGGAGAGAAGAATGGTGAGAAGGATGGAAGGAAGGATGGAAGGATTTAAGATTGGAAAGAACAATGTAAGGATGAAAGGATGGGTGGATAGAAAAAATAAAAGAAAGAAAAGCAAGGAAAGAAAGGATAAAATAGAGAAAAAAGAAGGAAATTGAGAAAGAAAGAAAGAAAGAAAGAAAGAAAGAATATCTCTGAAACACATTTTAGCAGAGTTCATTCTCATTACAAACTCCTAACACACATTTTACACACACACACACACACACACACGAGAACGTAAGTGTAAACAATTAAACAGGTAAGGAAGGAAAGGAATGATGGAAGTAAGGATGGAGGGAAGAAAGAAAAAGAAAGAAAGAAAATCAGAAAGGAACACATTTCAGTCTCATTACAAACTCCCAACGCACATTTTATAAAACACTAAACACTGACATGACAGCTAACTAGCATATCAGTGAAGTTAGCTTACAGGCTAAGAATTTAACAGGCTTAGCTTGCTAGTTAGCTAGCATGCCTAATTTATACCCCGCTTTAACAAAGCTACGTAGCTTGCCTAACATCTACACTGAGCTAACTAACCCTACATATCTAGTTGCCTCTAATGGACGTGTTTAGCTAGCTAACTTTGTTCAGCTAACAAATGAGCTCATGGTGTCTGTCGGGCAGCACCTCAGCTTTTAGTTAGCATCATTTAGCCACTGGCAGGACGCCATTTGAAAGTGTTAGTTTAGCCGATTAGCACTCCCTGTCTTTTAGTGCTAATCCATAAAAATAAGAGGATTAACATTTTAGCTAACATCAGCCTGATTCCTAAATAAAATTCTCTTCAGTCAGATTATAACCAAGTAGCGTCAGGTTGCTAAGCTACTCTGGACTTTTTGCAACCATGCTGCACTTGCATGTCTTTTTGTTTCCAAACACTAACAGAGTCTGTTGTGTGTGTGTGTGTGTGTGTGTGTGTGTGTGTGTGTGTGTGAGAGAGAGAGAGAGAGAGAGAGAGATCTTTCTGAGGACCAACTTTTCCTGTAGTTGGTGATCTGTGGGGACATTTTGTTTCCACTGCAGCCTCAGATTCTTGTTCTTGACTGACAGGAGTGGAACCTGATGTGGTCTTCTGCTGTTGTAGCTCATCCACCTCAAGGTTTGATGTGATATGCATTCTGAGATGCTTTTCTGCTCACCACGGTTGTAAAGAGTGCTTATTTGAGTTACTGTAGCCTTCCTGTCAGCTCTGGCCGTTCTCCTCTGACCTCTCTCTTCAACAAGGCGTTTGCACCCACAGAACTGCTGCTCACTGCTGCTTTTTTGTTTTTCACACCATTCTCTGTGTAAACTCTAGAGACTGTTGTGTGTGAAAATCCCAGGAGATCAGCAGTTTCTGAAAGACTCAAACCATCATCCACACCACGGTCAAAGCCACTGAGATCACTGAGTTTTTTATCCATTCTGATGTTTGATGTGAACATTAACTGAAACGCTTGACCTGGAGCCGTATGATTGGCTGAGTGAGCAGGTGTACAGGTGTTCCTAATAAAGTGGCCTGTGCATGTTTATATGTGTGTGTGTGTGTGTGTGTGTGTGTGTGAAAGCAGCAGGGAAGGTAATGCTGTATCAGAATGTTTGCATATGTGCTGAATTTGCTGTTTCATCCCCAGTAGACCTCATACGCACTTCTTCATCACCTACTGCTTCTGCTCTCCTCCGTCCTCTTACTCCTTTACTCTCTTTTTCTGTCAGTCTCTCTCTGTCTCACTCTCTCTCTTTTTCTCTCACCCTGCCTGCCTGTCTCTGTCTATCCCCACCACCCTGCCTGTCTGTCTCTCTCTCTCTCTATTTCCCCCTTTCTCTCTCTGTCTTCCAGTATCTGTCTCACTCTCTCTCTTTTTATCTCACCCTACCTGTCTCTCTCTCCTTCCCCTTTTCTCTCTCTGTCTCACTTTCTGTCTCTCCATCTCTACCTTTCTCTCTTTCTCTCTCTGTCCCTCCATCTCTATCACCCTGTCTACCTCTTTCTCTCTCTCTCTCTCTCTCTCTCTCTCTCTTCCCCCTCTCTCTGTCTCACTTTCTGCCTTTCCATGTCTACTTCCCCCTCATTCTCCCTCTCTCTCTCTCTCTCTCTCTCTCTCTCTCTCTCTCCATGTCTGTTTCTCGGTCTCTATGTCTCTTTCAATCTCTGTCATCCTGGCTGTCTCTCCCTCTCTCTCCCCACCTCTCTCACTCAGTCTCTTTCTCTGTCTCATGCTCACTGTCTCTCTCTCCTTGTCTGTCTCTCTCCATCTCGCTCTCTCATACCCTGTCTGTCTCTCCTCTCTCTCTCTCTCTCTCTCTCTCTCTCTCTCTGTGACTCATATGGAAATGGAAAAGGGCAAAGAGAGAGAAGGAGAAAAAAATCACAGTGGCCCATTTAATGGAGTGCAGTAGTGAGATTTGGCCTCTTTGCCATTATGGGAGATCAGTTCAGAGTAAAAATAGACTGATTAAGTTTATTAGGAGGTGCTGCTGGGGGGCGTGATAGACTCTCTCTCTCTCTCTCTCTCTGTCTCTCTCTCTCTCTCTCTCTATTTCTCTCTTCTTTGTGCCTCATTATTATATCTATTTCTTTTAGTCTTTAGAATTCTCCCTTCAGCTACTTTCCTCATTCCTCTCTCTGTCTTGTTCCTTCTCTCTCATGCTTCATTTGTCCTTCTGTTCTTTCTTTCTTTAGTCTCACACCATCTTTTTTGTCTTTTCTCCTTCAGCCTTTCCTTTTTTTTATTATTTTTTTGGCTCTTTTGGTCTTTTTTGATGGAGTCTCTCTCTCTTTCTCTCTCTCTGTCTCTGTGATTGGCTGAGCTGAGCATTTGAGCAGATATAAAGTGTGGTGAAAACAGTGCAGTCCATTATGATGTGATGACGCCTGTGTAGGGCACTTCGAAGTGTGCACACTCATGGCAGCCATTTACAGGCTCATTCCCGACTGAAGTGCTGAAACACATTTCCTCCAAAGGACCCTTATATGAAGTGAGTGGTGGTCTTTAAGGTATTATTCTGAATGCGCGTAAAGTCCAAATGTAAAAGATATTAGCATTCTGCATTTTGAAATAATACATGCTAACCATTGTGCTGAGGCAAGATGATTTAAGAAGTAATGGTTGAAATGATGATTTTAGTCACAGAAAATTGTTCAGGATAAAATATTGGATAAAATGCATCGACAACGTGTCTTCTCTTAAACGGAGAGTTTATTTTTAAGTAATAAAAATATCAAAACTCGTCAGAAAAAAAATTATTTTACTGTTTGTTCCGTTCATTCGTGACCATCACTTTATCTGAAATGTAGCAACTTTGAGGAAGGCTTTAAGCTCCACCCACTCTGCAATAATGTCATGTCATATATCTGTGAAAAGCTTGTTTTCTATACAGCTCTTATTTCCTAGAGTATATGGACTGAAAGACACGCCCACTCAGTGCAGCTCTTGTTTCCTTATATGGACTGAAAGACACGCCCACTCAGTGCAGCTCTTGTTTCCGTATATGGACTGAAAGACACGCCCACTCAGTG
>CM074938.1:2248913-2259097 GCA_037576815.1 Pangasius larnaudii
TGTGTGTGTGTGTGTGTGTGTGTGTGTGTGTGTGTGGGTGTGTGTGTGTGTGTGTGTGTGTGTGTGTGTGTGTGTGTCCATATACTTCTTCAAACAAGGCTTTAAAAAGAGGGAGACACTAAATGAGGCAAGGTAATAAAACAGACATTTTCAAACATTGTCAAAATTGTGCCTGGACTAAAATCGATCCAGTGCCTCGTCTTGAGCGTTTTTAGGTAATAGCTTGAAGCCAGCTAGCATAACACACTGTGTGCGTCTGGAGTCGTGTCCTATTCCCCTGGCGCTAACTCCATGCTCTAGCAATGTCCTAAAAATGCCGCTCTTAAATGGGAAGCAACGGAGCGTCTCGGGTCATGATCCTCCTGGAGCACACACAATACACACAGTCTTCATCAAACCCTGGTGCCAAAACACAGCTCAGATGCTAACCAGTTCCTGCAACTGAACCCTTATGCTTAATAAAAGCAGAGTTATGTTGATTTTATGGCACAATGCTATGGTTTAGTAAGACACATCCACACTGTTATTAATATTTATATAGCATATTCCCAATGGCTTATATTATTTGCCCATTTTTATAGTAGATGTGCTACTACAATAGTTTGACTCCCACTTATGAAATGAATTACAGTGTTCTCAAATGGTGTGGCTGTCATTTTCACAACTGGGTCGGATACTCGAGTGCAAACTCAGGACTGATTATGGGATCGTTTGGGGGGGTGGGGTTCATAATCTCAGGTTTATGTTCACATTAGAAGAATTCCTGAATCGATTGTGCAATCACATTTGTACACGCGGGTTTACAAAGCATGCACTAGGTTCATCTATTTGCTGTTTTTTTTTTTAATTCTTTTCCTTTGGTAGCATCAAAGTAGCAAAGAACAGTGCAATTTTTTAATAGGAGGCATTCTCGCATAAGAAGATTTTTAGCCATGCAGGCTGGTACGAGATGTGTGGTTTTAAGGATGCTGTAAGTGCAAGCGATCACGCCAAAAAAGGTGAGCTAATTACAGCTCAAGTCCTGGGAAAGTCTAGTTTTATATATCAGTAAGGCATTTCTGTCTCCTCTGCTGGCCATAACAACCCTTTCCCAGCCATCATGAACCGTGAAACAGGAAGTAACATGACATGTTGAACCAATTCATGTCAACATTGAGGTGTTGAGCCTCCACACCTCATGTGGAAAGCACCACAGTTTGGTGGCAGTGAGCTTCAGACTGCTGTTTTTTTTTTTTTCTTCTTCTTTTCTTTTTTTCAAGAGGACCAAGGATCAGTTCTTTGGACCGCCCCAAGGCTCAAAAACAACTTGGCCCAGAGTACAGAAAAGAATGCAAGTGAATCCCAACTACGCGACAGCCATCCATAAGCTCCAAAGGAGAAAACCTTGGCTTTCATCTATTACTCGTCAGTCAGAGTGATGCTAGCAAATCTCTGGCATGTGCTAGCTCAGAGCATTTTTAGCCGTCGTATGATATTACTTGAGCCGCAGTTTGAAAAGATTCATGTATCTTACGGATTCTCAGGGGAGTTCAGGAGCCACTACAGAAACTCCTTGTAACTTCACGAGCCTCGTGGCTTCCCCCAGGAGATGTTTCCGAAATCACAGGGTTCGTATGAGACGGTATGAAAATTCATGATTTTCCCACTTAGCCTACCACGGGAAAAAATCCAGAATGCCGCTGGGATTCACACAGGCACACATGGCTCCCCTATAAAATTCCCATAAAGATTCCCATAATCACCACGCTTACATTATAACATCCTTATGAGGCTCTTATTGCTCAGTGTTCTATTCATGTCATGGTAATGACTAACCCCCATAAAGATTCAACAGAACGCAATAAAATCAGACCACATTCTTATAAACAGCCAACTGCATTGTCGGATAACAATAACGTTCGGAAGCTGCTGATTCATTTTCAGTATCCACACAGCTATGATGTATTGTCAGCTGCAAGGCAAATCACAGGTTTATATGAACACGTTCGTTCTAATAATTATCGTTTCTATAGCAACGGCTCATTCACAGGCGCACTCTGCACATTATTTAAGCCTAATATTAAACAGATTTTTACAAAGTGCTGTTATTTTCTGTAGCAAACTTATGATTATTGATTGTATAAATGGTGACATTTTCTTTTAAGGAGATGTTTATTTAACATTTATGCAAAGAGGCTCCAGTGCCAGAGGTAGAGCTGTAACTTTGCTTTCATCATCTTCGGGAAAGAGGAGTTTACGCTCTGTGTTTTATTTCGTCTTATTAACTTCAAGAGAGAGGAAAAAATGGGAGGCTGGTGAGGGAACGCATGTTTATAGCTGCTGTAATGTAATGTAAGTGAGAAATGCAACTAACTTCAACAACATGACATTCAACTATAAATGGATAAAAAGTATGACTTTTTTTTTTTTTTTT
Organism: Pangasius larnaudii; assembly: GCA_037576815.1. NCBI lineage: Eukaryota > Metazoa > Chordata > Actinopteri > Siluriformes > Pangasiidae > Pangasius > Pangasius larnaudii. Next base: position 2,251,327 of record CM074938.1, read on the forward strand.
TTTTTTTTTTGGCAAATTGCTGGCAAATAAGAGGAATAAATGTCATGCAATGTGTTGTTATAAGAAAATAAACCTCAAGAAAGTAACAGTAACTCTGCTTTGTTGATTATTTTCCTATAACAGCACACCCCCAAGTGCTATTCTTTACATGGGATCCCAATTCAATGCCTAGACGGAAATTTTCATGGGAATCCGATTGGAATTTTCCATAAGCATGCATTAAACCTCTGATGTGCCATGATCAAGCAAAACGAGCCACCCTAACCTGTTCTGAGCGTTAACCGCTAGTGTCCAGTACATGAGCCAATCGCTGCATAGAGGGCGGAGCTAACATTGCCGCAGCTTGGTCCTTACCAACTAGTTAAACTGAATATGTACGCTTACTTTGCCTTATCAATTATATTATTCCTTAGCTGTTATTCTTAGTCGGCTCTTTTACCTGACGCTGAGCGTCACTGAAAGTGAAGATGATCCGAGTTATGGATCCAAAAAGCAGCAGCCTGTAGTTAATGCGAGAGTAAGACTGACTACACGTCATTAACTTTTCCCAATCGATATGTTATGCCAATAGGTTGTGTGTGGAAAAAGGTGTTAGGCTTTCCCTTTACTAACTGGTAGCTGTTGTTCGACACTTAGCTAGCGGCTAGGAAATGGCTATGAATAAATTAAAGATGTTCTAAGAGACATATTTTCCAGGCCATCAGTCACACCGGAGTTTCTCATCACTATTTTCTTTGCTGGGCTGGAGGAAAAAAATCAGCCGCTCACGGGTGGTCCTGCTGTTGTTTTAGAGGAAACGGAGTCGAAACATTTGCCAGCGAGGTTGTTTTTTTTTTTTTTTTCACGACTATAAATTGAATGCGGGGTTAAGAATATCAGAATGTTTATAGACATAAAAGTTAGCAGTATTTCTGGGAGATTCTCACCGGTAGCTTGTTTGTAAATACAAACGTAACTGGCTGAAGCAGGACATTGGCGAGATATCATCGAAATCCTGTTGTGTTTGGAGTTGTAACGTTAAATGTAGCCCAGTACACAACTTATTTTTCACTTTTAACTCCTTTTACTTGTTGGTTTTGTATAATATCATCTGCCTGGTCCTTCAGTTTCACAGTAGCTTCCAAAAGCCAATATTCCTAGTTACACAATCCTACACAAAAGTGCTTCATAAAACTGTGACCAGAAGCAAATTACTTTTTTTTTTTTTTTTTCCATCTCACGTCCTTTTCCACTTAAGTCCAATTTATTCCTGTTATACAGTTATGAATTAAAATTTAGAATCGCTGCTAAGTATTAATTTTGCCAACACTAAGCGTTTGTCTGAAAAATATGGTACGCCCAATCTACCTTCTCATTCTGTTCTTTCTTTCTTACTTTCTTTTTATATTTTCATGGAAGATTATTTGTTAAGGACCTATAAAGCCAAGCCTAGCGAGCCATGTTTGTGATTAGTTGCTTGACTACAGAGCAGAATAAAACTGTATTTTGTGCTGTGTACTAAAAATAATGCTCTCTGATGTGCCTCGAGTGTTTTCAGATTGGACAAATAAGCTGTAATTGAAACACTGTCCATCATTTCTTTGTCTCCAAGTCAGCAAACAGTGTTAATAGGAGATGATGTGCACTCTGTTTTCCTGATGTTGCTAATTGGGACGGATGCGTTTCAATGGCTCATTTCTTCCCCTTTCTCTCTCTCTCTCTCTCTCTCTCTCTCTCTCTCCGTTTTATTTCCTTTCCTTTGCCTGCTTCATCCTTGTTAATGGCTTACTGGCTCATTGATGTCCCAGATGTTTTTTTTTTTTTCCTTCACTCTCCTTGTAATGAAATATCAATCAACGTTTTATTCATATAGCACATTTCATACAGGTTTGCACTTCAGAGTTGTTTCCAGTTGATTGATAATGAATACATCAAAAAAAAAAAAGAAATATTATCCATGGCCATGAAGATCACAGCGACTAATGCACATAAAACCCTGGACATGCAGATAGCATTAAACGATATATGGGGAAAAGCATAAAACGCTGCCCATGAGGTCAGTTGGACTCTTCTCTCTTGCCTGAGTAGCGGGAGTGAGTACTAGCTACTGACCAAATATTCATGTCTGTAGCACCTACGGTTTGGATCCAGTCCTAACCACAACAATAGGGTTCCAAGCACTTCATGCTTGGCCCCCTAATACTAATGAAACAGGGATATGATGAATGTGGACACTGTGTTTGCTTGCAACACTTCCAACAATTCACCAGGATTAGGTTTCAAAATCCTGATTCCTGATGTGACATTCTGATTAAAGAAGCAGTCTGTAATTTTTACATCTATTCTCTGCTGGCTGTGAGGTAAATGCAACCCAAATACCAGCTTTTTGAGACGTCATACTTGTGTACTTTTTTATTATATACTATATACCACCCCTCATAGTAGTAGGTGTATGCAGTACCGCTTGTGCATTATCGTTGTGCACTTGTGGGTGGAGTTCCCTCAGAATTACATTTGACCGCTTTAATTTTTAGTGCATTTTTTAAAAGTTACTGTAACCCAAAATGTGTTCATTTTTAGTGCCTAAAGCCTAAAAATGATGCAACTGTGACACTTGATGGCTAACAACTAGCTAACTAGCCTAAATAACTAATTATGAAGAAAACCTTTAATATTAAATGTAGACTTGATTATTTTTGAAGGTATTTATTTTAGTAGGTATTTTATTTATAATAGCAATAATTCATGTGCAAATCAGTGACCGCGTTGCATTGTGGGATACGGTACACCATGTAGTCCATGCTGTTTTTGGACGGGGTTTAATATGACAACCCTCCCACCTAAAACCCCCTCCCTCAACATTCTACCCCACCCCTTCTGCTACAAGCTCTGTTCCAAGGGGCGGGGCTAATTTCAGGCCCAGAAAAATCAGAAAACAGAAGCCTGAAATGGAGAAACGAAGAAGAAATGATTCAGATCAATTGTACAGTAAGGGATGTGTGAATTTCTTTCACTAATTGCAGGTCTGGAAATACTTTTTTTTTTTTTTTTAAAGTACAAACTGCACCTTTAATAGCAGAAACATTATTACAGGTTAATGAATATTATTTACAGGCAGCACTGACATTTCACTTTTTGTATAATGTTGATACATTGCGCATCGGTCCTGTCCGTCAGACGCAAAACACCCCGTCTCTGATCTGGAATGATTTGTTGTGATTAGTCATGCTGATAATTACAATGATCAGCGCCCGTGTGGAGAGTTCTCTGTGTGTGTGTGTGTGTGTGTGTGTGTGTGTGTGTGTGTGTGTGTGTGTGTGTGCGCGTGGAGGGCCAAGGCAGTGCAGGTTGGATTATGGGAGCTGTTCCTGAGGGTGGGGGTGGCGTTGCTGCTCATTTGACGTAAAAAGGCCCTAATTTGGGGGGTGATTGATGGTTTAATATTGCTGCCTGGAACCTTGCTGCCCCCACCCACCCAGTAAAGCTGCAGGCAGGCATGAAGCTACGGCACAGCGTGTGTGTGTGTGTGTGTGTGTGTGTGTGTGTGTGTGTGTGTGTGTGTGTGTGTGTGTGTGTGTGTTGTCACTATCTATTTTATTGTAAAAGTGAGACAGAAAAACTAGCAGAGGATATTAAACCAAGTCTCAGAGGGAGAGAGAGAGAGAGAGAGAACAAGAAAAAGAAAGAAAGAAAGACAATATAAACTAGCATATCTCTCATTCTGTGCAGTGTGTGTGTGTGTGTGTGTGTGTGTGTGTGTGTGTGTGTGTGTGTGTTTGTAAAGTTCGTGCATGTATTCTGGCCTAAATACTAACTCCATTAGACATATGCTCACGTTTGCACCGTGTGCATTTGTGTGTGTGGGTGTGTGTGGGTGTGTGTGTGTGTGTGTGTGTGGGTGTGTGTGTGTGTGTGTTTTCCCAGCAGTGAAATCCAAATCTACTGACTTTGATCCGAGGTCACGCACAGCCGCTCCAGCCATATTGTTAGCTACCTTATGATTTCAGCATTTTTTTTCCCCCCCAATACTAAATAACACGCTTTTTTTCCTCCCCTTTCATTGCCGTTTACTCATCTGTTTTTATGTGCTGTGTTTTCACCTCATATCACCCCGAGTCCTGCTGTTCGAGCTATTCTTAAATCACGGAAATACTTTTAAAAATCATTTAAAGTCACGCAGATTTGAAACCGCTCAAATTTTTTGTCTTTTTTTTTGGTACGTACAGCAGGGTCTGAAAGTCTGAGACCTCCAGTGAAAATGCTTCTGTTTTTTATTTTTTTTAATACATAATTCTTCATTACAAGTGATATTATCAGCAGCAGCTGGAGTGAAAAGTACAATCTTAGAAATATTTGCATGAATTTTAGTTTAGTGACCTAGAAATAGTGCAGAATCTGCTATACTGAATATTCAAGGTGTGATTTGTTTCAAATGAAGGAAAAAAAAAACAAAAAATCCCAGATTTTCAAGTGGTCTTAAACTTTTGGAGCTCACTGCAGATACATACTTTACAAAATGATGATGTCAAAAGGTTGTTGATTTATTAAAATATAATAAAATAAAGTAAAATATGAGGGTATGGTAGGTTAAAAAATGACAGAGGAGTTGATGGTATATCTAAATAACCATTCTTTTCATCATTCTTTTTTCTGCAGGCCAAAAAAAAAGAAAGAAAGAAAGGATACAACATAAATTTAAAAAAAAAAAAAAAGCATTACGTTAAAGTTACATTAATTAGCAGGATTTCACCTAAATATTCTCATCTACATCTAAATGAAGGAGTTAGTCAGAAAGCTTCCTATAATATAACAGAGGTTTGTTGTTATGGATTTGGAAGTGTTTCTGTATAAAGAGACTTGACTGTATTTCTTTTTTTTTTTTTCTTGTTAGGATTGATTTTACTATATTTATATTTTACATGTTATTACAGTATATTAAGTTATATTTGTGATAAGTGATTTTTGTGTGAGAGACTTTTATTTAAAAATAAACAAGCTGCATTTTTAGCTATGTATTTTTGAAGTGAAGTGCTTAAGCTACAAAAATCATGTTAAAACTTAATAGCTTTTAAAGAAAAAAAAATATATATATATATCAGATCATCAGGGTATCGGTTATCAGCTGCTACTCGAGGTTTTTGGTATTGGAAAAGTGCTTTTAAAAAGCGGTCTCATGCCATCTCTAATCAGGACTGTTTACTTTTTCCTGTTGTAGTGTTCAGTGAAATGGTTACAGCGATATTACAGAGTGATATGAATCCAGTGGCAGTGTTACAGATAGGGGGATTTGATTTATTATTATTATTATTATTTTTTTTAACCTGGCTTGAAGACATCACCCTTAAACTGTGCAATGTCAGAAGAACTGGTACATTTCACTCCCTGTGGTACGAACAATGCAGATGCGTCCTCACTAGGCTCCACTCTGGTCCAATTACATTCCTTAAACGGGTTATAAAGAAAAAAATAATAACGTGTGTGACGTGGTTATTTCACGTTACCGACAATTCCAGCGCATAAACTTCTCTGTCCTGAAGACGTCCGAGAATGTAAAGTTACAGCTTTACCTCTGACCGTTACAAAGCGCCGACGCTGGAGACTCCTTCCATACATGTTACATAAACGTCTCCTTACAGAAAACTTCATCATATCAACGATTACACACGTTTATTTTAATCCATTTATTTGTGGAGCGTCTGAGTGTGTGTGTAGTGGAAATGAAGAGTGACTAAATCCAAATTCATTTCTTCGACCTGTAACACATTTGCTCTTTTTTTTTTTTTTTTTTTTTTTTTTTTTTCCCCCTCCCAGAGCTGTCAGTAAATTGCTCTGGAACTGCTCTAAAATCCATTTCACAATGGCAAAAATCTCTCTGGATCAAATCCCCTGAACCCACACAAAGCAGGTAGTTAGTTAGCTAACCAGCCAGTCTACGATTATGAGAACCCAATTAATACCAAATGATCATTACATTTCAAGAAGGTCCAAAGTCCTGAACTCAAATGTACCGTTTTATTAACTCTCGCCATTTTTCACTGGTTTTACTCCACCGCTTCTGAAGGTTACAGATAATGGATAGAGATAAAATGATGTCACTTAATGACTTCAATGCAAAGGAGATTAAAGAAAGAGTGATGGCGTTGATATAGGGGAATCATTTTCGCATTTTTTTTTTTTTCTCCCACATCTCAAATCAAGTCCTGGATTAGCGTGAGGCTTAGCGAGGACATGCTGGTCTACTTGTATACGGATCTCGGCAGATAATTGTTGCTGGTGTCTCAACATTGGTTGCCATGGTAACATCGGAGGCATGTATAGGGGCAGGTAGAACAACCATCGTGGAGATTTCCAGACATCATCCAGTTAAGGATCTGAACGTATACAACGCAGACAACAGTGACAAAACAACAAAAGAGGGTCCACACCATGTTTGTTGCTACGGTTACTGAAGGTTCGACACTTTATATATCTTCAGGCTGGGTTCCCTTTGTTCCTTTGACATTGTTGTTCTTGTCGCAAATTGAGAGATGTTATTTTCACTCATCTGGCGTCATCTGTAAACCTTTTTTTTTCTCGCCCAGCCAGCGTTTGCTGCTAGCAATGAATTCCTCGTGCTGAGTCTTATGTTTAAGATGTTTTATCAGGTTACTTGTATTGTAGGAAGATGCTTTAGTTCCTCCTCTTGGTATTTTCTCAAAGCACAGTTTGCATTCTTTCATTAATCATGAAATACGTCCAGGTTGCCATCGTTTTGTTCCGTCTGATCATTCGCACGGCAACGTACATGAGGTTTACGTCAAATGGTATTACCTGGTATCGGATGTTGATACCGGAGTAAATGATGCTCATCATGATGCATGGTATCGGACCATTACCTGATCCCAGTATTGGTACTGATGAATCCCTAGTAATAAATATATATATATTTTTTTAATGTTTTGGAAAAGCCCGATTTTGTGTTATGTTGCCTACAGAAAATATATCCGTAGCTACACTGGATATGCTAAGAGTATATTTTGTGCACACATTGTTGCACACTTTCTGGTGTGATTTATTTGGATTTATTTACTTTATATCCAACAGAATACAAATACAAAAAGTGTGTGTCTGTCTCTCAATCTCTCAATCATTAAATGCTCCACATTCTATCAGTATTAGGAGTGTAACGAGACAAAAAAACCAGCGATCGAAATGACTCAAGGCAGCAATCATAAGTCGATTATTAGAGGAAAAGGACAGACAACTGGTATGTAAACAATTATTCATATTTTTAAACTGAGGTATAAATAATGAACAGGTTAGCAAAGTGATTTGACTGTAGCTCTCAAACTTTTAAAACAGTCCTTCTCTACGTCATCATTCATGAACTAACAATTAACAATAGGCCTACACCAAATTCTGAACAAAGATGATTTAATATAGGCTCTAAAATTGTAGTGTTTCGTATCGTCTTCATTCATCTCGATTCATCTTCTAGTATCGTCAGATATCGAATCGTTACCGTAAGAATCGAATCGTATCAGGTTCAGTGGTATCGTCAGATATCGAATCGTTACCTTAAGAATCGAATCGTAACAGATTCAGTGGTATCGTCAGATATCGAATCGTTACCTTAAGAATCGAATCGAATCAGAGTCAGTGGTATCGTCAGATATCGAATCGTTACCTTAAGAATCGAATCGTAACAGATTCAGTGGTATCGTCAGATATCGAATCGTTACCTTAAGAATCGAATCGAATCAGAGTCAGTGGTATCGTCAGATATCGAATCGTTACCTTAAGAATCGAATCG
>CM074938.1:2266182-2284361 GCA_037576815.1 Pangasius larnaudii
CTCCATATTAAACCCTACGGATTAAGAATGGGATGTCATTAAAGTTCATGTGCATGTAAAGGCAGACGTCCCAAAACGTTTGGCAATATAGTGTGTGTAACACTGAACAGGAGAAAACAAATAAATCTGCTACAATTTTAACACAATGGCTGCTTCCAGTTAGTTTGTAATTATTTGTTTTTTAAAAAAATCAAATTTTTTAAAAAGATATCATGATATCCATTTATCACGATATTGACTTCTATAGAATTATAAGGGTTACACACCTGTATTTAACGCAAATATCTCCATAAAAAAATAAAAAATATGAATAGTCAATTATAAACTAGCATGTTTTGTTTTTTTTTTTAATTTCTATAATCCTCTCTACATTTCAGAACTCCAAAGAAAATCTAGGCTTTAATTTGTCATCCAAATCTAAACGCATTCTTGACTGGATCGCTAAAACCAGTGAGTTTTTTTAACTCTAGCATTTCACTGCAAAAAAAAATAAATAAATAAATAAAAAATGACTGATAGATTGAACATCGGGATAGTCAAGTTCTCGAACTGCAAAAAGGAGGAAAGTAGAGTAACACAGCAGTGCGGGGAAAAAATCAATAGATGTAAAAATAAAGTAAACTGTGGGCTAAGATATGAAAAAAAAAAAACATCCTAGAAATGGCTTGGTGCCCGGAGGGTTATGGAAAATTTGCTTCCGTCTTCATTTTATAAACACACCGAGTGTTCTGGGGATTTTATTCAGTCCTTCTTATTCTCTAAAACAGGAAAAATAGACTGCAATATCCTCAGCACAGCACTTTCACCTGTTTAAATTGTATTAACATGTGGAAATAAATCAACAGATCATTAATGATGTGGTAATTTGCATTCTCATTGCATAAGTGTATGAAGCGCCTGTGCACATTATTATATATATTATATTATTATAGGAAAATCATCACTGACGTGGAGCTGAGTTACTGTTTTTCCAATAACAGCACATCCTGAAGTGCTTTATTTCTCTTATGCCACAGCAATGTTCTAACAATTACAATTATTAATTAAAGAATGACGTTATACCCATGACGTTTTTATCCATTTGTAGTTACATTTCACATCATGGAACATCCAGGAAACGAGTTAACTGCAATAAATAGTTGTTCCTTCACCATCCTTTCGCCAGAAAAAAAACATAAAAAAAAGGGTTAAACTCATTAAGGCATAAACTCCTCTGACCTGAAGATGTCAGAAAACTTTTTTTTTTTTAAAGTTACAGCTTTACCGCTGACTGTTACAAAGCGCTGACACTGGAGACTCCTTCCATAAATGTTACTAAAAATGTCTTCTTACAGAAAACCTCACCATATCAAAGACTGCACACGTTTTTTAACCCGTTCATGTGGAGCCTCCGCTGTAAATGAGCTGTTACTATAGAAACGATAGCGTATTAGCACGAGCGCATTAATATAATCCTGCACTATTGTCAGAGCTGCTGTTATAGAAAATTAATCAACACCTTCTGACCAATCAGAATTCAGAATTTAACAGCGCCGTGGTGTAGTAGTAGTAGTCAAGGCACTTTACATAAGAGTATATAGACATGTATCAAAAAACAGATAATAATAAAATACAATTCGATTATTAATAAGAATAATAGTAATAATAATAATTAATTAACAGAAACAGTCTAAAAATAAAAGCAGTCCTAAAGAAATATGTTTCCAGAGAAGATTTAAATACACTGAAAGACTTGGCTTCTCTAATATCAGATGGTAGCGAGTCCCACAGTTAGGAAGAAAAGGCCCCATCACCCGTAGTACGCAAACGAGTCTGAGGGAAGTAAGAGTCCAGAGTTGGAGAAGAGGAGATCACGTAATGGAGTGTAATGGGTTAAAAGCTCAGCCAAATTCTGCGGAGCCAAACCATGCAAAACCTTGTATGTAAGCATAAGTATTTTAAAATCCGCACAAAACCTGACAGGGAGCCAGGGCACGGACTCTAAAATAGGAGTGATGTGCTCACTTGTCCTGGACCTAGTCAGGGTTCCAGCTGGTAAATTTTGCACATACTGCAGTTTATTTATTGTAGACTTGGAGACCCCGGCAAGGAGCGCACTGCAATAATCAATCCGAGAGAAGACAAAAGTGTTGATCAGCTTTTCAGCCATAACAGAGGGTCAAGTCAAGTCAAGTCAAGTCAAGAGGAGTTTATTGTCATTTCAGCCATATACCAGTACATAGTGAAACGAAACAACGTTTCTCCAGGACCAAGGTGCTACATAAGACATCACAGAACAACACATAAAACATAAAGTGCACAAGTGCAAACATGTGCAGACGCACAAGACAGAACAAGACAGTACAATAACTACAACGCCGACCAGTACGCAGTTCTGTTGGAAAGTGACCAAGTGGCAGTAGTGCAAATAATACAGAGTAATGTATTCAGTGTCCTTATTAATGTAAACATAATGCTATAGTATTATGTGTAAACATAGTAGCAGCAGCAGCAGCATAAAAACATGTGCAAAAACATGTGTAAAACATGTGCATGGAGGATGTTCAGTAGTGTGTGTGTGCGTGTGCGTGCCTTCCTTCAGTCCAGGTATTGAGGAGTGTGTGTGTGTGTGTGTGTGTGTGTGTGTGCAATAGTTCTGAGATGAAAGAAGGCCGTTTTAGCTGCTGAGGAGAGCCAACGAGCATCACTTCAGTCTTATTACTGTTAAGAGTTTAAGTATTACTTTCAGACCTTCCAGTGATGATTAATGCCACTTGATGTTAACAGTGTTTGGATAAATGTATACATTCTAAAGTATTTATATTACATGTTGTGGAAGTCTGAAATTGACCGAAGGAAAACATTCAACAGTCCTAACCCTTTTGTCTGTAAAGGTGGATCTTGACACTTAGGAGTGACGTGACGTCTCGCTCTTTCATGTTACATTATTAGTAGATTTTAATTCCTGTCCACTCCACGGTGAGGGAAAGTCTCAGTCCTGTCCGCTCCACTCTCGCCGTGTCTTCTTCTCACACTTTTCAACTCGAACAAGTGTTGTGTTTCTTTAGCGCCTGTTGTCATTTTCACACTCAAATTTTCAAATCACGCAACAGCGTTTCTGTTAGACGTTTGACAATGGATTGGACAGAGGGGAGGTGAGGATAAACAGCTCTGTGTGTGTGTGTGTGTGTGTGTGTGTGTGTGTGTGTGTGTGTGTGTGTGTGTGTGTGTGTGTGTGTGTGTGTCACACTGATTAGTGATGTACTGAACAGGACAGCAGCTTCTTCTCTTGTTTTGAAATCCCACCATCCTGTGCTAATAGAGGAGGATGAGTTCCTTGTTTTATTTATTTATTTATTCATTTATTTATTTACTTACTTACTTACTTACTTACTTACTTACTTACTTACTTACTTATTTAAAAAGTACCTACTCTTATTAGGGGGTTTTCCTTTCCACTGTGACCCTTGCACTGGTAATTTGTAATTATTCTTTTTTTTTTTTAATTTTATTTTAAAATGTAAATAATTTATTTTATTTTATTAAAGGGATTTCATGGCCACTGTTATATTACTTTTTTTAATTATTTATTATTATTATTATTTTAACATATAAAAATGTTTTTATTTAATTTTTTTTTATTATTTATTTATAGATTTTTAATTTATCCTTAATTTTTATTTCCAGTGGCAGGCAGGATAACCCATGTGAAGGAACAGGGGATAAAGGGCAAGAAAAAGAAAAAGAAAATAGAAACCCACATTAAATAGAAAAAATAGAAACACATTAGAAATCTATGAAAGCGTTTTTTTTTGGGGGGGGGGGGTTTAGAGGAAGAGCATTTGTGTGTATCACTAAAATCTCTAATTATTATTCTGATACTTACCTTAAAGCATATTATTCAGTATCTTCTATAGCACGGCTCAGACATAATTCCAGTGACACTGACGCGTGACGTGTGTCGTTACAGTGTGTGGTCTCGCTGATGGCTCCTGAAGCTTTAAGGTGTTAATAAAGTCCCTAAAAGAGCAGAAATTGCATTAAATTTGTCGAGTTTTATTGTTTTTGTTTTCTCTGTAAAGCTGATTTTTGCATAACACTTCAATTTAACATTTGGTAATAAGCTATTTGTATGCACGTAATAGATAGTTTAGCTTTTTAAGCTTACACCACAGTGCTGTTGAATTCTGGATTCTGATTGGTCAGGAGGTGTTGATTGATCTTCTAGAACAGCAGCTCTGACAGAAGCGCAGGTTTATATTAGTGCGCTCGTTCTAATATTATTATTGTTTCTATAGTAACAGCTGGTTCACAGGCACTTGTACAGCAGACCCTATGGTGAAGATGTCTGTAACGAGACGTTTATGTAACATTTATGGAAGGAGTCTCTAGTGTCAGTGCTTTGTAACAGTCGAAGGCAAAGTTAATAGTCATATAGTAATTAAAATTGCCTAGATACATCTAACAACAACAACAACAACAACTTTCAGTTTCAACCAAAAAATTCATTTTTGACTATTATTATTATTATTATTATTATTATTATTATTAAATGAAAGTACAAATGAATCAGTGTCGTATTTTGGCGTATCTCTGTAACTATCTTCATCTAGTCTTTAAAAAAAACGCAAGTGTAAGTTTATCACATTTTTTTCACGCTGTCAGGATCTATTACGCCTCACACACTCTCATTTCCTCACTCTCTCCCCCTTTTTTTCCCCCCTTTTCCCATTTCTCTGTATCATATCCCCCCTGGAGATACTGCTTTAGATAGAGTCTCTCACTCTGTCACCTCGATCACACATCTAACAGCCCTTTACATATTACGCATTATAGATGGATAGATGGATAGATAGATAGATAGATAGATAGATAGATAGATAGATAGATAGATAGATAGATAGATAGATAGATATCACATAATGTGGTCCTTCTTCAGTGAATCGGTTGTTTGTTATCTTACATCTTACTTGTATAGTGTGAGATCTTTTTCACCGTTCTCTCTGTCTCTCTCTTACACACACACACACACACACACACACACACACACACACACACACACACACACAGTTTATTTTCTTTTGTCCTTCCAAGTGTGTCTCTATTATCTAAGGGTTACACACACATACAATCATTACCCTGTCTTCACAATCGTTCTCTCAGACTTTGAGTCTATCACTAATGTCCCTGTTTGGCGGTCTGTCGTGTGTCACCGTGCTGTCAGGCGGAGACACACTCCAGCACATCTCACAGCTTTTCATATCACATACCTGTCTTCCCGTCTTCCTGTAAAAGTTAAAAGTTGAAAGGTCAAGTAGATTGTAAGTCGTTGAACTGATTTAATGGCTCTAGCTAACTTTTATCTGTCCTGTCTGTGGCGTTACTAAAGCAAATAATGTGGATACGGGAACAAACAAATCATATTTGGGATGTGGAAATTAGCAAAATTGGAATAAACAAACAAACAAACAAACAAATAAATACGAAGAAGAACCTTGAAGGGCTTCACTGGGATTACAGTAATATGTACAATCTAGAAAAAGTGAATAAAGTATAATAAAATTTGAACACAAACACAACAATAGCAAGCAATAACAAAAATAAAATGGATTAAATAAAACATAAAAAATAAAAGAATAAAAGTAATGAAAAGATATTTTATGAAGGACAGCAAATAGGAAAATTTAAAGTAGGCAACACAAAAATGAGCAGAATCATATTTTAAAATGTTTTAAAAATGTCATTTAGATATATCATGTATTTTATACAAATGTATATGTATATTTTGTATAAATTATTTCTCTAGCTGCTGATTAATATTATCCATTGTGGTGGTCTGTATAATCTCTACTGGTGTATCTTTACATTTTTTTCCCCATAATAAATCAGATTTGCCCTGCAGGGTGAGCAGAGAGATTATTAGGATTCAGGTGGTGGCACATGGCACATTTACACCAGCTGCACAGAATAATAGTCTTTTTTTTTTTTTTCAGGTACAGATTAAGTTTAAATTAAAGACATGACTATATAATAAATACACAGAGAATGTGAAAGAAACAGAAGACTGATGTACACACTGTATTATTGCAGTTATGGAGCAATCCAGATGGAGTAAATTTCATAGATGTAACGTGGCAATGAGATTTATGTAAAAGAAAAAAAAAAAAAAAAAAAAAAAAAGGAAATCAGATACGTGTGAGATAATGAAGTGGTGGTGCAGTTTATACAGCGCAGAATCGCAGGATTCAGATAATGAAGCGGTAGTGGTGTGTGGGTGGGTGTGTGGGTGGGTGTGTGTGTGGATGTACAACATGCTGTGAACATAACTTGGCTTTTATTCAACAGCAAATTGTTGCGCAAAAGATGTATATTATGATTGACGCTGTGACGTTGTAGTGTGAGAGAGAGATTCCACGCAGTTCTCTCACTGAGATATAAATAATGATATTACAAAAAAATAACCTCTAGGTTCAATAATAAATATACATACTATCAGAGCCTGGAAGAAACAGTCCACCACAGACTTGGTCATTTTTACAGAGTTGTAAAGATGTTTTTCTTTAACATTAATCTGCATGCCAATTTGCAAGTATTTTTTTTTTTTCTTTAAAAAAAAAAAAAAAGGAAAAATCTATAACATCTGAAACCATAATACACCATGAACTGTGGCTTCTTAAACACTCATAATGTTACTCTGGTGCACATGTGGTGCCTATTTTAAAGCTACTTTACATGTTTTGTTTTGTTTTTTTTAATTATTAACCCTGGAAAAAAAAAGTAGTGAAAAGGAGAGAAGTAAATACTGTATCCTGTGATGTTCCTGATGTGTCAGGTGTGTCACGTTGAAATTAGGAAACATACGTCATGCTCAGGTATGTTAAAAGCAAATTAATAAGCACGAAAGAAGTCCTGGTGACAGACAAGAGCTGGCAACCAATCAGGAGAGAGAGTGAGAGAGAGAGTCTTATATAATCGTATAATAGGAAGAAAATGTTTGTAGACGTTTTAGATCTCTTGTTGAACTAGTAACATATTTATTTACTCTGTAATTTGAATGATAGTCATCTGATTTGTCTTCATTGTGGAATTTGTATCCTTATCCAGTTGCAAAGCCATTTTAGCTAAAGCGATAATGATAGCCAGATAGCAGATAACTAGCTGTGTTTTAGACAGATGTGCTTTACAACAGATTTTTAGGTATCTAGCTAAAGTTAGCAGGCTAGTTGACTGGTCTCAGAGAAATGCATAGCCTATATTTCCCCCGTAGTAAGATTAGAGCTGAGCAGCCATTTTGTCTTCAACTGATGCTAGCACAAGCTAACGTCACTGACTTGTATCATTTTAAATCAATTACCTTAAAACTTTTACACCCAAGTGCACATGAAATGTCTCACCATAACATTTATCTGGGTGCCGCGATGAGGCAGGACCAGTTTGGCGCCCGTGTTGCTTGCTCTGTTAAGCTATCAAGGTGTTTATCTGTGTACATCCGTCAAAACACACCCACATTCCCCCAGAAATCACACACACACACACACACACACACACACACTAGTGTACATCGTTCCATGAGACAATGAGACATTATCCCATGTCAGGAACAGCTCATTAGCCTGCTGCTATTTTTACCTCACCCACATTCCAGTCAGTGACAATGCTTTATTCATGTCATATGAATGACCATAATTACCACCATTTTGACTGGGGGGAAAAAAAAAAAAGTTTACGTCAATCTCCGAGTGGGAATTCCATGTTAGAATTTTGGGAAATTGTTTTCTGACGGTGCTGATTTCTTTGAGTAAATCCATAAATGAGGCTCTGCAACCCTGCAGAAATAAAACCTACACATTATCAACAAGACACATTATGAATTATCTGTGGCCTCAAGCTTTAAGTGCCCTGTATTTCTTCATTCCGGATATATAATTGAGGACATTCCATAGATAATTTATTTATATTTTCTATGTTTGTTTTCTTGAGTTCTTTTGTTCCACTCAATCAGGGTCACTTGATGTTGTTAAGGAATTAGTGGAAGTGGACGGACAGACAAATTTGTCCATTTTAATTGCTGAACTCCTACACTGGCACGTAAACTCTTCATCGACACGTGGCTTGTTTTGACTTTTAGTCCAAGCATCATTTCGTGTCAGTGTCTCCCACGTGACCCCACATGGGATCACGACCTGTAGTTTTGTAAGCCTTGTGCTAACGCTAGCTAACGTTATGTAAAGACTACAACTGTCATTTTATCTAGTAAAGAACATGACTAGAATTACTGTCCCAAATTCTCTTAAATGGCATGAATAAGGCTGCTCTTTCTGTAGCAGGCTCCACACACTCTCATTTCCGTAGGATCTTTGTTTTTGACTTTGCACCGTTTTTTTTTTTTTTCCCCTGACTCTGATTTTTTTTTTGGATTCTCTTACCTTGGATGCTCGTGGATTTTGCATTGTGCTGAATCAGGTGTTGGCTGCCTCGCTTTTGTGCTCATCTGTACTCTTAATAAACCTGCTGCATATGGAACCACAAATCTCTGCAGTGTTACAACTTTGTTTAAAATATGCTCCAAGATTTTTATTTTTTTTTATTTTATTTTTTTTTTATTTTGCTATCTTGTGTTATCTGAATTTGACCTCTGTTTGGGATATGGACGTGGATTTGCATGAGATAACCTTGTCTCCCTGTCAACCATGATTTGAAAAGAAAGAAAATAAAACCAAAACAGATTTTGTGCCATGGTCCGACATGAATATACAACATCGATCCTCGCTCGCTTTTGCGATTCCATTTATCCTTCGCACGAACGCAATTGTCAAAGGATTATCTTATTAACATAAATAAATAAAACATATGAAATAAAATTCTCAGGGAAAAAAAAAAAAAAAAAAAGCTCATAACATAACGCAGTCTGCAATCTACAAGCAATCTCACTGCTTATAAGCAAGACTCATTTGTCAGGATAATCTGATGCAAATCCTCTGTGCAATTGTCTGCAGCTGATTTAGCCATGCGCCAGTAGGTTCATCATTCTTTAAGAAAACTTCATCCCTTAAACTAATTGTTTTGTGAGCCTTTCACCTTTCTCTGCTGGGAAAATTGATACTGTTACTTTTTAAAAATGCGGTAAGTATAAGTATACGAAGATATATAATATGGTTAGACAATTTATCAGACTGAAGTAAAATAAAAGTGACGCATTCACGTGTAATGATAGAGAAACAAACTTCTATGTTCACGTCTGTGATTTATTATTGTCCACTTTAATTAAGTCACAAAATACTAGGCCTTTGTGTCGTGCGCCATATATTTGCTTGTTTATTATTTATTTATTTATTTATTTATTTATATGCATGTAGTTGACAGATCAATAACAGTATCGTGTTGTTTAATCTAAATATACAAGAAGATTTCAGCTTCTGTTAAGATTGAATTATACTTACTTTTAACTATGCGTTTGGATACGCATACGCAAGATAGCTGCCGCTCGTCGGGAACGTCTTTGTGCGCGTCCTCGTTAATTAATGCTACACGTCCATGTGGTGCAATACCACCGTGAATTATGGGGTCAGTATAGCACCATGTGACACTCTCTGCAACTGACTGAACAGTCTTTGGTGTCTCAGATCGCATACTTATGTACTATTTGTGTTTCTATTATGGTTTGAATTTTAAAAACTTTCCATGTAGCCTTCGAACCTGCGAAACATCTGTTTTGCATACCAGTCCTCTCGATTTTCTAGAACAAATACTTATGAATGAAAGGTCCGATTTTTCAGCTTGAGACGTGGCTCATGACGACAGTCACGACAACGACGGAAAGCTTTAACCGAGCTCATAAGTGTGTTTAACATCGCTGTGCATGGAATCACTAAACATTTCACATTACGACTTGAAAACCTGACGACTGGGGATGTTTTAGCTCTGACGTGCCGTCTAGTGGGCGTCGCTTTTGGTCGTGTTTAGTGGACGACCTCCAGCTGCACGTACGTAGGCGAGTGTTAAAGTCATGCATCACGTATAAACTGGCATTTATACCAGTTTATTAAGTTTTAAACTTTTTTTGTATTCATCTTAATTGTCCTTCCTGTTTATTTAGTTATTTATTTGTTTGCTTTATCAGTATAAGGCACTTTAAATGCATTTAATGCCGTTATACTGTAAATAACATTATTTACCACGTTCACTCTGACCCCTGTGTTCCCTCACACTCTGTATCCTATCTGTCCCTTTTTGCTCTTCACGTTCCTTTTTTCTGCTTGTGTTCTCTGATAAATGTGTGTATTTATATATTTTGGGAAGTCTGAATCTTTAGGGTATGTATGTGGGATGAGGTAAGCGGAGCAGTAGAAGTGTGTGAGGATCTTCACCCTTTGTGCTGCTGTTGGTATGGTTTTGGACTTTTGCCTGGTTTTCTGGGATTTTTTTATTATTATTTATTTATTTTTTGCTTTTTCCTGATGGCTTTTTTGCCTTCGATACTCTGACTTGCAATTGTCTTCACTATTCTGTAGCAACTGGGCAAAAACAACCAAACTAGCAATATGTTAAACCAGCGCAATGTACTGCCATAAAGTGAGTAGAGAGCAGAGAGCTTTATTGTCACTGTATCTGCATACAAATACACAGTAGAATGAAATATCATTCTTTAAGGCTTTGGTGCAGTGTATTATAGAAAAAAATGACAACAATGTTGTACAAGATGTAGTATGACCCTGCTGGAAAAAAAAACCCTCATAGAATTTGTGATTTTAATGGATATAATGTTAATTGTATTGGTTTTAAAGGTACTGTAATGGTCCATGTGGATCTCTACTGGTAATTTGTTGCCTTCTGTTGGTGCCATGTTATGAGTAGTGGATACCATTAGGGACCAGTATTGGGAATGGTTTTAATGGTTAGCTGATGGTTTGGAATGGTGTTTGTTGGGGAAACCATTAGAATTTCTGTGATGGTTTCTTTTGTTGTTGTTTTTTCAGCAGGAGAGTTACATGACATTAGAACAAGATACAAGACAGTAAATACACAGTAAACAAGTAGCCCCACTACAATAAATACAATGTTTGCTGATTTGTAAACAATTGCTCAGCGTGTGAGCATTTAGGACAAGATACTTGAAGAAGACAGATGAGAAAATACCTTGAGCACCATTTTGGGTAAACCTAAAGTAGCTCTTACACCCTTTTGTGCCGCCATTTTGAGATGTTATACATGCACTAAATAACAACCCTAAACACTAGGGATGCATAGGCACCTTTTTGAAATAGACTGAGGAACCTACAGAGTATTAATGAATCAGGGACATCACAGAGCATGACATTTAACTCTGTTTATATTTCTTCCATAAACAGAAGGCTACTGTACTCGGTCTTTATAACATTTGTAGCTGATGCTAGTTAAATGAAGTGCATTAGCTTGCTATATTAGTTAGCTTGGATGGAGTAGGGTTGCAGTGGCGAAGAGTGGGTTTTGTTTCGGAAAAAGCTCTTCTGTTTTTGTTTTCATTGCGTCGTAATGCCTCATTTTGATTGTCAAGTGGCTTTGCAGTGGCTCTAGTCTGTAGATGTTTTTTTTTTTTTTTTTTATGAGTGATGCACCAGAAAAGTTGCATCAGTTTGATCTTTCATCTAAGAGATCACGAGTTCGAATCTCGACCTTGCCCTGCGGGTCTACAAAGCACAACTGGCTGTGCTCTCTGGCTGGGAGGGGCATACTCTCTCTCTCTCTCTCTCTCTCTCTCTCTCTCTCTCGTCAATCACAGCGAAACCAGCCAATCATGGGCATCTGAGGGCTCATGTATGTGGAAGAGGGCAGATAGTGCTTTCCGCTGAGTGTGTATGCTGCCCTGTGACGCAGCAAAAAAGAAAAAACAAAATTTATATCAACAGCGTAGCTTGATAAGGTATTTTATCAAAAGTAGCCTAACGTAGAGTAATCAGTAATAAAATTCTGTTGTTGTTGATTGCTGCATGTCATCGCTATAACAGTGCACACCATTTAGCTGTCTTGGCATCTCAGATGAACTTTCTGATCCCGTTACGTGTTTGTTTTTTTGTTTGTTTGTTTGTTTGTTTTTCTTTACTTTGTGTAAAGCTCAGGGGATTTGACAGTGTCTTCAGATTGCGCCACAGACAGGAAATAAATGTTTTGATGGATTAACCTGGCTTAGGGTAAGCAGAGAAAAAAAAAACATGTTCCATTGATTCGGCGTTGAATGATCACTTTAAGATGTTTTTTAAATTAAGTCTGAAGTTCAGGCTTAGCCTACGGATGCACGTTTTATTATATCATTAGTTACTTAAATGCCAGTCGGGACCAAGGCACAGTAGCAACTGGTCAGAGGAACTAAACTCTCCGTCTCTCGCTGGTTGTCTACACACCCCTGTTAAAATGGCAGGTTTTTGTAAATTATTATAAATGTTTCTGATTGTTTTTAACGTAATCTTTGTATGTCGTAATTTCACACAGAGGGTGGAAAAAGTTCTGACATGATATTTTTACATCACAAAAACCTGCCATTTTAACAGGGGAACAGGGGTGCGTTTTGTGTGTGTGTGTGTGTGTGTGTGTGTGTGTGTGTGTGTACACACACTTCATTGATTGTAATTGCATTTGGGTGGAGCGGACTCTTCAGACAATTGTCTAGGCCAAAGCCAGTGATGGATTTTAGGTTTCATCTGCAGTCGTCTCAGATTAATGGGAGGAGACCACAGTGGACAGGGAAACGGCGCGATCAATTCCCCAATAATTCCATATTTTTCACATCATCATCCGAGTGAGAGAGAGAGAGCGAGCGAGGATGAAAAGAGAGGACGAGTGGAGTAGATCAGTGGAGATGTGGCGGTTCGTCACAAGCCTTTGAGAAAGTGATCTGTTATGGAGGTAAATAAATAAATATATAAACAAAGTGGAAGACTAAATTGGAATTAATTGAACGTATGGGTGTGAATATTGACCCAACTGGACGCATTAACTGCAAATGTAATAGATGGCTGGAGAAATAACAGACGAGCACGCTGACGGTCGAAAGAGAGACGAGACCAGAAAGCACGAGTTGTGCATTTCTACTACAACAAGGGCATCTGCAACGTGATCGCATGAACTAAGAACAGCAAAACTGCAATATAAAAAAGAAATAAATATATGACTCGGATGGCAAATTTACACAAAGGCCCTCTCTGTATCAGGGACAGGACATTTTCATCTTCCCAAAGTCAGCGATTTACTGATGCAGTACTTTTACGCCCTCCATTAGATAAAGTGCATACTTGTAGTGTTTTTTTTTTTGTGTGTGTGTGTGTGTGTGTGTGTACCTAAACCTCTGACCAGGCCCAAGCTGGATAGAGATCATGTGTGTGTGTGTGTATGTGTGTGTGTATGTGTGTGTGTGTGTGTGTGTGTGTGTGAGAGAGTGGGTGTGTTATAAGTGCAGGTTTGAGATTCCAAGTGGTGGATCCTGTTTCAGCTGATTGTGCATAGAAAGGTTTCTGCCTGCAAAGCTACAGAAAGTAAAAGAGAGAATAATAATTTAAAAAAGACAGAGAAAGAAAGTGTGTGTGTGCATGCGCTTGGACTGTGTGTGTGTGTGTGTGTGTGTGTGTGCATTTTGACGTGTGTGTGGGTTTTTGGAGGAAGTGAGAAATCTGAAGAGAACAAGAGCGAGGTGAAAAATGAGCTCGGCCCCCGTTGGCACAAATGTGTTTGTGTGGGCGTGCATTAACATTTACGTGGGCCGGATATGCAAAAGCGCTCAAACAAAAAGCGCGGCTACTCCTAAATAGCCAAACGCGCTGCAATCCATCACCCTGCGCTCGCTGCCCAGACTCGTTTTCCTCCTCTGTGTAAAGAGCCGCTTCTTTGGCTCAGAGGAGAAGACAATTAGCCTGAGTGCGAGCGAGGACTTGGGCAAACCTCTCCACACCGAGAGCCGCCACACGGCCGAACTGTTCAAAGACCTGACAAGCAATTAGACCAGCGTGAGCTTCCATCTCACTCTAAAAGATGCTATCATGGCTGTGTTACAGCTTAATTATTTTATTCCTGATCCTCATGGCTGGAGGTCCATTTACAAAGAGTTCCTTGATCCATGGCTGGGTTTCAACAAGAAGAGAGCCTTTTTCCTCAAAGCGCCCCCTGGTGACCGGAGACTCAAGCAGTGGGTTTAAGGAATAATTTGACTTTATTAAAATTGATCTTTATTTATTCCATCTGTAGTGAAACTACTACAGACAGGAATTTTGACACCTTCCGCTTTGCAGTTTCTCAGTATATATTTTTAAAAAATTTTTTAATTAACTTCATGAGAGATTAAAAAAAAAAAAAAAAAAAAAAAAAAAAGGAGTCTGGTGAGGGAACGTCTGTTTGTACCTGCCGTAACATAAGTGAACACAGGAACTAATTTGTGTCTTGAAAGTTCCATGACGTTAAACTATAACTATAAATGGATAAAAAAGTGCACCATGTTGTTCTTTAATAAATTAAAAAATTGTAATCGTGAGCAGATTACAGTGGTATAAGTGGAATAAAGCACTGCAGGATGTGCTGTTATCTTGACGTTCCTCAGCTGCTGGACCACATGAGTAAATGTTTGACAAAGTAAAGGTCGAAGGATAAAACAAAAAGTTTTACCAAAGCTTTTATTTATTCATTAATCTTCAGTAAGCGTGTTATCTTGGTCAGGGTAGTGCATGGATCCCAAGCCTATGCCAGGATGGGAATACAACCTTAATGGGATGCCAGTCCATTGCCAAGCACCACACACATACACACACACACACACACACACATACACACACACACACACACACACACACACACACACACACACTCTTTCACACCTAGGGGCAGTTAACCTACTGATCCACGTATTGGCATGTTTTTGGGAGGTGGGAGGGAACCAGGGAAGCACAGACAGTAACTCAGATGTAGCTCAGGATCAAACCCAGGACTCTGGAGCTATCAGGTGGGAACTTTACTACACCTACACCTACACCTCGATGTCCTTATGGGGTTTTATCCAACTTTATTCAACACTGGAGTGATGGAGGAAGACACACTTCCAGTTACTTGACACTTTCCTGAAGATTTTGTGGTGTCTGTATGCCTCAGAGTCACACAACTACACATTCTTCCCTCTGAAAAAGTAGTCCTATCTTCGAAGGACAAATTAAACATATTTAGTGATTTAAAAATCATTTTAATGTTTATTGATGGAACTCATTAATAGTCCTTGCACCAAAATCGCACCAGTGGAGTCTACAGTGCTCACATGACAGTTACACAACACGTCCATGTCCAACTGCTGCTGTAATAACAATAATAATAATAATAATAATAATAATAATAATAATAATAATAATAATAATAATAGCAGCAGCAGCAATTGGACATGCCCAAGGACACGTTTACATCTCAGAGCATAAAACCATGCAGTAATAATAATAATAATAATAATAATAATAATAATAATAATAATAATAATAATAAAATGTAAAAAAAGGAAGAGGAATGCATACAGAAATGGATTTATTCACACCTGGAAGTGAAGAAACAATATAAATAGTGTGTTAAACAACAGGACGTGCAGGTTCACGTGGTGTGTGTTACACACATTTAGAAATAAAATCACATCTTACACACATAGAGAAAAAAAGCTTCAGAAACTCAGCCTTTAGGCTTTCACTATAAGTGAGTTTGGAGTAAACGGGTTATCCGTTTTCTCAGTGCAGAGGAACATGTTCAAATGATTGCTGGTGGTAATCGCATGCGCACACACACACACACACACACACACACACACACACACACACACACACACACACACACACTACAACAGCTAGAATATTCACTGGAATATTATTCCAGTTATTATTACGAAGAGACGATCGTCTGCTCTGTTGAGGCTCTTGATCTTTGAGGTGGACAATGTGTTCACCTTGTTTCTTAGGTTTGTGTGTGTGTGTGTGTGTGTGTGTGCGCACGCCTGTGTGTGTCTGTATCGTTCTCCATTTCAGCAGGTTGTTAAGGGAATTTAAAGCAGGGATTTTTTCGAACTTCTGTGTGTTAGAAGTCACTTTGATCAATGTCTGCATCTGCTTCCAGTAGCTGCAGGGCTGGAGAACTGCTGAGAGACGAATTCCTGTGTGTGTTTGTGTGTGTGTGTGTGTGTGTGTGTGTGTGTGTGTGTGTGAGAGAGAGAGAGAGAGAAAGAGAGAGAGAGAGAGCAGGTGCGTAGGTGTACAATGTGAGCATGTGCATCCATTTTGCTTCTCTGCGTGGCCGAGGTGTGAAAAGCGGACCTGTGCGGTGAACATTGCTCGGCTCGGCTCGGCTCGGCTCAGACATCCTCCCCGTCTCTAATGAGAGGCTTTTTCACTCAGCCGATTGGAGCTAATGAAGCATCCACACTAACAAGGAAGCTGCATCAAGATGGCATGGCGGCATTTAGCTCTGAACACACACCAAACTGTCGCATCGCTGCTGGCAGCCAGTGACAAAAAAAAACCTGCCTTTTAAAGTGCAATCCAATTGGATAACAAAAACATAAAACAGCACTGCTATTTCACAGTCTTCCTTTCCTCTTCGTGTTATTTTTTTTTCCTTCCTCCATCAATCTCGATGCTCAGATAAGTGTTCTTGGATAAATACTGAAAGCCCATTTTTCATTATACCAGCAACTCATAATTCAAAGTGGATGAATTTTTTATTTATTTTTTGGCACTGGAGATTGAAGAAGGCCAGGAGAGGCGTTGAGGGAAAAGCTACAACTGCTTGCTACAACACGCCGTGATGATGGAAAAGGCAAAGATGAGCCCAAGTGAGGGAAAAGTGCCCCTTGATGAATTGACGGGTAGTGAGATTTTACTCATTTGGAGTTATAAATGGAGGGTGATTATAATTTCGTGAGTGCTCACCCGACTGATGTGATCCTCCGCCTTTTCCTTGGCGGTTCAGCGGGAAAATAGTTTATATAAAAACACAGTTATTTAAAATGGCACATGATGGGGCTATGATTAGGACGGCTGAATTGCAAGCAAAGTCATTTCCTGAAGGAAAGTCATCCGTCGATTGAAAGAGAGAGAGAGAGAGAGAGAGAGAGAGAGAGAGAGAGAGAGAGGATGTCTTACTAGGGTAATGCTTGGTGTGACTTTTTCCCCCTCTCTCTCTCTCTCTCTCTCTTTTTCAGGGCTTGTTGGATTCAAGATTCAAGAGGAAAACTGTGTGAAGAACTGAATCGCTTGAAGGACAGACTCACACACTTCACCGCTCACAAGTCAACTAAAAAGACTTTATCACGCAGAACTCGTGGCAAATGATTCAAGGCTTCAATTTAGGCCTGTTTTTGGCAACAGCAGGTGTAGTCAGAGCCAAACGTGGTGCAACTGTAAACAGCCACATTTAGCGCCTTTTAAATGGGCCAAAGCCAACCAGCTACTTCTCAGGGTTTCAATACTGAGACAAAAGTGTTATTTTTGAGTCCTGTTGTAGGTCAATGTGTCCACAGGTATCCTCAGTTTGAAAGTAATATTCAATGCTGTCGAATTCTGGATTCTGATTGGTCAGAAGGTGTTGATTAATCTTCTATAACAGCAGCTCTGACAGTAGTGCAGCTCCAAATGACAGGTTTATATTAATGCGCTCGTTCTGATGCGTTATTGTTTCTGTAGTAACAGCTCCTTCACAGGTTTTGTGTGGCAGAAGCTCCACATTAAAACGTTTAGAAAATGCGTGTAATTGCTGATATGGTGAAGTTTTCTGTAAGGAGATGTTTGTTTAATATTTATGGAAGGAGTCTCCAGTGTCAGCGCTTTGTAACAGTCAGAGGTAAAGCTGCAAAAATATTTTTTTCCTACATTCCGAGGAGTTTATGCTGTGACACGCTGCATTATTTTGTCTTATTAACTAAAAAAGAGAGACTATTGCTGCTATAATATAAGTGATGACAGGAACTAACTTATTTCATTAAACTAATACAATTAAATGTAACTATAAATGGATAACAAGTATGTCATACTTTAACTCATAAAAAGGTAATAAAAGAATAAAAGTTATCAAAATCTAGAACAAATATTTTTTTTTCTGGAACAGAAAGTATTAAAATCTGCAAGAAAAATGATTCAAATATGGAAAAAAAAAAATATATATATATATATATATATATGTGTGTGTGTGTGTGTGTGTGTGTGTGTGTGTGTGTGTGTGTG
>CM074938.1:2296070-2307824 GCA_037576815.1 Pangasius larnaudii
GATACTTCCTGTACATACTACGTAATACTTACTGTCTGGGTGCCAATGACGTGGGAGATACTTCCTGTACATACTACTTAATATTTACTGTCTGGGTGCCAATGACGTGGGAGATACTTCCTGTACATACTACGTAATAATTACTGTCTGGTGATTCCCCGCCTTCTAAATCTAAGTGGAATGTCTGCTTGTTATTTTCGAATTGACTTATTTTGCTTTCAGAGAAACACCTTGAAATTCACTCGGTAGGACTTGGTGCATGTGAGCAACAGATACAAGCTCAGACTGAAAAGTGATGGAGTAATCCTTTAATACACACACACACATTCAGACACACTGACTAGACCTTGATGAGACACCAAAGCTGACCACCTTCCAGCAGATGTGACAGCAGCACTTAGTCCTCTGTGTTTATGCAGATTGACTCCGCTTGTCAGGTTCCTTTAGTGGCGAGGGGCCACGGGGCAGACGGATGCACAGAGAGATGGAGGGAGGGAGGAAAGTCAGGAGGCAAGGATCAGACATTCTGGTCACGGCAGATTTGCACCACTACTGCGTTTTAGCTTGTATCTTTAAAACCAATTTTGGCTCTCTTGGGTTTCTACACCACCCAATACTCCATATTCGCCTGGCTGAGGAGTAGCCGGTCCCAGCTCAACTGAACAAATAGACACCAAGTTGCAAACGTAGACATATTTGCAGACAGACATGCTCGCGCACACACACACACACACACACACACACACACACACACACACACACACACACTGGGCTAGATGATGGTTTTATTTTTTTCTTATTATGCGCTGTGCAGGTGGGACGAAGCCTCATCAAGGCAAGCTGAACAGAAGGAAAAGTGCGGTAATGGCGTGATGATGGTCGGAGAGTTAAGGCTTATGGATGTGGGCTTTTGGGGGGGACGGGCTCGTGTCTTCACTTCTTCCCTTCTTCACTAATTGTAGCTTGTGACTAATTGGCATATTAGCAAAAATCCATTCCAGGCTAGCGGTGTGAGCTGTGAGGGACACCTCATAGCTCATTATGTCCTCATATTGTGGGGAGAAGAGATTGTTTTGAGGGGAGGGGAAGTGCAATCTGCAATTGGTCAGGTGAGAACGGCAATTAAGGAACTGCACCGGTTTCTAAAAGCCCGACACCGCGCTCTAATATAAGCATAATTTACCACGGTCTCTGGTGTCTGGCTTTAAATTACCACAGCAAGTTTCTCCGGATCTCGAAAGAGAACACAAAATTGATGCAAGACCTGCGTGTGTGTGTGTGTGTGTGTTTATGGACATAATTCTTAGACCTTAAGATACCGTGCGTTTAAAGCCCAACACATTATTTCCTCCTCTGTTTTTTCTTTAAGGATTTGTGTGCTGGGTTTCTATCACGTTGTTCGCTCATGTAATAGCTTTGTATGAACTGTGAAAAAAGCTGATTAATCTGTACAAATGCATGAAGCAAACTCAGTGCAGGGATATTACAGTAATGACAGGCTCCGGATCTGACTGATAGGGAGCGTTGAAATAATTGGCCGATTATGTGCAGCTATTTTCTAAATTTCTGTACGCCAGTTGATGGAGCATGTTTGACGAACAGCGTTAAGTGTGAACTGAGAGATATCTTACTCTAGTGAGCACCTCAGTGATTTCAGCTTTCAAATTTTTTAATAGTCAATTTGGGGCCTTTTTTTTTTTCCAGTGTCTGCGCTTACCCGGTGTTGCAATAGTGAATATTGAGCATTACCACCGTAGTTTAGGGAAATTTCACATTTCAAACAACCCAATTACACATATGCCTCGATTTCCCACTCTTGTCTCATTTCACTCTTAATTCCTCCATCTTTCCTCCCTCTCTCTCTCCCCCTTTTCATATGTGATGTTTTTGTGCTTAAGGACTTTAGAATATTTCCACTAGGAGAGCATTGATCCCACTAAAACCTTCCCCTTCCTAGCCAATTTACCCGCAGTAAAACTAATATTGTCTTTAATCAGATGCAATTAGGACTCCGAGTTAAGATCTCCTCCCAATTAAAACTCATTAGACCCCCTAATAGCGTTAGCGAAGGCTTCTCTAACTGCTGCTCATCTGTGCTGCACGTGAAGGCGGGGGGTGTTGTATTGGCAGACGTGGCATCCTCAGCAAAACTGACACCCACCAGACGGTTAAAACACAGCTGGAATTTGTAGATCGAGCTTCCTGTACTGTTTCCTTTGAACAGATAATGCTCTACTTATTCCATATTTTCCAAATCAATCCCACATCGTTGCCTTCTGTTCACGCATCCAGTTTCTTATCTACTTGTCTGGTTCTCTGAGCCTCATCTGCTCATATTATAAGCAGATAAAATGCTTCCATTTAACTGTTAAATTCTAGATTCTGATTGGTCAGAAGATGGTGATTAATTTTCTCTGACAGTTTTGCTATTATTATTATTATTATTATTATTATTATTATTATTATTAGTAGTAGTAGTAGTATTAATGCGCTTGTTATCATTTCTGTAGTAACAGATCATTCACAGAGACTTATATTAATATGCTAACTTGTTTCTCAAACATTAAACATAACTACAAATGGATAAAAAGTTTGACATATTGTTCTTAAATTAATAAAATATTGTTATTGTGGTATAAGAAAAATTAAAACACTTCAGGATGTGCTGTTATAGGAACTTTTGGGTCTTGGCAGTAACACTGCTTCATCACACCACCAAGTCCTTGCTTATTTTCCTACAACAGTTTCAAGTCAGTTCAAGTGAAGCTTGTTGAATGATCTTATTAAAGGCTTAAAGGCAAAGCAGAACTTACCCAGGAGGCCTTACTTCTTGACTAGGACTGCCAAAATAATTAAAAATAATAATGTAATTTTCTCCTTCTGTAATTCAAAAATCTTACCTTATACTCCTATAATTGTTTGGGATCTTGATGACAATTAAACGCGACCAAGACGCACACACAACTTTTTTTTTTTTTTTTTACCTGACAAAGAGCAGCAAAGAGCACACAATCCCCAAAATCCCTTTTTCCCCATAGAAAATCCCCATAAGAACTGTGTACGACTGCTAAAATGTGCCGAGTTTGTGGAACTCACTCATTTGGACATGTGCACGAGAAAGGGAGGAACTCAAAGTTGGTTATATGGATGAGATTTAGTTTGGGGAGCTGAGGGCAGTAAGGATGGTCTGTTCTGCAAAGAGAGCTGGAGGGAAGTAATTTTCAATATCATCACTAGAAACCAAGGGGTTCTACTTTTATTTGTTTTTATTTGTGATAATATTCCAGTTTTACATGAAAAAAACAAGCATTTGTGTTCTTGCCAAAGTTTGATTAGCTTTCCTTCCATCTCCTGCTCCACAGAGAGTGCCGAGTAGCCTCCAGCTTGATCGCTGAAGTTCTTGTTCTACTCTTATTGGTTGTTGCCTGTCGCTGTTCTTAGTGTTTATCATACATGTGCCGAAAAAAAATTGGCTTATCCTGGCAAAGCATGCTGGAATAAATGCAAAATTTTTGGCCATCTGTGAATGCTCAGAGAGGGTAAACTGCTAGAGGCTGGGTGTAATGGGGTGGGTTTTTCACTGATTCCAAAAAAAAAAAAAAAAAAAAAAAAAAAAACTGTTGGCACACAAAATGTTGTCACTCAACAAATGCTAGCATCAGGACCATAATGAACAACATTACCATTTATACCATGGCTGTGTTCAAGTCTGTATTCTGATTGGTCAGAAGGTGTTGATTAATTTTCCTTAACAGCAGCTTTGACAGTAGTGAGGCTACAAAACATAGGTTTATATTAAATGTTGTTGTTTCCATAGTGAGAACTTACACAGGGACTTGTATTGTGGATGCTCCACTTTATCCAGTGAATAAAAAATGAGTGTAAATGTTGATATGGTTAGGTTTTTCGTAAGAAGACATTTTATTTAACATTTATGGAAGGAGTCTCCAGTGTCAAAGACTCCTACAGTCTCCTGTGTTTTCAGAGGAGCTGTCCTTGGTCCTGTGTAGTGGTGTTGTTCATGGTCCTGAACCTAAGGACCTTTTTAGGCTGTGTGATTCACCGGCCTTTTAAAGTTATTGCTTGTCACTCTGTATGAGATCCCAGTAAAATGTATGATAACGTATGTTCTCCATGTCAGTTACATGATGTATGATAAAGATCCTGTTACGGTAGACCTGTGACATTCTGTGTTCCTCATCAATCAGTGTTATCCGTAGATTCTCTTGTGTTTAAAATGGCCATGCATAAATTCTTCAAAGTGACCTTGAGGTAATAAGGAGATATTTTTCTGTCCATTAGCATATTTCATTTATGTTTCACCATTGTTGAGTTCTGTGTCATCCTACGCCGTTCTCCTGTTGGTGGCTTTTGGATGAGTGTTGAAGCAGCACTCGCACTTTGAGACTTTAATCAGAAATGTCTCACTACCAGAGCACCTCACATTATCTCAACTCACGACCAGTTCAACAAGACCACACAGAGTGTTTAGTCACAGTGACACTTACCCTGACATGTTTGATAACCATGTTTTATTAAGATGCCTTTATTAATATCTGTTAAAGCAGAGGTTCTCAGACTCTGGGTTTTGAACTGTAAAATAAGATCCCAGCACAGATTTATTTTATGAACGTAATCTAACACCCATAAAACATATTACATTCAAGTTGACATTATATACAGGCCTATTGTTCTTTTATTTATTGAGGTTTGGACCTCAAACGACCTGGCTAATATCTATAAGCACTCGGTAACTGATAATAGAGGGTTGTGATTTCTACCACTGTAAGAAAATTATTTTTAAAACATCATACACACCACAGAATCACTGTGTTAAAGGTTCAGGGAGGAGGTTTTTGTTCTTGGACATTTCTTCAAAGAGGGGCAGTAGTGGCTTTGTTTTGATGTTAGTGACCATACTACTGCCAGAAGGGCCTTGAGCAAGATCCTTCTCAGCTCTTCTTCACTTGCAAAAATCGCTTTGGATAAGATCCTCCAGCAAAATGGGTAATTATAAATGCATTTATTCAGAGGTTAATTCTCACATTCTGGCTTCTAAATCTAGACATCAATTTACATTTCTTCAAAAGGAACACACACATCCTGATTTTGAGTTCTGTAAAGGGAAAGTGGGTTTGATGCGTCAGCGATGGAGCTCTCCGTGGTTCTGAAAGAGAGTCAAAACAATCACTATGGAAAATTTAAAAAAAAACAAAAAAAAAAACAATCACCTTCAGACAAAATTATGTTTAATATTTAACGCAGATAAAAAATTAGTGTAAGTAGTTTTCATGACAGGGTGATGTTATTTGAAAAAAAAGTGTGATGCACAATGAAGCTTGGCTTGCCGTACATTTCTCTCATAAGATTTAAAAAAAAAAAAAAAAAAAAAAAAAAAAACACTGTTAAAACCTGAGTTGTTCAACTGGGCTATGCTCACATTCACACGTTATTTTTTTTTTTGCTTTCAAAGATCCACCTGTCTTTCAGTCAACACCAGCCAGTTTTGTACATTCTGTTGTTGCACTTTTGAGATCAGACTTGCTGACTTCTATGCTAATGATTGCATGAAGCCAAATCTCATGATCTTTAGTTAATTTACTAATAAGCACAATATAATTACACCAATTAACCCAAACAAGATCAGGCACTCCATGTCTAGGCTCTTCATTTTTTCAGAAAAAAAAAAAAAAAAGACTTTTTTGGCGGATTTTGATTTCTCATCTCTAAGAAATAATAATAATTAAAAAAAAAAAAAAAACGACATAAGCCTAATGCTTATATAACCGACATAGCAATCAGCTTCTACGTTAAACAACGAGCCACAATTTGGCGCCAGATCATGAAATTACATTTGCAGGTATTTAACATGAACTGAATACAGAGCCGACCCCAGTAAAGATGTTATGCTAGTCATTTCTTCTTGCTTTATGAGAAAAATGCTTGTGTGTGTGTACCGACCTATAACTAGTTATAGTTTCGGAAGGGTTTTTTTTTTTCTTTACCACTTTACCAAGTAGCCTATCTGTGCCTAAATTCAGTATAGAAACAGCGACACACTGATAACATGGTAGCAGATTGCATTCCAAGATCCAGTCATCAGCAGTGTTGACTTAATTGTTTTGTTTGTTAGGATTGATTTTTATTATATTTATACTTAATTATATTTGTCATGTAAGTGATTTTTGTTTTGAGTTTTGTACAAGTCATATTATTTAGATGCTTCAGTTGCAGTCATTTTTAAAGAAAACACTATTGGATGGTATCAGATATTGGATGATACTCAAGCTTTCAGTATCGGTCTTCCCTGTATCAGGGGAAAAAAAGTTGTATTGTGCCATCTCTAATCCCAACTGACCTCAGAGCAGCTGAGGAGGACACTGTAGGTTTGGTCATAGACTTTATCACCAGTTATATTTAGCTATCAGACTTTAACTTCTAATTATAACGCAGATATTATAAGATAACAGCTAACATAGCTAGACTATATAAATGTGTCAGTTTATGTGAGAAATGATGAACGAATGATGCCAATTGGCAGTTTGTTTGCAACAAAAACCTGTTTTTTATTTATTTATTTTTTATATAATTAGACCGCTAGTGTCACGAATCCCCTCAGCACACAGCACGCTTCCCAGCACAACGTGTACTTCTCAGATTCTTATCATGACAATTGTTTTGTTCTCACTTCCTGGTCACTACTCCGCCCCTGTTTTGTCATTAGTTGGTTTCCCCATAGCATTCATCTGTTTTCTGGATTACCCAGAATAAACAACAATCTGTGATTACGCGCTTGTGTCCTGCCTCTAATCGCATGTAAAAACTTGTAAAGCTGGTAAGCAAATTCAGACTGTTAGTTGCGGTAATGTTAGCTAATTGGGTTAGGCTACAAGCTCCTAAGTTCATTATAAATAAGCACTTAATATTATGCAATTTTACGTTGTTATATTGTGTAACGTTACTCTGTAGTAATAAAGTACTAGTAGCATGATAAAGCTCGTTTTGAATGATTGTATTAATGGTGTAGTATGTAATTCAGAAATCAGCTAGTAACAGGCTTACAACAGGTTTTAACTCAATACAATGAAACCGACGCGGCATTGTGATATATTAACCGTGACACATCTGCAGTGTGGACCTCACTGAAATTTTGATCCTAGTTACAGCTCTGTGTGTTCATATGAGTGAGTTTTAATTCAGTCCGGCTGACGTAAGGCTATTTTTCTAGACTGTGTGACATTTGACACCGATTTGAGCTAATTAGCACAAGGGCTTAGCATCCCTTTCCTTCCTCCAATCATTTTCCACTGTCAATCAACAAGTTATTCTGGTTCACGCTGATGTTGTTGGGATAGACTCAGGTGCGGGACAGCGGGGATAATTGAAACTAATTGCGCACACTGTGGATTTGAGGCGCTGACATCACCCTCCTCTCTCCAGAGAGAAGGAAAAGAACTGCAAGAGAGAAGAAAAGGAGAGAGGTAGGTGAGTGAGCGAGAGACAAATCAGATTCAGATGCTA
Organism: Pangasius larnaudii; assembly: GCA_037576815.1. NCBI lineage: Eukaryota > Metazoa > Chordata > Actinopteri > Siluriformes > Pangasiidae > Pangasius > Pangasius larnaudii. Next base: position 2,303,592 of record CM074938.1, read on the forward strand.
GTGAACCTGATGTCTCTGATTTTGTGATTTGCCTCCGTCGGCCGTGGAGAATAGCGTCAGCTTATCAGTATAATCGCACCTCGCCTGTCTGGCTGTCACGAGCAGGAGAGAGGAAACACACCTTTGATCCCTGAGCCTGGAACACTTCAGCTCTACAAGACAGCTCATTGGCCTGAGGGCATTTTTTTTGGTCCTATCTGGAGAGGCAGTGACATAAAAATTAGATGAATATATGGGTAAAAAAAAAAAAAGAAACCTGTGTGTGTGTGTGTGTGTGTGTGTATATACCTTTGCACATATTAAATGAATACTTCAGTGTTTTTCAACATGATTGCTACCAACTGCAGTGAATTAACATGTTTAGCTGTACATATTTACAGAAAAGCAAATGCAATATATTTGAAGGGAAGTGCTAGACTAAAACAATATATAATTTACAGTAAATTCTTGTGAGGTTTTACGTTATATAATGTGAAATGTATTTACAGTAAAGTAATGTAATATATTTGCAGGCAAGTATGCTAAAAATCTGTAAAATGTACAGCAAATAATTGTTAAACTTTACAGCAAATAATACAAAACATATTTACACTAAAGTAATGTAATATATTTACAGACACATACTGTAAAAAAAAATCTGTAAAATGTACAGCAAATACCTGTTAAACTTTACAGTGAATAACTGTGAACATATTTACAGTTAAGTAATATACTGTAAAAAAAAAATCATCTGTAAAAGAAATCTGTTTACAGTAACTTACAGTAAATAATTGTAAAATCAGTGCTTTTATTTTGTTTATTTATACTTTTTTTGTTTTATTCTTCCAGGGAGAAGGTGTGATGGTGGGTGGGGGTGAAAGGGTTAAAGAGCACAGCCTTACCACAGCTTGTAATACCACATTATATTTGCACTATTGATTTATAAAGAGAGTTTCAGTCCCTGAAACAGAGGGTGGTGGTGTGGTCAATAGATATTGGCCCAGGTTTATTAAAAACAAACTCTTAAAAAAAAGGATTGAGGATGAGACAGATATGAGAGAAATACTTACCAAATCACTTCTTATGAACTTTTATTCAACTTTCCAACACTAGTTTTGTGGTATTTATAAACTATTTACAAATACTCATAACTGAAGGATTCATGAAAGCATTTTTCAAAACAAGAGTCGCCAATCCATCTACTGGCATGTTTTTGGGAGGTGAGTGGAAACCGGAGAACCTGGAGGAAACCCACACAAACATGTGGAGAACATGTGGAACTCCACACAGACAGTAACCCGAGCTCAGGATTGAACCGGCGAGCTGTGAGGCAGAAACTCTACCCACTGTAGCACCGCACATACAGTTGATAATCATAATAGGTATTTGAAATTCTGCAATATAACCTGGCTTCACACCTTCAGCTTTCTCAGCTGACTGAAGGACATCTGACATTTATACAATATAAAGATATATACTGAATGTAATATGTCATTCGCTTACACACACATACACACATACTAACATCTTCCTCGCCATCCTACAGAAGTACTTACCTTTGTCTGCTTTTCGAAAAGAAAAGCAAAACATTTCTCTGCACAATTTGCATTTCTATATGCTGACAGTGGCGCCAGAGAGAGTGGATAATTGCACCAAATGCTCTGACTGTGAGAGAGGGATGGAGAGAGTTAGAGAGAAGGCCGTATAAAAAAAAAAAAAAGAAACAGCCATTACGGGGTGGTTTTCATTCTTTCTCGCCACTCGTCATTTCCATCCCACTCTCAACCACTTGTGCCGCTGAAAAGATTTACCTTGGTCTCCCATTTTCCCTATTTCCCTCCGCAACTCGTTCCCTAGTGGCTTAGCTTCAATCCCTCGCTTGCTCTGCCTCTCTCGCTTTCTCTTATCCCCCTACCTCTCTCTCTCTCTCTCTCATCCATATTCATCCAGAGACTCCCTCGCTCCCTCTGTCACCCACAGCATGGCGTTAATACACCAATTAGCCCTGAGAGCAGATAATGGACTATTTCACGTTGCAAGAGAATGAGAGAGAGAAACAGAAAAGAGAGTTACAGAGAAAAGGAGGAGAGAAATGGAGTCCTGAGATGTTACTGATTATGAAAATCTACCTGTCGGCTGCCCTGGCGCTTGACCAAAGAAGAGGTCTGAAAGTTTGAAACTGACCCATGAGTGGCTAATGAAACTCGTCACAGGAGTTTTATACCATATTTATACCCGTCGCCCATTGCTATGAGCCTTGCTGGCTTTTTGGAAACTCTAAGTCGAAACAAATGCAACTTTTCACTTGAGCATTCCTTCCAAAGCCATGCCCCTTAGCCTAGAACGCTAGTGCAAGAAGCAGAGCTTTCTGAATTGATAGACAGCATGACTGACACGTGAGTAGAGACGCTTCTTGATAGGCTGGATGTGGAACTTCATTCAAGGTAGGAACTTTCCCAAATATAACAAAAATGTCCTGTGTTAACAATCACCGATCTGACTCCAATGTGTTTGTTGGTGTACAAAAATGTAAGTGTAACCTGAATCTCACCCTCAAAAAACAGCATTTATTCTTATGGTAAATAAGGCAGACTGGCACATAGACAAGTCCCAGGTAGTCTGGTTTCAGCTGGAGAGAGAGAGCACAGTAAACTATACACTTGCTGTACAGTTTGACAGCTTGGAAGCTACATTATAACACTGCTGAGAGGTTACAAAGCTGCTACATTTCCCAGAAGCCCATGAGTGCTGAATTGCTGTATTTCCAAAATCGCTACTTCCAGCAAGTAATGAGCTGATCCTGATACAAGCTATGTTGCGTTCTGCATATTATGCCTCAAGTGACAGATTTTTTTTTTTTGTATCAGTATTACTGTAATTATTATTATTGTGTGTCTCAGATTCGTTTCATTCAACTCAATTATTATCAAGGCTTAAATGATACGAACAGTAGAACTACATAAAAGTGCCAGGTTTCTATGTATATTGTAATGGGACCTGACTACGATTTTAAAAATATGAGATCCTCATATGAAAGCAATTAAGTATCACGTGTGCTAAACTACTAACCTGTTGGTTAGTTAGTTCTGTTTATCAGGTGCTAGTAGTAAACAGAAATAGTAAGGAGAAATGACAATACACGCACCATCATTGTGTGTCCCAAGATGTTTTCAGTGTCTGATTTATGCTCAGAATACAACTTTCATATTTAGTTTATAAAAATACAAAAACACCCACCACCTCTGTAAAAAGTATTCAGCCTTGTTTTTTTTTTTTTTTCAAAAATCATAACGGGTTCCTCAAATTAAAAAAAAAATCTCAGTATACATTAATAATACAATATTGTTGTTATTATCATGTATATTAATATGAATACCTTTACATAATACGCTAGTGACATCCCCATACCTGCACACCAATGGTTAATATCTAGGGCCCATAAGATCTTATATAGGTGATAAACACTCAAAACATGTTATCAATGTCTTTCATATAGACCCGGGAAAGAGTTTTGGTAATCTCATTGCATTCGGTGCCATACCAAAGATTTTACAGGCAATCGTATTCCAGAGAAGCTGCACAAAATCGGACACCTTTAGCATGACAGTCACACCTATTGACATGGAAGCCAAATTCCTAGACATTTAATCCATTATAAATAATAAAAGATAAAACTCAAACGATGAGATACGTAATGAAAATATTTGTAATCGTGTCGGAAAGAATGGCTTGAAAATCATTACACTTGAAAACTGTATAATTGTAAAATTATATCTACAATCTACACATACAAATAGTGTAAAACTGTCAAAACTAATTTTATTATCATAAATAATAAAAATAAATGTATTTGTATTTTTGTATTTGTTTGCTTTGTAATGCAGATTGTGGCCGGTAAGTACTTAAAGACAGATATTTTGTCGGGCAGAATACTGTTCAAAGTCAATTTGTCAATCACTTAAGATTTCTGTATTTGGTAAGTTGTTCAAAGCACAAAGGCTGAAGAATACTCGAAAAGTGGGACCCTATCTGAAAGAAAGTATCTACAAAATAAAGTCACTATCGACTGTCTGTAAACAATGTGGTTTAGGACATGGAGGGACTGTAGTCTATAAATATGAACACTGGAACACTGTAGTTGCATAAATCACTCTTTTTTTCCCCTTTTTTGCTTAGCACATACAGTCAGGTCCGGAAGTATTTGGACAATGACAGAGTTTTTGTGATTTTGCCTTTATACACCACCACAATGGA
>CM074938.1:2325174-2327674 GCA_037576815.1 Pangasius larnaudii
ATTAAATTTAACATATTTTCCTCCATTTCAGTATTAAATTACTTTTTTTTTTGTAGACCTTAATTAAAGGTATTTTTTAACTTTTCCCCTTTTTTAACGGCAATTTACTGATAGCTTGAAATATCCAGAGATGACTATATTTCTCCCCAATATAGTCAGCTGCCAATTCCCATGCAGCCAACTCTCCCTGTCACGTGACAGCTACCAACCGTGGTAACACATGCTTCTTCTGAGACATATGAAGCCAGCCAACAACATCTGTTCGAACCGCTGTGTCACAGGGCAGCGTAACACACACACAGAGGAACACGCTATCGGCCCTCCTCCACATACACAAGCTCAAAGACTCCTGTGATTGGCTGTTGTCACTGTGATTGACAAAGGAGAGAGTACGCCATCCCTCCCCCGCACCCTCGGCTCCCGTCCACCGACCGCTGTTTCATCGCTGGAATAGGAACTTGCGATCTCCCGACGATCGGGCGAACGCTTTACAGTGAGAAAATGTGATTTCTTTTAACGGAATGAAATATACTTGGGTGCTCATCAGTATACATGGGCACATCACCAAAATATCACCCAATATAAATGTGAATATCACCCAAAATATTGTATGGGGATCTCTGGATTCCGAACTGAATGAGGTGCGGCGCGACAGACGCGCAAGTGAAAGATACACTCAGTCACTCGCACATTAGGTTAGACTTGTTAGGAATTTTAATGACACCAGGGTTTCACATCTCTCTCACCTGTGTATAGACCTTCCTCCCTTTTAAATTCTCTTAGCTCTCGTGTCATCTCACTCTTTCGCTTTTTCCTCTCTGCCCTCTCTGCACCTTCATCAGTCCCCCTGACCATATCCCTGCTGCCAGCAGCCACTAATGCACAGTAATGTAACACCTAGTCAACACACTCACCTACTCCTACACATGCTGTCCAATCACTGGCCTCTACAGTCATTATTATGCATGTTTATTAATTAAGCAAGTGTTTTTATATAGAACAATTTATAAGACAGAATCTAAAAAAAAATGTACCAGTTTAAGTTAGTTAGGACAAGCTACAATGATGGTCCGCATGGCCCATGCTAGTACCGACATGTATGCATGAATTCGCTATCACATACTCATTTTCCACCGACACAGTGCTGGTGACAGATCCAGTGCTGGTTCTGGTTCAATCCGATTAGAAGCCAAAGCATTGCATAATCCGATGTGGGAGTTTCATAATGCGCAGCATTAAAAAGTAATAACAACCTTGGAGAAACTTATAAGCACTCGTTCTGTCCGCCTCCACCTCCTTTAATGAACGTGCCAGTGGTGTTGCGGGAGGTGAGTAAGTCCTCAGCGATTGACAGCAAGCTAGCGTGCAACTCTGACTCCATGTTTGTTTTGAAACGCCAGTCAAATTCCAATGGGCAAAATATGTTGTTTGAAAGAAATCTGCAGTCAAATTTCTCTTTGACAGAATTTCTCTTTCGTGTTGTCTTTAAGCTATTATCTGAGAGTATATAGCTGTTCAAAAGATGCCTGTTAGTAGGAAGTCGCTATTGTTGTTCCTTTGTTTGTGGTTATGATATTAACTTTGCTCTTTTTTTTTTTTTTTGAATGGTAATATTCAACCCCACCCCCATTTTGTGATCATCTTTGTTTAAATGGTGGTTAAGTAAATAGCTTAAGAGACTTGGTGATGAAGAATTGATTTTATCAGCATAAAGGAACCAGGCCTTCGCTATTGTCTTTAAGTTGACAGAATGGAATGCATTTTGCTGGCCGAAGACCTTTTTGCGATGGAAAAAAGCAAACAGGACAGTTTTAGCGAACTAGCTTTTTGAATCACTAGCATGAGTGACTAGCTATAAAGTAGCTTTAATGATGACTAGCTTTAGTAAATACAAACAAGCTTAAGTAACAATTAAATGCAATAACTAGCCACAATTTTGCTTTAATAAGCAGTTGATTTAGCTCTCTTTAATAACCACTGGAATAATAACCTTGAATAACTGACCTTAATCTAGATTAAATAAACACTATCTTTAAACAGACACCGACTAGCTTTAATAACACACACACTCACACTCACACACACACACACACACACACACACACACACACACTGAGCACATTGTTAGAGTTATTGAGTGCGTGGAAGCTTTGTCACCATGCTGTCTGCTGGAGTTATGGAGCTAATTAGTTTTGCTTAGCTGATGATGGTTATGGATGAATTCTGACATCTGCCTACATCTATTCATTTGTGAGAATACATTTGTTTGAAGATGTGCGTCCGCCAAAATAATAGACGGCTTTTTTGTGTTTGAATGCTTTTTTTTGACAGTCACATATTGCCGCACGACGCCGGCCACATGGCTCTGTAAAACGTCTGGATTGGAACATGACTCAAAGTTGTTGAGCTGACGAGCACAGAAAAGAAAGTTTATATTAAAAAAAAAAAAAAAAACCTCCACACTCCACACTGTCATTAGGCTGTTTTGGATTTCACTCGT
>CM074938.1:2330174-2335280 GCA_037576815.1 Pangasius larnaudii
CATTATCGCACTAAAACACGGAGCTCCAGATCAGCCGAAGCTTTCTGTCAATTAGCAGCGAGGATAGAGGGAGGTGGCGCGAGCATTAAGCAGCGAGAGTGGGAGTCGTAAATGAGGGAAGTGGAAGGAAGCAGCCGAGTAATGGAGGTTAGCGATGAGAGCGTTGACAGGCGGTGTCAGCCCTAACCACGCTGACCCAGAGAGCGCCACTGAATGCGAAATTGGCTGAATTTGAGCGCCAGGCCCCGAATGTGGGCTGCATGCAAAACAACGCATGAATTTGCACCGATGTGAAGCGAGTGGAGATAGGAACAGGGCTGGTGTGGATTTTTTTTTAGCCAGATGTTCTTCCTTCTTCCTCCTTATCCTCTTCCTTTAGAATATTATTTGAATTTGAACACCTGTGTATTCAAAGATGAACTTGAACACCTGAATTTGAACACCTGTGTATTGAAAAAAAAAGATGTTTGAACGTGTAGGATTTCATGTCCTAATTTTAGTTGGACAACATAATTCAATTGACAAACACATTCCCTAAATCAGGAGTTTCAGGATGACCCGTGTGTCTAGGAATAAACAGATTTCACAGATTTTTAGTTATATATATTAATTTTCTAATTACGTATTAAAGCTACAAGTCGCAGTTTGAAACACTTTTCAGACTTATTTGAGTGGCTGTTTTTACATTTGGTCCTACTGGGCATATAATGCACTCTGTAGATACAGGAACATCATTATACCCTATGTAATGAGCATGTATATTGAACATTAAGTCTTTCTGGAGAAGAAGGGGCTTAAATAAAAAAATAAAAAAAAAAAAAACATATATTGCTGTATGAAGACAAGTTGTTACATGGAGAATGTTTACATGTTTATATGAACACATAATGTAGCTCTACTCCTAAGTAACATTTATGTCTAAAAGTTTCAAGTCATTCAAATTCGAATACAGTCGTTAAAGCAATTTGATGTGCCTTGTGTGCACAGCAAAAATCTATATAATTAGCTTTCGATTGCCTCAAACGGACTCTCGAGAACCTGCAAAAGGTGCTCCAAACGACGTGCGCTCGCGAGATAAAAATAAAACGCAGCATCAGGAGCTCAGGCTGAAATTAAGCTCCAAATTAAACTCCATTAAATGATAATCCTTATGATAATATTCCTATAAGGGCGCCTGGCATGCTGTGAGCAGGGAACCATTTTGTAACAGATGAGTGTGTTTGTTCACACCAGGAGGACGGCTCAGCCTCCGCCGGCGCTCCATTAGGAGAGAGCTGTTACTATGGAAGGGGAAGACAATTTATTCCTCATCTCCCCACGGCACGTCCCCCACGGGAGCGCGACACATGCCTCTCCATCCAACACCCAGAATAGGCTGGCTACGAGGGCACTAATGATTTGGGACACCTTCGCCGGCTGTCCTGCAGCTTGTGGTGCGCTGAAAGTTTCCCCCCTGCCAGTCTCCTCGTCTGTGTTTGGGTACAACAGCGTGGGACGAAAGCACAAGTGCCTGGAGGAGACGCAAGATTCAGGATGAGCACATTTACAGAATATAAACTCCCCCTCGCTCGCTTTTCTCTCTCTCTCTCTCTCTCTCTCTCTCTCTCTCTCTCTCTCTCTCTCTCTCTATATATATATATATATATATATATATATATATATATATATATATATATTCCTCTCTCTCTCTCTCTTTCCATCTCTCATCATTTCTGACCCAACTGTGTTCCCCTATCCTGCTTGCCCGCCCTCCCAGTGCTGTTTTTTTGATAAGTATGATCATGTTTCTCTATCGATTATAGCAGTGTAACAATCAAGACGGATTTACCAGACTGTCACTATAGCAGTGGGATTCAGGAGTTTGGAAATGGGATTAGGCTTAAATGGAATTTAATTTTTGTCGTCGTCGGCTCTCAAGACTGTCTGCCACCCAGACACCATGACGCTGACATGCTCGTGTGTGTGTGTGTGTGTGTGTGTGTGTGTGGTCTAGGGGGAGCTTTTGACTTGTTTCTATAGGGATGCTGATTGTGATTGCGTTCTTTCCTCTACATTGTTCTCGGCTTTTTCTTGTCTGGCCCATCTCCATAATGCACTGCATCTATAAATGAGCCTCATATTTGTCTCTGGTACAGAGTATTCTCTCGTGTGATATTCTCTGAGCAGTGGTCAGGTAGTATATTTGTTTTATTAGACTCTTTCCGGGTCTTATTTAGATGACAGGCACTTCATGGATCAGGATCTGCCACGTCTTTACAAGTTTATTCATTTTCATTAAGCACTTTATCCTGGTCAGGGTGACGGTGGATCTCGGGAGTACTGGACGCAAGGCAGGAACACACCCCGAATATGATGCTAGTCCATCGCAGGCATCTCACACATACACACACACACACACACACACACACACACACACATACACACACACACATTTGCACAATCGTTCAGACCTTGAGGCTATTTAGAGTAGCCAATCCGCATACCAGCATGTATTTTGCAGTAGGAGGAAACCGGAGAGCCCTGCACAGAATCCCCACACAGACAGTAACCCTAGCTCAGGTGGAACCGGGGATCCTGTACCTGTAAGGAATCTTTACAAACAAATTAATTAGTATTGTCCTAAAATTTACATTTATGCTGTGCTATACGTTTAATCTGGAGTCATCTGATTTTCATGGTTTCGCTGTCCCTGGTTGGGTCATGAGCTCGGGTTACTGTCTGTTTGGACTTCTCACATGTTCTTCTCATGCTAATGTGTCCCCTAGTTGTGAATGTTTGTGATGGACTGGCGTCCCATCCAGGGTGTATTCCGATTTCACATCCAGCGTTTCTGAGGCTTCAGATCCACCACCACCCTGATAAGGATAAAGCACTTACTGAAGATGAATGGATGTTTCACCCAATAAGAAATGAAGGATAATGTGTGGATATTTGTTTGAGAAATGGGCATGGAAAACGAGGCTAACATTACCTACCTGTTGCTGGAGCTAGCATTAATAGAGACATTTCATATTTAGGAAAATGTAAACTGAAGTAAAAATTTCCCTGAGAACAGCAATGGAAACTGTATACCATCCACTGGAATTATTTCATGTGTTTCCTTTAAAGGAACAAATCTGAGCTTAGTTCTCTAAGTTCTGATTTGGCTGTGGGCGGGGCTAATTTCTGGGCCTGGAAAATGTAACTAGAAGGTTGAAATAAAGAAAAATTAACCAGGTTTGTTTGAGAAAAAGAGGGTATCTTTTCATGTAATTTATACGATCAGACTATATGCTTACTAGAGAACTGCAAACACTTCTAAATATTACACACTGCACCTTTAATAGCTTTCTTTCTAATTGGCTCACCTTCACTGGAACATCTATATTTGAGCAGAGACAGGTTCTTCAGTCTCACTGAGAAGTATTCAGGCAAGTATTCAGCCTAGCTCTGCGCACGTGAGGAGAGAACAGGTGAAGAATCACCATGACGCTCTGTATGAGCGGTATTTTGCTTTGATGACACTGTGCGAGTGTCTTTGTACATAACGTTCAGGCCAGTTGTTATTGTTCAGTCCTTTTTTGTTGCAATATTTCAAATTTGTCAGTCTTTCTGTGCTGGAACATTAATTTCCTGCTCTGCCTGCCATGTTCTGATGTGCACATATTGCTTGGCTGTAACATCTCACTCTGGCTGAAATCACAGGGATCCTGTTTGTGTAGATAGAGACGTCATGTCACACTCGGACTTTACAACTCGCCTCTCACTTCCGTCAGATTCAGACTAAATGTCCATCTGGCGTAAATCAATAGGTAAACTTGAGACTCGGATAGATAATCGGGCGAATGAGTATAGATAAACGAGTAAGTGCTGCCAACGAGTGAGTCGATGTTTATGGATCGGATTCCTGAGTCCTTCCATTGCCAACTGATGAAACGAGCACAGCACATTTCAGGAATGTCTCGCTGCGTGTTTACGCTACGTGCACGAGTTCTGCAAAAAGGATAAATTCATCAGTGGGTCTGGGAGGGAGTTTTATCTGAATTCTTCTTCCTCTCACGCTCTCTCTCGCTTCCCTCATTCTTACTCTGAGCTGGATCAATATCTGAATTAATGTGTAAGTAAAAAGATAAAGTGTGCAGCCCTGGCCTTAGCAGGCACCGCAGAATCGCCTCGCTTCGCCCTCGCCGTCCTCACGCTGAGGCACACAGAGACTCGAAAATAAGAGCACTCATTAATAATGAATGTGTTACAGTGCCAAGTTGGAACGTGTTCAGCTTTTTGAAATCCCTCACTTTTTCTGCTTTAGTCCCAGCTGTATTAATTATTGTAATCATTAGCCAGTAGTGGCAGGAATCTGTAGGCACCTCACGACTCAATTCGACTTCAATTCAAGGTGTTAATATGCGATTATGTAATGATCCTTAATGCATCCTGAGCGGTCTCAGATTTTATTATAAGACCAGTTTTCCCAGTATGACCGACAACTTGCTGCTTACATGGAAAACATTGGTTTCCATTATGGTTGCTGCAACGAACTGCAATAGTAATTGCATTATTATTATTATTATTATTATTATTAGATACAGTATGGTATGGTATGACACAGTATAGTGTGATATGGTTTCGTATGATGGGTATGGTATAGTAGGGTATAATAGACTATGGTACATCACAGCATGGTATAGTATAGTACGGTATAGTACAGTATGGTATAGCACAGTGTGGTATTGTACAGTGTGGTATGGCATGGTATAGTACAATATGATATGGTACAGTGTGGTATGGCATAGTATAGTACAGTGTGTTATGGTACAGCATGGTATAGTATAGTACAATATGATATGGTATGGTATAGAATAGTACAGTATGTTATGGTACAGTATGGTATAGCATAGTATAGTACAGTGTGTTATGGTACAGTATGGTATGGTATGGAACAGTGTGGCATAGTAGAGTATTGTGTGGCATGGTATAGTACAATATGATAAGGTACTATGTGGTATAGTATGGTATGGTACAGTATAGTGTGGTATGGTATGGTACAGTATGGTATGGTATAGTATAGTACAGTGTGTTATGGTACAGTATGGTATGGTACAGTATGGTATAGAATAGTACAGTGTG
>CM074938.1:2335380-2377840 GCA_037576815.1 Pangasius larnaudii
TATGGTACAGTATGGTATAGTACAGTGTGTTATGGTACAGTATGGTATGGTATAGATTAGTACAGTGTGTTATGGTACAGTATGGTATAGTACAGTGTGTTATGGTACAGTATGGTATGGTATAGTATAGTACAGTGTGTTATGGTACAGTATGGTATGGTACAGTGTGTTATGGTACAGTATGCTATAGTACAGTGTATTATGGAACAGTATGGTATAGTACAGTGTGCTATGGTACAGTACGGTATAGTACAGTGTGTTATGGTACAGTATGGTATGGTATAGAATAGTACAGTGTGCTATGGTACAGTATGGTATAGTACAGTGTGTTATGGTACAGTATGGTATGGTATAGAATAGTACAGTATGTTATGGTACAGTATGGTATGGTATAGAATAGTACAGTATGTTATGGTACAGTATGGTATGGTATGGAACAGTGTGGTATAGTACAGTATTGTGTGGCATGGTATAGTACAATATGATATGGTACAGTGTGGTACAATGTAGTATAGTGTGGTATGGTACAGTACAGTGTGGTATAATATAGTGTGGTATGGTATAATATACATAGTATAGTATAATACAGTATAGTCAGTAAACACAATCCAGAAGCACATATCATTATGTGTCCTTGAGAAAGCAGTGTAACTGTAGAGCTTCTGGGCAACATGGGACTGCGTGAGCACACTGGTACATTTAGGCAGTGAATTTATGCTTTGTCCACTTCTGGTGTGTGGAAAAGGTACCTTTTTTTTGTGTGTGAGTATGTGTGTCAGCACGTGTGTGTGTATGTGTGTGTCAGTATGTGTGTGTTCTCACTCTCATACACACACACACACACAAAAGAGGATAAAAGAAAGTCCTGACTCCCCCGGTGGCCCACTGCTTCAGATAGAGGTAGGATGTCCTAACACGTGTAGTGGGGCTGGGGGTGGGGGTGGGGGGTAGGAGTGGGGGAGTGGTACTATTGTTGGAGTTGGAGCTAAAAGAGTGTGTGTCTGTGTGTGTGTGTGAGAGAGAGAGAGAGAGAGAGAGAGAGAGAGAGAGAGAGAAGAGGGGAGTAGAGCCGGCAGAGTGCTGATTTGGGGGAGTATTGTATTTCTCTAATCTCCTCAGATCACATCATCTAGAGCCAATAATGCAACAGTGAGCCAAATGTCACGCTGCTCTTTCTTCATCTCGCACTTCTCTCTCTCTCTCTCTCTCTCTCTCGCTCTCTCTGTCTCTCCCTCTTCTTCTCTCTCTCTGTCTCTCTCTCTGTCTCTCTCACTTTTTTCTTTTTGCTGCAGTAGAGAGGAAGCCATGCTGCAGAGGGTGGGAGAGGAGAGGGGGATGAGGGAGATAAACTCGGAGGAAAAATGGAGTGCATATATATGTGTGTGTGTGTGTGTGTGAGAGAGAGTGAGAGAGAGAGAGAGATGTTTGGAAGGCAAGAAAACCAGAAAAGCAGACAGAGTGAGGGGGGACTGAGAGCGAGAGAGAGAGAGAGAGAGAGAGAGAGACTGCATCGACTTTTCAGACCTGATGCAACTTAAAACAATGTGACGCACAAAGCACACAGGGTGAAGCAACACTGAAACAGGGTCACACACTCACATCAAATATATATATATATGGATGTTGTTAACATTGTTAGCTGTTGCTATGGAAACAATAAAACCTTTATTTACACACTCTGAATTGTGGAACTGCATATAGATCACACACTGATAATTAATGAATGTAGCATGAAAGCCCTAACGTTAACTCAGCCAGCGAGGCACTTGATGTCTTTTTCGCTCTGTTTGAGCATTCATGCTTTATGGGGGTGACTGAAAAAAACACCGTGGCACAAAAATAACACCAACCTGGTGTATAGGCTGTCGTGAGGATGTTGCAATAGAGCCTCTGTAGGATTATGTTAGCATTGTGTACTTTGTACTTTCCATAATTCTGATATCGATGAAAGGTTGTAATGTATACCATACCAAGCTAGCTTGCAAAAAGAAGTTTGCTGTTGAACTTCTGTACCATGTGTACTAAGTTCATGGTTGGGTAAGTTATACCTTTATTCGCTAGCTCCTAGGTTTGACGAGGCTAGAAATCGCTAGCTAGTGTAATGTTATAACCCATGGCGAGATAGTTAGCTAGTTAAGTGCGTTAATGCAGACACAAACAAGTATAAAAATTCCTTCATAGGGAACGACTCGGCCATAATCGTTGTCTAAGAAAGCGTCTGATTTTTTTGCATCATATTTGCGACAAAAAGTCAGAACGTTGTTGGAGAATATTACCGGAGTGAAAGTAAAAGACGTTATTTAAGTGTGGCTAGCATCTTTATTTTCCCTTCAAATGGCTACTATGTGTTGTGTTAGCAGGATTTTGTCAGTTTTTCCACACTTTTGTGTGAAAAGTATTACGTTTAAATATGCATCGATTAAAGAGTTGGTTTTTTTTTTTGGTTTTTTTTTCCTCAGGTTGTTGAATGAGAGCAAAACAAAAACGCTTGTAACTGCTAGACTACTGAGGCTTGTCCCTGTCTCTAAAATAAGGTTAGTCCAGCAAGATTTAGAATAATATGATTAAAACGATTTTTGTCAGTATTAATTCTAATAAAATACACACCTATAAACAATACAGTCCTTCTCTTACCTGACATTTGCATACGATATGCGTTATACCATTAGCCATATGTGTGTGTGTGTGTGTGTGTGTGTGTGTGTATATATATATATGGGAAGTTTTTATATGAGGTGAAAATGCAGTGAGGATACGCTGGTACGGTGTCTCATACATATATAAATATGGCACATCAGCACAATAAACCCCCCACTCTCTCTCTTTCTCTCCCCCTTTCTCTCTCTGCCTCGTCTCTGTGCCATCAGCCCATCAAGATATAAATAACTCCTCGGCTCTATAGACACGCCACTACAAGACTGTCACTCTCTTTCCATTGCTTTCTCTTTGTTTTCCTTCACACGTCCATCCGATATTCATTCCCACACATCCTCGCGATCCCCCGCTTCCTACATTTCACGTACGTCGTGACCCGAGCCGTACCGCGCGATCTGATTTCCTCCAGTCCGTCCGAGCCTGGTGTACGGAGCCGTGTTGATGTTCATTTACGCTAGGTTTATTACTCGACACCTCCACTGCATATCAGTAATTGAACTTTTAGTATATGGCAGAAATGCTTTTTAATCATGCACTTGGTCCCTGTAACTAAATTAACCACAGCTTGTGGAAGAAAAAAAAGAGGCATGGTTACTATGCCTACCGTATGCATGTCTAATTAAACTCTGAACTGAACTCTGAAGGAGAAGTGAGTAGATTAGCAGAAATCTTTATTAAGAGTACTCTTTATAGTGTGAACGGTTACCGTGAAGACTGCATGGCACTCCGATTGAGCTTTTCTGCATTTTTTGCTAGATTTTAACCTTGGAACAAAATAGCATTACATAATAAGTGAACAAGGCCCCATGGTTACAGAGTTTACACAGACTGTTTTGTTGTTGTTGTTGAAGAAGCCTTGACAATAGTAAGAAGAAAGAAAAATCAAACTAAGGTTCTGAAGTCAGGGTCTTAATTGAACAAACGGATTTGCAACAACAACAAGAAAAGCTTGTTGAACTTCTTCCGTTTTAATATTTACTTCACTTTTTGTCATCTTTTTTTTTTCTTTTGTCATATTAAGTAAGGAACAAAATGTCTCTGTCTCTGTTCCTCTGTGTCTTGGTGTTGTAGAAAAATAAAATCTTATATATATATATATATATATATATATAAGAATAACATGTACTTTTTATTTGTTTATAGTTACATTTAATGTTGAGAAACAAATTAGTTCCTGTTCTCACTTGCGTTATAGCAGCTACAAACACCCTCACCAGCATTTTTTTTTTCTCTTTGAAGCTTGTAGTGTAAACTCCTCTGTCCTGAAGTTATCAGGAAACGTTACAGCTTTACATCTGACTGTTACCAAGCACTAACACTGGAGACTCCTTACTTAAATTTCAAATAAACATCTACTTATGGAAAACTTCACCATATCATCGAAGATCTCTGTGAATGAGCTGTTACTACAGAAACGGTAACTTATCAGGACGAGCGCATTAATATAAACCTGTGATTTGCAGCTGCACTACTGTCAGAGCTGCTGTTATAGAAAATTAATCAACACCTTCTGGCCAATCGGAATCCAGAATTCAACAGCGCTGTGGTATAAATGTAAATTGTACATAGTTACTATAAGAAAAAACACAGTGGTATCATTGTTTAACGGATATTAGTGAAACATATGGTAATGCACATGCTTGTTTTACTTATACACATTTAGCCTGCAGATGAATGAGGAAAGCATGTCCACACACACACACACACACACACACACACACACACACACACACACACAGATTCTTCTATACATAGCACACATACACACACACTTTTAATGGCACACAAAAGCCTCATTAAAGCTTACAGGCTCTATCACTGTGTGTGTGTGTGTGTGTGTGTGTGTGTGTGTGTGTGTGTGTGTGTGACTATATGATGTATGTAGCAACAGGAGCAGGCACTCATATCCCTCGCATGCTGTTCCTCTTTTCAGTCTCTCTCACAGTGTCTATCCTCCATGTTCTTATATATTAGCTTTTCATCTTCATATTGGCCTCTTGCTACAGTTTTGCTCCACTCTTCTCCTCCCTCTCACCAGCTCATTATCTCACATGAACAGGTAGCGCGCTGGCTAACCTTGACTTTAGCTGCCCCGAGCAGCCATAGCAGGTGGCCTCTGCCTCGAGTTAGCATTATCCTCGCCTTGCCTCGTTTCGCTCATCCGTGCCCTTCTACGCTGCCGTTGAATTAGCACTTTGCTAACACTAAATCTGTTAGGCAGGCATCAGGGGGTGACAGACTGCACAGCGGGTCGTGCTCATGTTTGCTCACGTGCGGCTGGCTGAGCGCTGCGTGTTTCTGTGCTTCTTTCTTGCGTGCACGTTAGTGTGGCTCTTCCAGCAAAAAAGAAAAAATATCCAGAATAATGCAAAAGAGCTGCAAAGCAAGTAACCTCAATGTAGGTGTACTGACTGTAGCCTTCACCTCAGAGCATGAACGCTGAGGCTAAATCAAACTTGTTAAGTGTATGCTTTATTTAATAAAGCCCCGCCCACTCATATTATCACTCTTTACGTGCACGTTCCTTCATTATTCACATAAAAATAACACCAGAGCTGTGTTCCACTCTGCTTATGTCAATATCTTTTGAAGCCACCCGTCTTCGGTACAGCCATTAGAGTCACCATACATTCTAACTTTTAGTGTACTGCACGTCTTTCTTTTTTATTGTTGGATAGTTTATCAGCTTAGCAGGGTACAGGTCTAGAATTCATGGACACTAGCTGGAATGCTGATTACTGAGTAACATTAAGGCTAATGAGCAAGTTAGCCACATAACCGTAAGGTTGCAGTATATTAGCTAGATAACCCCCCCAAAAAAATGACATCTTGCAATCTACGGCTACAATTATTGCTCGTCGATCTTCAAGACAACACTTACTTATTGATCTTGTCTACATTGCCTGCAGTGATGAAGAGAATTGCAATGCTACCCCTGAAATGTGGTCACCACAAGATAATAGTCTGTTTGATCAGTCCATACCAGAGCAAAATCTATATTTTTGGTTGGTTTGCTATTTGGTTTGGTTAGGTTTCACGATGCATGTAATTTAAGCAAAACAAAATGAAAATAAAATTAATTGGAAAGAAATGTGGCTATAGAAAAAGTCAAGTCAAGAGGCTTTTATTGTCATTTCAACTATATATAGCTGACGCAGTACACAGTGAAATGAGACAACGTTTCTCCAGAACCTTGGTGCTACATAGAAAAACAAACCTTCATACATAGAATAAACAAACTTTAGAAATAAACGATTAGACAATTATAAACTTTTGTGTCGCATCCACAGGAGTTCTCTTTCTGTTCATTGGTCCAGATCTCTGGAATACATGGCAATTCTGCAGCTTTGGCTCAGTTTAGCAGCTCGCATCTATATATATAAAGGAAAACGCACCACAAATTTGGTTCACTTCCTGCAGTCGTGTTGATTCGAAGCCGAATCACTTTCGCACTGTAGTGGAGTTCACTTGGAAGCGGGTCGAGACCACTTCACCCAAACACACTCTCAGACTCAAGCATGGCTTCCTAACACCTGCCTAAAGAATCGCACCAAGGAGACCACACCAAGGTTCCATTAAAATGGACTAAACACTGCATATACATATTGTGTATCATGTAAATGTCTATCATGGTATATTTTTGCAATATGCAGTGTATTAGTAACAGATGTGTGTGTGTGTATGTATATGTATATATGTATATATATATATGTGTGTGTGTGTGTGTGTGTGTGTGTGTGTGTGTGTGTGCGTGTGTGTGTGTGTGCGTGCGGTGTGTTTTTGATTTCTTCATCCTGCACGCCTCTCGGGTGGCAGCGTTCCTCTCCACTCCTATTAAAGCAGTCCTGTGTCTGCCCTGGCTTTCTATCACCTTGTAAGTCTCCTCTTTAATTGGAGAGAACATGAGCGCCCAGGCATGCTCCTGTCCACAGAAATGTACAGACAGACGGGGGCAGGAGGAGAGAGAGAAAGACAGACGGATACAGGGAGAGAGAACGAGCGGTTGAGAGCTGCGTGGGTAGGGACCCAGGAAGCGATTACGTGCGAGGTAGAGCTCACGCCGCAGACAGAAAGATATATGATGAGGTGTCGGAGGTAAAGGGACATATTCACACCTAACAGAGCTAAGAGAGGAGGTATAAGAGGAGAAGGAGGAAGCGGGAGAGAATGAATGAATAGGTTCCATGCTCATTGTGGAAGACAGAAGACAGTATTCACCCAGAGTGAGGCTTTTAGATGGAAAGACAGTGTGAGAGAGAGAGAGAGAGAACAAATAGAGAGGGAGGGCGTTAGAGTGACAGCAAGAGAGAAGGAAGCAAGAGGTGAGAATGGGACAGAAAGAAAAGATTTCACAGGAATAAAAGAAAGGTGTGTGTGTGTGAGAGAGAATGTGTCCGATTTCACTGTCGCCTCACTGTCCTTCTTTAATGGGGTTGCCATGACAACAGTGTATCAGTCGGGCACCAACAGAGAGTCCATACCACTCAGCGAGCGTGTCTCTGAACGAGTGTATGAGTGTTCCTCTTTCAAATATAAAGCATCAGATACCGCACAAAGAAGTGGGTGATATAACCAACTTATTATATCATGACATTTTAAAAATGGATGGCTACGGTATACATCATAGTTCAGACATTTTGTCATGTAAATGTCATCTGAAGGTCGTAAAAGAGCTGCATTATCGGCATCATCTTCAAAATCTACATTCAGGGTCGCACTGGCAGCAAGAAAAGCCAGACATTTCTATATCCCCTTCCTCCACCTCCTACTGGGGGATCCCCCGATGATCTCAGGCCAACCGAGAGATATGATCCCTTTGAATCCTGGGCCAACAGCATGTCTTTGCCCTGTTGGTTGTCTCTTGTATGCTTCAAGTGTAGGTGCCCAAGGGAGAAAACTAATTTTACCTGCTTGTAGCAATGGCCTCATTCCTTCGGTCACTACCCAAAGCTCATAACCTTAAGTGGGGGTGGGAATAGTCGCATATATCAATTGGTATATCAAGAGCTTTCTGCCATCGCCATACCTTACATGTGGCCTCATTCATCACACTCTCAACCCTGATATACTTAAACTCTGTCAATTACGGTTGATTCTCCTCCCTACCTAAGGGGGCGCGCCATCTTTTTTTGTTCTTGATGGTTCTGCCCAGAGTAAGTTCAACACCGCATACCCTTTCAGGGGGTAGGAAAAGCTGTGCTGGCTCAAATTGAAGAGTCAGTATGAGGGGATGTGGGTCCACCTCTCACAGCATCTATACTAGGGGTACGGTGCAGTGTCTGCTGAAGGGTGGTTCAAGGTGGAGAATTCCTGTTGTCAAGGGCCTTGGCAATAAAATCTACCTGAAAGGCCCTTTGACTTCAAACAATTTCCTGGAATCTTTTAACAACTCAGAACAAAAACAGTCCATGACACCACCACTGTAAGCACAGGAGTCAAGGTATTTTAGGGTATTTTGTAGCTGTCGTTGAGCACTATAAACTAGCCAAACTAGCTAGCAAAAAACTTATTCTCAGATTAACCCCCCTTTTCCTGCAGGGTACCTGCTGTAGATTGTTACTAGCTCCACACCTGGGAATGGCTCACGAGATTTCAAGAACTTTGTTTCTTTTACATCAAGTAACTTCATGAGGCAAATTTTGAAACAAAAGAGACTTTAAGCATCAAAGGCTGTCAGGCAATAAATCCCCTTCTGAAAAATCCAGCTTAGTCTGGCCAGCTCCCAGCTGCCAGAAACACTGGCTGAGCCAAGATGGTAGAACATTGTTGCCAGTTGGTAAGTGCTGGGAGAAAGGAAACGTTTTCCGAATTACTGCTAACATTGCAACATCGAAGAAAGTTTTTTTTTTAAGATAATAACACAACAGTACGATCATTAGAAAATCATCAGTTTAGTCGTAAAAGTAAAAGTAGTAAAGAAGTTGGAAAAATAATTTACCAGACGGCAAAGATTATCAGCTCGGCCTGTGTTTTAGCAGCTGGTAGGTGGCTTTTTCATAGCCATGTTTTAATCATAGGAATGGCAGAACACAGCGGTTAACAATTTATACTGAATACAGAAAACTACTCTTTAAAAAAGCAAGGGACGGACTCCTTTATGCATCTAACTGTTTTCAGAAGAGTTTCCACTCTTTACAGCGTTACCTGTAACATCAGGCTTAGATGGCATAGCTTTGTGGAAATGGAAATGCTTCATAAATTGGCCAGTCTTTGAAAAATACGGTCTAAAATTTAAAAAATGAAGTTAACTCGGCTAAGCGTCTTCTTGCACACGGAGAGGCTACAGCTACAGAAAGCAGCCAGACAAATCAGTCCATGGTCACAATAGCACACGTTTATTTACGGTGTATTTGCTGTAGCCTTCAAAATAAAAAAACCCTTTATTCGTAATTCCAGCAGAATAAAGTCGTTTAAGATGCACTCCGGCTGCACGCTGTGGATAGGTAGTGAATGTGTGTGTAGCTTATGGGAGATTCCAGAGCAGCGTGACATGCCGTGTGTGTTTTTCATCCCTGTGTCAGGTGTGACAGTGGGTTAGCCACACTCTGACGTCTCTGTGTGAGTCCCACAGGAGCAGCAATCTGTCGCTGTTACATTAATGACACCATGAGCAATGTCATCCCTTCAGCCTCACACAGCTAACAAGCAGGCCTTAATTATAAAATTAATTGGAATACATTTTGATTAAAGACCACCCTTGCTGAACCCTCATCACCCCCCTCCATTGTCTCTCCTGGATCCTCCCTCTCTCTCACTCGTCTTCGCTGTTTGTCCTTCATGTTCTCTTCTCCGCTGATTCAATTCTCAATTCTCTCCCGCTCATTCAGTTTGTCCTTCAGCAAACGCCGTTATTTCACTTCTTGATGCTATTTTCCTCCTTCCTTCTTCCTCTGCCTTCATCTCATCATCTCTCCTCTCCTCTCGTCTCCTTATTTTTCTCTCTGTCTTCTCCTTTCCCCACCTATTTACTCCTTTTAACCCTTTCTCCTCTGCTTTTCTCTTTTTACCTCCTCTCCTTCTCTTTACATTTTCTTCTGCTCTGATTCTTTCCCCCGACTATTCCATTCCTCTCCTCTCCTCTCTCTCATTATCCCTCTCTCTCTCACCTTCTCCCTCCTCTCTTCTTTCCTTAATCTCCCCTCATCTAATCTCTCATCTTTTCTTCCCTCTTCTCCTCTCCTCCTATTTCTCTCTCTCTCTCTCTCTCTCTCTCTCTCTCTCTCTCTCTCTCTTTCTGATAATCCTTTGGTCCCTCAGCTTTTTTTCATCTCATGTCTTCTTTACTTTCTTAATCTCCCCTCATCTAATCTCTCATCTTCTCTCTCCTCTTCTTTCCATTCTTCCTCTTCTGCTATCCATTGAATCTTTTCGTCTGGTCTCCTCTCTTCTTATTCTCGTATCTTTTCCTCTCCTCACCTGTTATCTCGACTTTTTTAATCTCCCCCTCATCTAATCTCTCATCTTCTCTTTCTTCTTCTTTCCTTACCTTCCCCCCCCCCCTATCCATCTGATCTCTTCATCTGGTCTCCTCTCCTCTTCTCTTCTCTCCTCATTTTCTCTCATATCTTCTTTCATCCTTCCCCCTCATTGCCTGCCATCTCCTTGTTTTTTTTCTTCCATTTTTCCATCCTTTGTTCTCTAACTTTCTTCATCTGAACTACTTTCCTCGTCTCACTCTCTCCCCAGCTCTTGAATCCTCTCCTTTTCTCTCCATTTCTCTCTTTTCTCTCATCTCATCCGTCTAATCCTTGCTTCTCTCGGTCTAATCTGGTGTCTCTCTCTCTGTCATAATCCCACCCTCTCTCACCTTCTCCTCTCATCCCTTCTTTTCTTTCTTAATCTCCCTTTACCTAACCTCTCCTCTCTTATCTCTTTCCTTTCCTCACCTGTTATCTCCTTGTTTTCTCTTCTAGTTTCCTCTCCTCTATTCTCTTCCTTTTCTCTTCTGCTCTCCCCTGTTTTCATATGTTCATGTCTCTTTTATTTTCTTGCTTCCTTTTTCCTTTTCAACTTTTTTCTCCTGTCTGACCCCGTCACTCTCGCTGCCCACTCTCCACTCTTTCACCTACAATCCCTGTCATTCTTTCCCTCTTTCTCTCTTCTCCCATTAAATCTCTCCCTTTGTTGCTGTGTTCCTCCGCTTGTTTTTCTCGCTCTCTCTCTCCATTGGGAGTCCTGCACAGCGTTCTCTCACCCCCGACTCCTTGTGGGTTCCTCCTCCATGGAGTGACTGGACTTTGTAGTGCTGTGGCCTCCAAGGTAGAGCTGCTTGACTGAAACTCCGACCTGATCCACCTGCTCTCAGGTGGACACACACACACACACACACACACACACACACACACACAAGCCATGCTTTCATTTCTCATCTTTTGTGTGTCTGTTTATTTGTCTGTCAGTCGATAGTTCTTTCTTCTGCTGCTTGTTTATCCGTCGCCTCGGGTGATTGAAGCGATCATCGTCTGTAATTGAGACCAGCGGTGATTAATTTATCGACCTCTTAACGATCCGTATTGGCCTTTATTGACTAACTTGTCCCTCCATCACCAAGCAGCTCCATCAGCGTGTATGTGTATGTGTTTGGGGGTTTGTTATTCTCATCTCTGCGGGACAAAGTGCACCCGCAAACAAAGCAGACACTGATAGATGCGTCTTTTGTGTGTAATTAGCCAAACCCACACGGCAGTCAATGAGAGAATGGACTAATGAATTAAATCTTCATCGATGTGTAATGAGCCGGAGATTGTGTTTCACAGCAGTGCAGATTTAGCTCAAATTCATAACACTACATCTTGAAAAAAAAAAGCAAAGAAATAGGGACGAGCTGCACATATATACGTAACCTGCGTCTCATAGATTTTGGTGTTGCAGGACGACGTTAATAACGACATAGCCTCAAACAAAACGAAGTCTAGAGGCGATCACATGACTTACGCAACAGGCTACCATCTAGTGAAATCTTTAGAGTACTAGAGTGACACCACACAGTCATCCATCATACAGTCTAGCAGCTTGTTTCGAGCAGTTCTAGATGAACTTTAGTTCAACTGTTTTCAAGCTAAAGTCATTAAACAGGGTTAACAAAACTTCCGGCCCAACTACATCTTAAAAACACAAAAATGGGAGACATTTTCTTCTTTTTCTCAGCCTTTGCGTGGAAAACAAATATTACACACATGTTTCTGAGGTACGGACATCATCCACTCCCTAATCTCCATCTCCCTCACCCAATCTTTGAAGTACATCTTACAACTGAAATGTTTCTGTACATCGCAGACACACTGTAGCAACTTACACTCTGCCTTTATTTGCACAAATGTGCTAGATTTAATTCCAACAATTTGCTGTAAATCATTTCATCCGAGCTCCCTTATCAGCAAGGCGTTTCCACCTGTGGAACTGTCATTCACTCAATGGATTTTTTTTTTTTTTTTTTGCACTATTCTGTGTAAACTCTAGAGACTGTTGTGTGTGAAATTTCCAGGAGATTAGAAATTTCTGAAATACCAAATTCTCAAACCAGCCCATCTGGCACCAGCTACCATGCCAAGGTTAAAAATCACAGAGCTCACACTTTTTCCCTGTTCTGGTGTTCGATTTAAACATTAACTGAAGCTCTTGACCTGTATCTGCATGATTTGATGCATTGCACTGCTACCGCATGATTGGCTGATTAACAGGTGTTCCTATTAAAGTGCACGGTGAGTGTAGATCAGGGTTTATAATATAAGATGTCATTTCTCCCTATTTTTAACATTTCATTTGAATCTTTTTTTGGTAAGTGTGTCACATGTGACAAAAGCAACCCTGATTTGCCCATATTTGCACCTTCCACCGAAATGAGTTTCTGGTTACGCCAGAACAACACATGACGTGCTTCGGAATCCATTTGGGCGCGAGTGTGACTTGCATCAAGCGCAGCACACAGGCGTTGATTTTAACCTGCGTTTCAGACCATGTCAGTCAAGCCAGCTGCAGTAGAAACCGGAGTGTGTGTATATACAGTGGTTTACGGTAACCACCCTTCAGATCTCTATGCTACGGATATGCTGTAAGTTCTGGTTAGTGTGAAAATGTTGAGCAGTAGTGCACTAAGAGCCGTTTCGGGATTATTTCTCCTGAGTACATGAGGGCAGAATGACAGGAGGCTGCAGGCCTTGTGTTTGACACATGCGCCTTCTGATGAGCTTAACTTTTTGGACTGTTAGGAAAGCATGCTTCGAGCAATGTATGCTACTACCTCTGCCATCTACTGTGTAACAACAGGTTACAAAAATTCAGTCTCATGCCTGTGTGCTACATTATAAACTTTGTTAGAAGATTTTTCAGAAAATCCATACACATCTTCCTTTGGCTTAGTGTGTATTCATGCACTTAGCTAGCTAAGTAGTCCTCTGTATGGTATTACATTGTTAGCTAGCCAAAGCAGGAGCCTGGACAGCACACTCAATCTACACTCTATCTATCTATCTATCTATCTATCTATCTATCTATCAATTTATCTACCTATATATATATATCACAGGTATTTAAGGTACTTATTGTTTTGGGGCTGAGAGACATACACGCCATAAGATGAGATGATATGCTTCGGATCAGTAATGTGTGTGTGTGTGTGTGTGTGTGTGTGTGTGTGTAAGTGTGTGAAGCTCTCTGAACGTGATTGGCTCCCTCTCACCTCACCTTTTCTTTGAAAATTGTGAAACATCAGTCAAGATGAAGAGGTGTCACTCTGTATTCGACACAGCGCTGCGTTTTTTTTTTTTTTTTTTCCTCCTCGTCCCCAGACCTAGAATATAAGAGCGGTGCAGAATGACGGAGTGGCGTTTCCATGGAGACGCCGCGTCACAGGCTGGGAGACTGCGGTCGTGCGGCTGCCTGTGGCGGCGGCTGAAGAGAACGCACACACATGCACAAACAAGGTATGGCATCTGGGTTAACATACAGAGATCAAAGATGCTGCTGTGGTTCCTAATCTGGACCAGGTTACAAAAAAAGAACCCGTTTTCTTGGGTCCGTGCCTGAGAGAAGTGTCCTACTGTAATCAATACGCTACTGTTGTCTGATTTCCACAGACTTCAGGACACAGCCAGAACATTTCCACCCAGCTTTATATACCCCACATTCCAGAAACCAGCCTTCACTAGCTAATTATATTCTATATTATTCCAGATAACATCCAGAACTGGTATCTTCTTGCCATCAAAATCTCATATTAGCCCACTACTAATAATAATGATCCATTAGTTAGCAATGGTTATCTTGGCTGACATAAGCAAATGCAGTCCGAATATTATTGATTCAAAATCTATAATACAATACAGTGTAATTAGTGTTTTGTTTAGTAATTTATTACAGTCTTGTTCTGATAGCAGAAGACGTTTAAGACGTTGGAGGTATAGACCCGGTTAGATCGGACTTTGCAGGGTGTTGCATTGTTGCCTGACAACTGAAACAAAATAATGTAAAGTGCAGAGACTTTTAAAGATAGATAGTAGAACTGAGATTTTAAAATCACATCGAATAAGATTTAAAAACAGCCTTTAATTTTTATTTTTACTACCAAAAAAAATCTGATTTTCTTTGCTTATACTAAGAATACCTTGTGCTTTGTGTAGACGCTAAATGACCAGATGGTTAAATATGATCTCCAGAAATAAAATTTTTAACAAAGGACATCATCTTCCGCGGTTGTTATTTTTATGCCACGCATTAGGGAACGTCCTCAAATGGTTATGCAATGGCTCTTAAAAAGGTCCGCTGATGAAGCACTGTGTCGGAGGAGAAGCTGTAAAGTGAAGGAGAGAGAGGAAATTGTGACAGAGAGGATTTATTTTTTTTTTTCCATTCCATCATCTCTGGTCTCCAAGTCAGAATGACTTCACTCGCCCTTCGGCGCTGGAGCTCGGCCAGATCACGAACTCCCATCGGGGCCCATCTCTCTCTGCTAAATAGTGATCCAGCCTGAGAGGATTACCTGTGGCAGGTGTCTCGTTCCTCTGCCAGATACTGAGCGCTTCCTCGCAGCGGGGAGGCTCGGGAGCTGACTAACCTGTGCGATGGTGAAGAGAGGAACAAAAACAGTGAGGACTGCGATACAGCTGAGAGACCGTAACACGAAAGAGATTTCTGCAGATGGTTGCACCAGTTGACCTTAAATTAAATCAGGGTGTAACGCAGGGCTGTAATGATCCGTCAGTCTGGATCGATGCATCAGTTTAAAAGGCGACGATCATAAATCCCTTATTATTGGAAAAGGACACACAACTGATTCAGAGGAACCGTCTAATATCGAATCGTTGCCTTATGAATAGAAATCGTATCATATTTTAGCAGATTCAGCGGCGTCATCAAATATCGAATCATTACCATAAGAAATCGTAGCAGAGCAGATTCATTGCTATTGTCAAATAAATAGTTGCCTTAAGAATTATAATCATTGTATCAGATTCAGTGGTATTTTCAAACACTGAATTGTTCTTATGAATCAAAATTGTATCAGATTCAGTGGTATCATCAAATATTGAACCATTGCCTTAAGAATCAAAATTGTGTTGTATAGAAATGAATAGAAATTGTATCTTATCATGTAGAAACCTGAGGTTTAACACCAGTAGTATAACTAGTATAACCTTAACTTTGCAAAGGTTTAATGGAAAAAAAAAAAGAAGGTGGTACTGGTTACCCATAAGTAGTTCACACATCAATTTTTCATCCCAAAGCTAGAATACAGATCAGACAGTTAGCACCAGGTTGGCTCTCATATCTGACATCAACAGGGAACACTACATCAGTGGTCCTGACATGCTTCCTTCATTTCTGCAATGTTTGGTGTTACATATTTACTTTAAGTTAAATCTGTCTGATGCATTAGTCACAGTTCAACAGTAAACGAGTAAACAATTACAAACAGAAGTGGTGACTCAAAGCATTTATGTCTTGTGTCTCTGCCCCAAACAACACCAAATTATCAAGGAACAATAGAAAGCTAACACAATCTGCTTTTGAACACATTCAAATCATAGCTTTACATGCATGCAGAAGATGTTGCACCTAATATTATATTTTTAGTGGCTTTTAAACTAGAACACACTCACAGCTCACTCGATATAGGTTTATTGACCAATCCAGGATACATTCAGTGTGCAATTAAGTGCATTGTTGTGTCTAATTGGAAGATTTTCCAGGTATATGTACACAATTATAAATGATAATTAACCCCTGTTTCTTGAAATCACGATTCTCTCTCACATAATTCAACACACCAAATTTAGTCAGGAACAATGTGTATATTTAGATTTTATCAGTTAAAATAGCTATATTTTCACAGTGGACATGGTGAATGATGGCTGCTTTTTTTGGTGAATTACTGGCATGTTTATATTCCAGTAAACCAATTCCTAAGCAAAAAGAACTTCTATTTAGTGTAAAACGTTACTTATATGATGAGGGTACCATGAGCTCAGTTAGTTCTCTCACTATTAATGGCTGGTTGAATAATGACGCGTTTTTTTGGGGTTTTTTTTGTTTTGTTTTTTTTCCTTGTCTTCTGCCAATAGTGATTTATAAGCTGCTGGTGGGTAAAAATTGGTCTTGCTGAACGTTTTTTTATGTGCACCATTGGCGAGTTAGAAGTAAGACGGCGAGTGCAGTGTTTAGCTGTACTTGACAAATTTGTTCCTCTTTCCTGCAATCGGCCGCTCGTTTGTTTTAAAATTCCCTTTCCGACACTGGTTTCCCCCCTTTTGAGGTCACATGGTGCAACATTTATGCTCATTGGCCACAGTGAATATGGAGGAATAATGACACTCTGTTTTATGAAAACCTTTGAGTGCAAATGCTGCAGAATCGATACTTTTGTTGAAATAAATTGCTTTGAAAAACTTAATGAGATCTCAATTTTCACGATCGATGCGTGTCTAATGGATCCATTGAGTCATTATGAAGCCACTTTTTAAACCTTTTATTCTGAATAAAGATGCAAATCACAGGTTCATATTAATCCGCTCGTTCTAATTCGACTGTTATTGTTTTACAGTTACAACAGGGACCAGTATGTTTAACACTTCGTTATTTATGGTGATACGGTGAAGTTTTCTGTACGGAGAGTTTATTCAGCATTTATGGAAGGAGTCTCCAGTGTCAGCGCAGCAGAAGTAAAGCTGTAGCATGTTCTCCTTTTAATCAGAGTTTGTTTGTAAGTTACAGTCGAACTCATATTTAACCGGTGCTGCTGATCTCTAAACTCAAGCCTGTGAACAATAACGCAGGCCTGCAAAAGATCACACGTTCTGCTGAACTCGCTTTGTTTGACTCACTTTGCGCTTTGAACCTCACTCATGTTTCGAAACACACTCTTTAATGTTTAAGTGTAATATTCATTGTGACAACACTTCTGCTATTTCTGCTAATATATAATTAATATGGTAACACTCAATGTGCTAATGAACTACAGCAGTCGTTACTTGAGCAAGAACATCCACATTTTCTCATTTAGTTCTCCAATACAGAAGATTAAATGGAAGACAAATACTAAATATCTTAATGTGAATATTTTGGCGAAAACACAAAATTATTGACAGTAGCATTGGGCAACATAATGCTATAATACTGATATCGTGATACATTACATCATAGTACACTTGTATGAGATACTGCAGGTATCATGATCTGAATGATGAATCTTTTTTTTTTTTTATAATATTTTAAAACTTTTTTTAAGGAAAGCAGCTGATTTGATGTTAGACCACAATACTGTATACGGTTTAAGGACACAATGACAGCACAAGGCCAAACTGGATTTAAAATAAAATAAAAAAAAAATAGCTGACTGTGTCTTGTCGTATAAATCCCGACGCATAAATCTCGACGTGTAAAGCTCGACGTATAAAGCTTGGCATATAAATCTTGGAGTAGAAAGCTTGGCATATATAGCTTGACGTGCAAAGCCTGACGTATAAAGCTTGGCGTACAAAGCGTCAGTTACTTTGGCCTACATCCTCGGCCAACGCGTTGTGTCCTATGATGTCCCTTTCCTGTGTATTTAACTGAAGACTGTTGTTCACTGAGGGCGCTGAGTGTTAGCAGGTGTGTTAGCTGAGGTTGCAGTCGTGTTCTCAAAATGACTATTGTGCCCGCGCTTTGAACAATGTGTGTAGTGTTTTGCAACATGAGTGCACTTCAATCGCAATTAGAATACGAGATCAGCTCTGTAGAAAATTTCGTTTTTTATTGTTCTGGGAGGTTAGCTTTGAAAACAGATCACAATGGGTGCGCAACATGGAAAAAAAAAAAGTCTTTTACCGGACTGCACTGTTGGCAGGACGACCTACAGCAGCGCATATGTTGCATTGATGCTATTCATAGTCGTTCTATTCAAAACACGCATATACCATGTGCAGAAGGAGTTATATTGACTTTATAGAACCGTTGGCAGAGGAAAAATATTAAATGTGAAACTTTGCCTGTGAAGATAGAGTAAAATAGCTACAGGCAGTAATTGCAGATGAGTAAACATTTATGAATATCAAGACGCAATTGATCAAGCCTTGAAACACAGCCATGCTTGTGTAAAGTGGCTCTGCCAAGTTGCATTACAAAGGAGCATTGTGGAATTTATAAAGGAAGCAGGAGTGCTGTATGTGTGTGGCTAAGAATTTGTCACTATAATGTCTACTCTTGCTCTATACATGCCAATGGAATACCAATAATTTCCTTTAAGCGCTTCTGTTTGTCTTGAAGGATCATGAAGTTGGGGCTCCCGGTTGACGCAACTGGCTAAGGTTTCACCCGCTCGCTGAGAAATCTTTATTGGAAGAAATTTACTAAGAGCACTCACTGGTCTGAATCAGAGTGAAATTGATACTTTTGCTTTGTTTGCTATTTGGTTTAATTCGGTTTCACGTTGATTTATTTGGTTGAACATAATTAAACTAACCGAAAAAAAAAATCCTCTTCCCTTCATTGATCAGAAATACGTCAGTGGAAAAAAAGAAACAAGAAACAAACCTTTGCCAAGTTTGTGTATAAATCACAAAAATCACCTTAGCACAGAGAACGCGAAGCCAGCGTGATTCAGGATATTTAGTGTATTGTATCTAGCTTTTTTTTTTTTTTTTTTTTTTTTTTCCAGTCCAAATCTCCAGAGCACAGCATTCCTGCAGTGCTACAGCTCTGTCCTTTGGCTCAGTGTAGCAGTTCGCAGCCACCAAAAATCCTGCAGCACAAAACACACAGCATTTCTGATACACTTCCTGCAGTCGATTCGATTCAGAGAAGAATCGCTTTCTAGCGGATTGAGACCACCTCGCTCAGATGCTCTCGGACCCGAATGTGAGTGCGGTTTCTCTCACCAGGGTTTGATACTAAATCAGTTTTTAGTTGCTATGCACCTTAGGAGTCTGAGGTGCAACTGAAATTCACGTACAATGCGCATTTTAAATGTATGCTTTGTGTTCACACGTCTCAGATGAAGCATATGTTGCCCTTCACCCTCCTTGAATGGAGAAAATACATTTGGAGAAAAAAAAAAAAGATACACGGAACATGTGATTTTATAGAAGGATAAAGCTGACTTTAATCTCTCGAAAACACAGAGTTGCTGAAGGAACATCATCGGTCAGAGGGCTACTGTTACAGTGCCAGGTCAGAAGGGCGCCAATATCACCATGTGGGCAGCCGGCTCGAATAACGGTGTCCTTTGCTAAACATCAATCATCAGGACTTATTCCACAGACTATATCATTTTTTTTTTTTTTATCAAGAACGGGGAAAAGGGTTCTTTAAGGGTTTGTTTGTTGGATAATTAAGAGCTCTTCACTTTCTGAAAATGGTTCTACGTGGAATCCTTACTGATAAGAAACTGATAAGAAATACTGATAGGGAAAGCATTACTTCTAGAAAAAATATCTCTCAGTAGAATAAGAACATTTAAAGCTTGAAATGAGGGAAAAAAGGGCTAGAAATAGGTTTAATAATAGAATAGAATAGAAAATCTTAGATAAAATTGACTATATTCAACATATGTTTGTTAAGATGACATTTTTTTGCAGTATAACTGCCTGGTCAGGGTCACGGTGGATTAAATTCAGCTACGAGTTTGTTTACATTTTGGGAAATAGCCCCAACAAAATTTGTTGGAATGTAAATAAAATATAAATAAAATAAAATAAAATAAAACATCGCAGGCAGGTACAAACAAAAATAATAACTGTGCGAGCAGGATTAACGCATCTCTATACGCGTCTATGAACTGGAGTGATGTAGCTGAGGTGGAGGAACTGTCGGAGCTACACACCATGCTCACACTGCTGACGTTACTACTTCTGTTTTCTATTGTTTTACATATTTAAATTTTTAACAAAAAGCCTTCCAGTTTCTGCCCATTTAAGGTTACAGATATGAATATTTATGAATATGAATATTTGGAGCAGTTAAACAGTTACAGGTAGTGGCACCCCTAATACACACACACACATCCTACATACACATACATGCGCTCTATCATTCCCAAAAGGCCGTGGAATAAAAGCGTGTTTGGTATGTCTCAGCTTGTCATCACTTTGAACAACATTGCTCCTACCACTCGTGGTCTTATGAATTAATGGCAATCTGCCATCTGTGCTTCATGACACGATTATTCCACGCTTATTCCCTCTTTCCGAATATAATCGAGAGGGTCTTAATAAAGCGTGTGATCAGCGGCCTCATGACCAGATGTCTCTTTTGGAGGCAGTGAATGCTGGATGCCTGGCAGTCCATGCCGAGCACGGATCCGCCACGCAGCGAGGTATTTCCCTCGACGCACTGCTAGAGAAGACATCCTGCATGATAAGAGCACATGGCATGATCTTCAAGAATGGCTGAAAAGATTTTACAGTAATATCAGACTTTTCTGCTCATGGTCTGGCCTGTGTTCACACCAGTGCTCAGAAACAGAAGAAGTCTATTTTTTGTAATGCTTCAAGCAGAACTGATATTTTAACATCTCCACTCCTGCAGTCGAGTTCAAATATAACATTCCTAGCACATAATTTGAAAAATGTATGTAGACCTAATGTATTAAAATAGTAGGTCTGGAACATATAGCTATGAAATGACCCATAATAATGTACGGCAGGCTGTGATTATTGAAATGCAGCATTACAGGGTTAGCAAATCCTAGCTAGCTAAATGCCCAGTCCTCGTCTGGATTAGCTAGCTAAGATGATTTTTCTCTCAATCCAAAATTACGTGATCAGAGGCAGTCATTATGTGATTTGGGCGAAAATATAAGGATAACTTTAAATTTATTTCCCACATGTGCCTGGGGAAAAAAGTCTGTTTTGTGCACGGTTTAAAAGAGCATCCTCTCCATTTTTTTTTTTTTTTTTACCGACCAAATAGACACCAGTCCCTCCTTCTTGTTTGTTATTGGCTCACAAGACCAAGGCTGCAAATTCAGAGTTCGCTTAGATAAAGTTGGCGAGAAGTGATAGTAAAGTGCTACTTGGGGCAAATGCATTGTTCATGTCCTGAGTCCTTTCCCCTTCAGTGAACTGGCGTTTCCGGGGATGAATTTTGCACACGATTGGTCTGACTGCTGTTCGAGCTGAAAAAAGAGAACGTTTTTGGGTGTATTTTGTATTTGGGTGTATTTGGGTGTAGCGTGTTTCTTGTCTAACGTGGTTCTGCCATGGATCTGGTTTTCCTTTGGTCAAATCCATCAGACAGAGACGGACTCTTTTCTTGTTCTATAATTTACGGAACGCGTTCCATGTGTGTTTCATTTATCGAGAAAATAAATTATTTATTAATGTTCTCATCTCAGAATGGTGAATTTACTGCTGTCCTACATTGATTTCCCATTTTGGTGAGAGTTTCATTTCTTGACACAGTGTTTTATTGGTGCTTCTTGGCAGTTAGATGTATGATTGTGTGTGTGTGTGTGTGTGTGTGTGTGTGTGTGTGTGTGGTATTTTGATCTAATAGTGAGTGATCTAAAAGCCTGTGTCTGTAGTTTTTCAGTGTCATTTTTCCACTTATGTGTAAGATTCTGCAGATTCAGTGCTATTTTATAATGGCAGAGTGTGAATAATTTTCTAATACTGGTGTCTAGTTCTGCAAATTGCATGCTAGCGATGGAGAAAAGCTGTAATTGTGTACAGGGAGAAGGTTTAGTGCGACAATGTCTGTCTCTCTTTGTGGTCCGTGTTCAGGATCTCGTCCTGTTGTGCTCTGACGGTTAGGTGCCATAGCAGCACCCGAGCTTTAATGGTGGTAATTGTGAGAGAAGCGAGTCAGGAGCAGAACAAGGTCACGACCGCGGCAGAATTAGCTTGCTATGTGAATCATGCTTAATCCTGTGCTGATTATATTTGTATTTCTTATAGACAAGATGAAAGAAAATTGAAAATTCCTTTTATACATATTCTGTAATGAATTGGATTTCAATTGAAATTGCTTGAAATATTTTGAATACTCGGAGCTCCTCCTGGTACGGGGTTTAATACTGAAAACAAAACGTCTGGAAATTAGCACTCAATAATACTTGTGCGCAGTGGATTTTCCGGACGACCCGTGTGTGTTTATCCAACCCAGTTTCACAGAAACAGCGTTCGCATGCAACTCATTTGCATCATCTTCTGTACAATACGTCAACATTTAAAGTCACCATTTTGTGACGAGCGTATGATGCGTATCAACTTTCACTTGAGTGTTCTTTAGGTCATGAAAATGAAAACGAGTCAAAAGAAAAGTCTATATTCTCTTAAAACTCGGAAAAAAAAAAAAAAAACCTGAGAGGTGACATAGCTTATGGGTATCGAAGTTACGTGGGACTGCAGTATTCCGTAAGTTTTCCACGTTACCGTACCACATGAATTGCAAGCGAACCAAAGAGGAGAAGGCTTATTTCATACGCCTGGCAGCTTTAATCATGTGTCACGAAAAGCACAAACTTGACGCCTGAAGTGGACAACGCACAATATGTTAAAAGAAAAAAAAAGTACATTTATTAATTACATACCGATCTTATTTAAATAGCTTATTGGTAGAGGTGGGCGTGGTTATGTTACATCGGTGCAGAACGTGACATACCGAGCACACGAGTGAAAGTCTGATACGTTGATATGCATCGCACGCTTGTGACAGAGCGTTGAAATTTATCGTATATAAGAAGGTGCGAACGTTTTTAGTACCGTTCACCAGTTGTGTGTAGACTAGCCCTTTAACGTGCGTCTTTAAAACCGAACCCAAATCCAAAGCTTGGTCCAAACTTTCACAAACGTTTAACTTTTCAGAAAAGCGCTGAGTGACATTGAGGTTTTTTTTTTTTCCCAGTGTTCTGACCAATCAGGACTCAAACAAGGAAAACAAGCATGGAGGAAGGACTGAGTGATGGTACAAATATGAGTCGTGTTAGTGAGTGAATATGAGCAGATTTACTACGTGTTGTATCGAAAATATTCCAGTGTTGCACCATAACTACAAATAACAGCATGTGTATTAAAATGTTCAGTGGAAATGTTAAAAAACATGAAATATACAGTATTCTAAATAATTCTTTATAGTATAGTTGTTTGTGGACAGTTGTGTATAGTGTATAAAG
Source organism: Pangasius larnaudii (assembly GCA_037576815.1). NCBI lineage: Eukaryota > Metazoa > Chordata > Actinopteri > Siluriformes > Pangasiidae > Pangasius > Pangasius larnaudii. The sequence continues at coordinate 2,358,623 of CM074938.1, forward strand.
CTCTGTATTCACAAGGACACTTCACTATCCATCAAAAAAGCATTCATATCATTTGTATGCATCGCTAGAACATAGGTGTGTTTGCTGGCGGAGGCCAATGTTAAGTGAAATATAGATATTTAATGCACACACACATACACACACACACACACATACACACACAGTGTGCATTTTCCACAGGTCTTTGTGAGACGCATAATATTTTTATTTCTAACTGACATAAAATGTGTAACATCAACTGTTTTCTCAGCAGTATAATTGTTTTGCACCTGATGTGAATATATTTTTTTTATTCCAATTGAGCCAACAGTTGAATCCGAACAAATTAGGCTGTGTTTAACCGAATTTGACGGTTAGCCATAACACAAAAGGAATATATCTCTCGATTTGGCGTTCTGGTATGTGTGTGTGTGTGTGTGTGTGTGTCTGTGTGTGCGTGTGTGTGTGTGTGAGCGGTGGGTTTGGATGTGCACCCAGACTGTCTCTGACACACTGATTCACCATTGGTTTCTGGGCTGTGCTCCAATCAGGACGGCCATCTGGTGACCAATCAGATCCCTGGCTGCGCTGACAGAGGGGCCAGAGCTCGGCGTGAGCGCAGGCTGCTGTGAGAAAGTAAATGCTCTGACTCGCGCAGCCTTCGGCACCCGCACGGGACCACTGGGCTGTGTGTGTGTGTGTGTGCATGTGTAAGAGAGATGAGATACAAAGAGGTCGGATGGGTGAGTCACATCACAGAGCTCTGGCTCAACAGCGTCAGACAGCGAAGAAATTTCTGACACCGTTTTACAAGTCCACATCCCGAGCCCACAAAGCCTCATCGTAAAAATAACGTCTGTAATAAAACCCGTAACACAATCAAGACTCACCCAGGACACGAGACGGAGTGACTGACAGCTCCATTCCTCCTAACCTGATTAATATTTCCGCAGGATCTCTCTAGCGGACGCGGCTGTAATCTAAAATAAGCGTAGCCCCGTCGGCCGCTAATAAACGGATCTCTCCCGCAGAGAGAGCCAGCGCTTTGCAGGGAATTGTGCGGAAGTGGACTTGCGCTAGCGGGCGTCCCTGAGTGGTAGGAGAGCTTCGAGAGGCTGCCGGGGAGAGCGGGTGACATTTCTAAAGGTAGAGGCTCAAAGTCGAAGTCTGGGAAAAGTCAGGTAGAGAACGAGGAGGATTAAACAAGCGTAGCATACTAACCGCCTAAACAGTATTAAAGCTACAGCTACAACTCAGCTTATAGTTTACAGTTTATAGCAGCATACAAAAATACAAAAAACAAAAATACAAATCACTTTGTGCAAAATTGTCACTATTTGTAGCTGTCATGAGCAGGGTCCCAATCCCCATGAGCAGGGTCCAAGCTACAGCGAGCCTATAAACAGCACGTAGTTAGCAGTAAGCAAGCGTAGAACCTGCCTCTATGGTTATATTTACTCACATCCTAATGTTATCTTATATTAAGACATTCACGTAAACATGCACAACAAGGTGAATACCAGTGAATGTAAGCAACTGCTCAGCTTAACCCAAGAAAGAAGTTTGGTCAAGAGTGCAAAATAAACAAGGCAACCAATTGCATTCAGCAAAACATTTTATTATATAATATATCCAGCGAGAGGGTGGATATGTATTTCCTTGAATGGGCAGTCTTCATAGAAACTCATTCGACCTCCTACAGGGAGAAAGGTACGGTACGAGACATAAATTATCGAAATATCGCAAATGTAAATATCGCGATATGAATATTGCGAGGGCTTGCGATAACGGAATGATTTTAATACTTCAAAAAGTTATGAAAAATTCAAAGTTTTAGGGCGATACAGACAGCAGAGATTGCTTCCTTTACCTCAATAGAACATGAAACATTTATGGTGGTTATGTCATTTTCAGTTTTTAAATATATATTAAATTATATTTTACTTGTACTTGTAAGTGTTGCTAACTTTAACAACAACATCTATTCATCGAAGATAAAATTCGTATGTTAACGAACGCCAATACCTGCAGTTAATTTGAGGCTAGTAGCTAGTGAAGTGTTGCTCACGCTAACTGACTGCCATTAGAATCTAAAAATCTAACTAGCTATTATTTAACGATAAACACTAACTAAAGCTGGCTACATAAAATACCATCAACGAGTAGATTCACGAGAGGTCAGCTAATGCGTTAAAATGTCAGAAAATGCAGTGATTTTTATCAACGTACCCGCGCGTGTGTTTATGAAACGAGTTCAGTGCTGGAACTCTGCAGTGTTTGGAACTATCAGTTTCCCTACGACAAGCGTCACTTCCGCATTCTCCGATTACAGCAGAAGTCAATGGCAGCGTCGCAGCTCTCTATTTCAGCGGCGCTGGGTAAGGGTATCGACCTGACTGCGCTGCTGCCATGGCAACGGCATCGAGGCAGGTGTGTGTTTGTGTGTGTGTTCCTGTTGAGCGAGTGTGCGCTTGTGCAGCGGAGGTAGCGTCCCTGCGGTTCATCCTCCGTACGTGACATAGTAGTAATAAGGGACGTTATCTTCAGTGGGGTGTGTGTGTGTGTGTGTGTGTGTGTGTGTGTGTGTGTGTGTGTGTGCAGCGTCCCTAAAGACCTCCATCTGCCTAAATGAGTAGCAGCGGCTGCTAGCCGCTAGCAGAACAAAGGGTCAGGGCTGAGTGCCCAGCTCTCCTCCGTCTTCCGTGGCCGCTGTGTTGAACACTTGCGCTCCGCTTTAGCGTGCCGTTAATTAACCTCAGCGCTGCACCGAGCCCCGTGCTCAATGACCAAATTAAGCTGCGCTGATGTCAAAGCATGAGTGCGGCAAAAAAAATCAATGCACCGGGGCCGTTGTTGTTCACACACCACAATCGAGGGCATGTTTACACCCACAAAACACACACACACACACACACAGCTGCATTTCCACTGAATCCTACTGCTGCTGTTTCTCATAATTGCAGTTTTTAGTATCGCTTGTTTAGCACGCTTGTTTAGCATGTCCTGTTTTCGCATCAAGAACATCGAGTGTGCCTGCGGATGGAGCTTACATTAAATCTGAATAACCAATCGCAAACCTGTCATATGACGTCGCCATCACCGCCGAGTAGCGCTTAGCATAAACTGCTAGCTGAAAGGACTAGCTTAGCTTGCAGTACATTAGCAGTATTAAGATATTTAGCCACCTAAATGCAGCAAAATTTGTTATATTGATATTTGTTAGCTTGGGTCACATTAACGTTACCATTCCAGCAGCAGCGATTTTGAATCCGATTGGTCAGAAGTTGTTGATTGATTGTCTGTAATAGCAGCTCTGATGGTAGTGCACAGGTTTAAATGATCCATTTATATGTCAGAAGTAAAGCTGTTAGGTTACGTCTTCTGACATCTTCAGAACTGAGAAGTTTATTCTTTACGCAGTTCCTCTGTAACGTATCAAACTGCCAAAAAAAAAAAAAAAAAAAAAAAGAGGCTGATGACGGAACGACTGTTTATAGCTGCTATAACGTAAGTGAGAACAGGAACTGGTTTGGAGGACGTTCCACAACGTTAAGTGTAACCATAGACGGATAAAAACTATGAAATATTCTTCTTTAATAAAATTGTTATCATCAGCAAATTGCTGTGGTATGAGGGGAATAAAACATTTCACTAGCAAGCTAGCTAACGTCGGCTAACACAAAGCATTGTACTGATGCTGTATGATCAAATTTGATATTGGCCACAGCTAGCATGAGCAGTGCTACAGTGTTACAACTAGCCGTTAGCCTTTAGCTATAGGCACTAAGAAACTTTCACACTCGGGCAGATGCCACACTGATTGCTTCGCATGAATTGTAAATATTTTGTCCGTGTTTGCAAAGTCGTGGCTTGATGGAGAGTGGCGTGTTGTTCCCGGAGACTCTGGGATTGATGGGAAGTGACACCGAGCTGACAGACAGACAGGGGACTTGTTTGTCCTTCGCTGGCAGATCAGTGTGTGTCTCCCGGCTCCGAGCCCCACAGGGAGAAGCCTGAGGGGGGGTGAGACAGCGAGCTACAAATGAACATGCTTGCCTACGTCAATCAGAGCAGCAGCGACGCACGACATCACATTTATAACACCAGTGTAGTACAGACTCCATTTCACTGATCCCAGAACAGTTTCACGATCTCTCCTCTAATGTTACAGATTGCAGAGTGAGGACTGGTCTGATTTCAGAACAGTTTTATCATTTCTCCTCAAATATTAGAGATAAGGGCTGGTCCCAGAACAGTTTTATCGATTCTCCTCTAATATTACAGATTACAGAGTGAGGACAGGGCTGATCCCAGAACAGTTTTATCATTTCTCCTCTAATGTTACAGATTAGACAGTGAGAAACTGGCTGACCCCAGAACAGTTTTATCATTTCTCCTCTAATGTTACAGATTACAGAATGAGGAATCATCTGACCCCAGAACAGTTTTATCATTTCTCCTCTAACGTTACAAATTACACATTGAGGACCGGGCTGATCCCAGAACAGTTTTATCATTTCTCCTCTAATATTACAGATTACAGAATGAGGAATCAGCTGATCCCAGAACAGTATTGTCGTGTCTCCTCTAATGTTACAGATTACAGAGTGAGGAACGGACTGACCCCAGAACAGTTTTATCATTTCTCCTCTAACGTTACAAATTACACAGTGAGGACCGGGCTGATCCCAGAACAGTTTTATCATTTCTCCTCTAATATTACAGATTATGCGGTAAGGATCCCAGAACAGTTTTACATTTCACCTGAAGTACTCCGTTCTAACATAAACGTATGTGTGTGTGTTTTGCTATTCATGTAGGCAGAAAGGTGTTTCTGTTAGCAGGCCAAGCACGTCGTCACCTGTAGCTCCCCTGATCTTCTGTGTGTGTGTGTGTGTGTATGCGTGTGTGTATGCGTGTGTGCGCATACACAGACCTATATTCATACATTACACACAAAGTGATTTACTCAACATGCATTCACAAGCACACACACATACACTACATCTAAATACACATACATACACACACACTACATATTAATGTACATATATGCAAATATATATATACATATGCATAAATACACATAGACACACTTCCAGGTGCATAAGTATTTGGACATTGAGAAGGTTGCTCAGTAGATTTGCGTTGTGTTATATATGGATATATGTGTGTTGGGTCGCTGTCCATCTGCACTGTGACGCACCATCCAGTGAGTTTCATGAGCAGATAATATAGCCCTATACACTTCAGAATTCATCCTACTGCTTTTGTCAGCAGTCACACCGTCAATAAATACAAGCGAACCAGTTTCACTAGCAGCCATACACGCCCACACCGTACGCTTCATTTCATGAGCACTTCCTTCCCTTCTCCATGATTCCTATTATTTGATTACAAGTTGATCTTTGTCTCATCTGTCTATAGGATGTTGTTCAGAACTGTACAGGGGTTTTTGGGTGATTTTGGTAAACTCTAATCTGGTCCTCCTGTTCATGAGGCTTACCAGTAGTTCACACCTACTTTGACATCTACAGATACGCCTACCTCCTGGAGGGTCTTCTTAATCTGGCCACCTGTTGTGAAGGTTTTTTTTCTTCACCAGGGAAAGAATTCTTCTATTATCCAGCACATTTGTTTTCCATGGTCTTCTTGGCCTTGGTGTTCCTGAGCCCACCAGTGCGTTCTTTCGATTAAAGAATGCACCGAATAGTACATTTAGCCAGACTTAATGTTTTTGCTCTCTCTCTCTCTCTCTCTCTCTCTCTCTCTCTCTGATGGGCTTATTTTGATTTTTTTTCTTTTTTTCTTTTTTGCTTCACTGGCATTGACAGCTCTTTAGACTTCATATTGTGAGTCAACAGCAGCGGATTTTAAATGCAGATGCCACACTTCGAATCAAATCTAAATAATAACAACACACACACACACACACACACACACACACACACACACACACACACACACACACACACACACACACACCTGGCCATGGAACAGCTGAGCTGCTGATATACAGTGGTAGACAGATCAAATAACTTTCTTAATGTGCAAATAATTACGGATCTGAGTGTAAATACATATAAATACACTCACATATACATACGACTGTATACGTCAAACTGCAATATTGATAAACTAGGCTATCATGCTAATGTATATAGGCTAATATCCCTAATATATACACATATATTGGCACTGTTTTGGAGCTGTGGAGCCTCAGGGGGCACAGTGCAGGAGAGGCAGAGTGCTCGCGAGTGTGTCACCGCTGAAGGTGTCTGCGGCGTGTGTCTAATTGAGCTGCGTGTAGTTAATTGTTTGTACGTAGGAGGGGAGAAATCAATCTGTTTTCTTACTGTCATGACTCCTGGGCCCCGGGGTGATGGACTAGATCTGGCACGGACAGTGGGAAGGCCTGCCAAGTGAAGCTCCGTACGCAGCCTTTCTCCCTCAGCGCGCATACACACACACACACACAAATACACACTGTTATGTATGCATGCATACTATACACTAATGCACAACACACACACTGTCGCTGGAGTGAAGTTAGCTCCATCGATCTAGAAGCCCGGAACCTGAGCTCTGGGAGAGGCGAGAGCAGAGGAGTGTGTGTATATATTCACACTGAACCCCCCTCTGACTCTGAGAGGCTTTCAGCACAGCGTTCGAGGAGGAGCTGAACAGAAGAGAAGATATTGCATTAGTCGCAGCTTTCGCCGTCAGGACAAATCCGTTTTACGCGCTCAAGGCGCCAGCGTTCTCTGCAGGCGCGTATTCTTCTCGCTGCTCCCCACAAATCGGTTTAACGTCGCCGGGTAATACATCAGCCCGGCTAAAGCAGATAGATGATAGGCTTCAGCGCTAAACAAATGGTGCTGGTCATAACTCATACATAAACGCTGCGTTTGTAGAAAAAAAAAAAATGTGTTAAAGATCCTGCGTTAAAGGAATACTCCAGTGTTTAATCTAAATCTACCAGAATTTCAGTATGCTTACCTGCACTGAGGGAAAAAAAAATCCTGTTTATAGTGGAAGTCTAATGGCAGGTGTTAAATAAGGAATAAAACGAGGCGCGCTGCACTGCACAACGATGTGGCGTAATTTCCACTAATAAACATTTATGTGAAACACATACGGTATTTATTTATTTTTTTTGTAAAAACGCTATCGTGAATTATTCATGTATGTAAAAATTAAGCTCTAATATTGTGAATTTGGTTCCTTTAGAAATGCGGCTACTTTTTCAGCGGGAAGAATTTGTGGTTAGTTGTGTGGCTCTGGTCTCGTATACAAAAACAAACCTGTTCAAAATTCTGAACAATGTTTTAGGTTCAGTAGATTTATTTTGCAATTTAGAAGCAAATCAATACGACTTTCACACCACGTCGTGCCGCTTGTAGTTTGTGTCATGTGGCTGGGCACCGTTGTCGTTTTTGTTGTTTGTGGGCGTGGCCTGTCGAGTTTCTTTTTTTAATTCCAATGAGAAACCCTAGTAGCTATATGCTATATCTCCTACAGCTAAGTAATTTCATTTACGCAATAATCTGGGCGAAAATTGGTTCATTGTTTTATATGTTAAATGCTCGGTTTTGTACTAGTAGATTTTCAAAGCAAGAGAACTGCACTAGCTACGTACACTCACTAGCCGCACCAGAGATCTCTGCTACTTCCTTCCAAGCTTTATTCTTCTTCGTAATGTCTCTAAACACGTTTACTGAGAGGTCGTGTATGACTGGATAAGATGAAACAACGGTTTATGAGTTTTTTTCTGCTGAAATGACAGACCACACATGCCATAGGATTGGTTCGAGGAATCTTTCGAACCAAGCGTTTGGATTTGTCGCTTCCTTACAGCGTCATACCTCCTCAGAAAAACTCTCAGTTCAAATGTCGCTTCGTCGCTGTCGCTGAAATCGTAGCTCTGTGCTACGCGGGTACATAGAAAATGAGCAGTCAGTTGCTTTGTCGCTGGCTAGCGTGAGCGCAGGGAACGTAACCCTCGGACGATTGGATAAACTCGGCGTGGTGCATAAAGTTGAGCTCAGCAAGTTAAATTACACTATTACATAGTAACTTAAATGTTTATCAAAGAAATATAACGGTTTTTCTCATTTGATATTCCCGTCTGTAGTAATCGCACACACACACACACACGCGCACACACACGCTCCCACACACTTAAAGAGCCAGTGGAAAGAGATCCGATGTAAAAACGCTGGAGTACTTCTTTAACATGACACCTGTTGACTGTCATTTAGGTCGTATTGTAAGTGTGCAGCGCGCCGCAGTGGATATGCGGCGCGAACTAGTTATATTTTTTGCAGCCAAAGCACATGACGTGAATAATTCATCTCTCTTCTGAAGCAGATCAGAACGAGTCTCTGCGTTTTGATCTCATTTGAACTCCCTCTTCACATACGGCGCTGTAAGCTGCGCTCTGATTGGCTGGGGAGTTTGGTTTTTTATTTTATTTTATTTTATTTTATTTTATTTTATTTTATTTTATTTTATTCGTCTCCCCTCCAGTCTAAAGAGTTGTTCATTATTCATCGGAGTGCGGAGCGGCTGAGCTTGACTGAGGGTACGATGAGGAGTCCTCGGGCGAGCGAGGGGGGGAAAAAAAAGAGCAAGCGAGAGCATACTGTAGTGGAGTGTAGATCTTTGTCTGTCTTCTTCTGGTTTTGAGACAGACAAAAAAGAGAGCTTGATAGGGGAGGAAGAGAAAGAGGGAGTGTGTGTATGTGTGTGTGTGTGTGTGTATATATGGCGTAGATGGGAACAAAAGCGGTAGAGCCGGGTGATTCAGAGCGGCCAGTCTCTCCGTCCATATGCGCCGGAGGGAAAAAGGTCAAAATGAAACTGGCGGCCCCGCTGAGACCGCCGGCTACGGAGAGAGTGTGAGGATGAACCAATGCTCTGAAGCCCCAGGGGAGAGGGGAAATGAGAAAGAGATGGAAAGGAAGAGTCTGTGTGTGTGTGTGTGTGTGTGTGTGTGTGTGTGTGTGTGTGTGTGTGTTTGATCCACTAAAAGAAACAGACCCTTTGGATCCGGTCTATGCTCTAACGGTCAGTCACGAGACAGCAGCGACGCAGTGTTACAACAGCAAACTGTTCCTAATTAACAAATGCAGCGAGTGGAACGTAGCACCTGCTAAAGCATGACTGCAGGTTCACACACACACACACACACACACACACACACACACACAGAGAGAGAGAGCTCATTTAGAAAAGCTTCAGCGTTATGGACATTCTCCCTTAGGGTCTGTGCGTGTGTGTGTGTGTGTGTGTGTGAAAACAGCACATAGTCAACTGAGTTCCTATCAAGTTCTCCTAGTAAAGTGTGTCCACTCGGCGGCCATCTTGGCCACGCTCCCAGTAGCTATTTTCAGTCCTACAAGACCAGGCTCATAATTACACGAGACTCGCGAACTGGAATCTGACTTTATTTTTTTCCAGACACGGATTAGAAATATGGAAAAAATGGCATAAATAATGTGTGACTTTGGCTCACATAACACACTCAGACACAAACACACACACACACACACACACACAAATCAATTTGCTTTATTACTTTATTACTGAGCGATTCTTCACAACAAACACAAGTGCTCTGTATCTGCATACGGCAACAATCTGATTGGCTCTTTTTACTGAAGGGGCGGAGTTTATGTAAATCAGCCTCCATTATGTGTTACATCCTGCCCATATTTCAAGCCGTACATTTTTTTTCTTCTGATACACTCTCTGGATCACGTTTACAGTACATCGTCTTTGTGATTACGTGTAAGTGTGTGTGTGTGTGTGTGTGTGTGTGTGTGTGTGTGAGAGAGACTTAGATTGGCGAGCTGTAAGATATGAGGCAATTAATGTGCAACCTTGAAGTCCCAGGAGAGTTCTGTCCTCTCTGTCCATCTCCACTTCACCACCTGTTTCACACACAAACACACCTACGCGCGCACACACACACACACACACACACACACACATTCTACGATGATAACTGTAGAGAGCGTACAGGGATGAATCTGTGTGTGAGTAATACGCGACAATAGGGCTGGGTGATATGACGATATATGACGATATAATATCGATATATCGTGATAAATTATATCAAAAGAAACTATTCAGAGATGTTGTGATGTCTTATTTATTATTTATTAGATAAATATTTTAAAAAAAAATAATTTCAAACCAACTGGAAGCAGTGAAAACTTTACATTTTGAACAGCTTTACATTTCCAACATTTTAAAATGTTTAAAAAAAAAATCCAGATTTTTAAATGCTTTCCTTTTTTTCAGTATTAACTATTTGTTTATTCTTAATAACAGTGTTGAAACGTAAAATGAATTCATTTAAAAAAATATTTTTTAAATGCAGCATTTTTATTGCTGACAGTTCTGTGTCATGATGCGCATCACGTGTCATAAAAAATGTCTTCGATATTCATGACATGATTTTTTTTTATTTTTGATTTTCTGCAATATCGCAGTATCAAAGACAGGATCGGTTATCGTCATTAAGGCGAAAGGAGGCGTGAACGAGTATCATCACAAGACTTGACACATTCCAGTAACTTTTAAATGCAGCCACATTTGGCTTTGACAGCGTGGCAGGCGTGTGTAAAGACGAGAGCAGGCCCGGAGGACAGGACGGTGATGAAACATCATCAGCGCAAACCCTTCACGCACGATCATCGCTTATTTCAGGGAAGGAGAAATGGACAGCAGGTTAGAGGAACAGCTTGTTAGCCGAAATCTGATTTACACCTTATTTAATTTTATTCATCCTACAAATGAGGAAAGTAACAGCAGCTTAGCAACAACAACAACAACAACAACAAAAAAAATACTCAATTGAATTGTCAATCAAGTGATTGTTGTGTGCTACAGATAAATTAGCAGCTTGAGAAGTGACCGCATATGAGAAAGAAAACAATTTCTCTCTGACAGATCGCTTCGGAGTGCTAATCCTTGTGGAAGTTGTTCTTATAGAAACGATGAGGTATTAGAAGGAGCGCATTAATACACACCCGTGACTGCCAGAGCCGCTGTTATAGCGAATTAATCAACACCTTCTGACCAATCAGAATCCAGAATTCAACAGCACTGTGTGTGTAACGAACATTAGCATTGTAAGTGATTTTATTTAAATATCACCTAGTCACAGAAGGCAGTGGAGATGAATAGAGGCATGTGTGTGTGTGTGTGTGTGTGTGTGTGTGTGTGTGTGTGTGTGTGTGTGTGTGTGAAATGCGACAACACTGCCACTCTCAAAGCAAGCTTTTGACTGATGTTTATGACTCTAGGCCATGCCATGGAATGATTGTGTGTTTGCATGAGTGTATGTGTGTGTGTGTGTGTATGTGCGTGTGTATGTGCGTGTGTGTGAGTGTGTGTGTGTGTGTGTGTGTGTGTGTGTGTGTGTGTGTGTAGATGTTTCGGCCTTATCCGTGTCTCCGAGTGCCCAACTAAGCAGGATAAACGTGCCCGGCAGAATGAGGCCACCCTGATCAAACTCTGTACATAACACACACACACACACACACACACATACACGTTAGAGCAGGTAGCCTGAGATGCGGCTCCCTGAGGGAAACCCATGCACCGTGTGTGTCTGTGCTGATTTCGGCTATGTTTTATGGAGGTTCTGATGTTTTTCACATTGTGTGTGTGTGTGTGTGTGTGTGTGTGTGTGTATGTGTATGTGTGTGTATGTTTTACGGCACACTGCAGACTGAAAGAACATCACACCAGGGGAAAGAGCGCTGTTCCTCACTCAGCCACTGTTTTACTTTTATTTAGAGTCTAAAATTAAAACTAATTACTTTACCCGCGAGCACTTTATGGCCACCTTTTGGCAGAAAGTGTGTGTGTGTGTGTGTGTGTGTGTGTTTGCTACAGCTTTTAAATGGAAAACGAGCTTACTATAGCCTACTGTGCGTGTGTGTATGTGCCAAAAACCAGAAATGTCTTTTTGTCATATTATAGAAATGTAATTAGAGATAAGGAATGAACCACACAGCGTTGTGCTGTTATAGAAAAATAATCAACGACGGGGTGGTGTGAGGAAGCGGAGTTACTGGTACCAGTACGCATAGATGATTATTTTCATATAACAGCACGTTTCTAACTGTTCTGTTCCTCTTATACTTTTTATCTGTTTATAGTTACATTTAATGTTGAGGAACGTTCCTTGAACAAGTCCCTTTCCGCCATACAAGTCCCTGTGAATGAGCTGTTACTATAGAAACGATAACGTATCAGAACATTTATATAAACTCCGTTGAAAATAAACCATTTCCAGCTGCTTTGTCGTATGAGGTGGCTGCCATGACCAGGGAGAGACGGAGAGATGGAGAGATGACAGGAACAGAAAGATGAAAGCAGGTGTTACAGTGTGTCAACGAGAGCAGACAGGAAGTTGATCTGAGGTGATTTCCTGTGTGATCTCGTTGCACTCATCTGGCGTGCCGGTGACAGCCAGAGCTCGCTCTCCTGGTGCAGCAGCGAAATGAGCAGCGACAGCCTCATCACACACTGATCACACACTGATCACACACACACACACACACACACCTCCAGCATGTCATTAGCTACGTTTACATGCAGCCTAATAATCCGTTAATAATCCGACTGATAGCTCAATTGGAAGAAGAGGCACTTGGAGGAAGCATAAGCATCTGAAACGAGTAAAGCGACTGAGTCCGGGAAGAAAATGGAAGAATAAACGTAGCGTGATTTTTTTTTCCTTTCATGAGGTTGGATGGTGAACATTTCAGAGCAGAACTGACCCGAGACTCAACTTCTTCCTCTCACTGTCTGTTTAATAAGGACATTTTTTCAAAGAAACATACTGGTACTGATGTTTAATTCAATGATGTGTTTTTTTTTTTTTTTTTTCTGTAACTTTTTTTCCCTACATTCCCCACAGTGCACTAGGCTTTAGCCCTTTTCTTCAACTCTACCTAAAGAAGCTGCGGCGGCACTTTAGTCCTTTTGTCCATCCAGCTCCCTGAGCTCCTCATCAGTACACTCCGCTTAAACAGGTCAGCTTCCACGCTAATACCTCCGTCAACCATCGCGCTAGTCATCTCATAGATCTCTAACTAGCCGAGCCGAGTCTCGACGGCATCACGTAGCTGCATTGCATTCTGGGACGTCTCACTGGATTTCTCTTTTATATAATGTCGCTGGAGAAGAGAAGTTTTGTGCTTAGGAGCTAACAGTGAAACCCGACCGTTCTGTCATGCTCTCATTTATATTCTTCTACTAAACGTCGTTGTAACTGCATTACCGATAACCATGTCGTCCTGCTAACTTCTCACAGGAGTAATGAAATGAAATGAAAACACAGCGCCGACTTTTCCTTTAACACACTCTAGACATGTCGGCGGCGTTCTTCTGAAGCAGCTCGCGCTCACTCCTCTCTCCTTATTCTCTCTTTTTCATGTCTGCTCTGCCTCTGATCTCCATCTGATCTTTCACGCTGTCTCTCACTCATAAACACACGCTTGCGCTGTCTCTCATGCTCTCTTTCCCTCTCTTTCTCTCTCCACACACACAGGTTTTATTTCTACACCTTATAACACTCACTCTCTTTTCTTTCTCCCTCTCAGCTTATTTTTGCAGCTCTGAAGCAATAATCAGAGGCATTGTGTCTGACACACAGCTCATTACAGGCCTCTCTCATGGCCCATCTACGGCAGACTCTCGCAGCGCCGCCGCCTTTATGCTAAAACAGCTCCTGCGTGACGCGGGGAATGAATGTCGCGCCCACCCGATCGCTTGCGTTAGCTGGAGAACATCGTGCCGCGGTCATTACCGGCTTCTGAGTAGCATTTGGCTAAATCTAACCTGATGCTGTTCAGTAGAGAAGCCTCAGTGCTTTTTATATTATTTTATAACATGTATGTGATGTGATTGGAGCGGTGTAGCTTCCTCTGCATCTCACTGGCAGATCACTTCGGAGTGAATGCTGATCCTTGCGGGAGCTGTTCTTGTAGAAACGAACGAGCGCATTAATGCAAACCCGTGACTGTCAGAGCTGCTCTTGTACAACACCTTCTGACCGATCAGAATCAGGATTCGACAGCGCCGTGGTGCAGGATTTCCTTCCATAACGTTAGTAAATTGCTCCGGAAATGTCACAAGGCGAAAAAAAAACTAACATCAAGAGGAGTTTAAGTTTTGTGGTTTCTCAGGAACATGACGAGCTCTGTTTATAGCTGCTGTAACATAAGCGAGAACAGGAAGGAACTTGTTTCGGAATGTTAAATATGACTATAAATGGAAAAAAAAAATTATATATCGTCGTTCTTTAATAAGTAAACATTGTTAGCGTTGGCAAATTGCTGCAGGTTAAGAGGAATGAAACACCTCAGGGCAGGCTGTTATAGGAAAATAATCGATGCGCTTCATCACACCATCCCTCCAGTCATTATTTTCTTTAACAGCACGACGCGGAGTGTTTTATAATTCATTGCATTTTTTTGGAAAATGTTGTGATATAAAGTTGCAGCGTTTAGCTGCTTCTGTGCGAACGTCAGTGTCGCCGCTGTGTCATATCTGCCTGGAGCAGAAGGAGCAGCCTTCAGTGTTGTCACCTTTAAGTCTGTGCTGAATATTTACCGTACGACATTGTCTCCGACGCAGAGCTGTCATGTTAATGATCTGCACTGCAGCGTTTCAACGAGAGAGAGAGAAAAAATAAGCACTCAAACAGCACAGATACAATACAGCCAGAAGCTAATCCAGTTTCTGCTGAGGATTACACATAAATCACACACATACACACACACACACACACACACACACATGGAGTTAGAGAGATGAGAGTGTACGGTCCCTCAGCATCCACTCACATCATTTTCTGCTGCCTCAATCATCTGCTGTTTTAAAGGAGAGTGTGAAATGCAGCTCGGTCCTGCTTTAAGAGCCAGGAAATGGACGGACGTTTAGAGACGAAAGCTCTGGTCTCGCGGTGGACGGCTCGCTTCCTGATGAATAAATCACAATCCATCAGCGTCGGATTACCTGGATGATTATTAAGGTTTTTGTAATATTTTTTCGAACACGTGTCAAATCCGGCCTCGTTTGCTTTTGTGAAAACTTTTTAAACTATTTATATCGAAACGGCCGGTAGTATCTACTACTCAGTACACACTAGTGTTCACGGCAGACCCGTAGCATACTAATGCTGCAATCGACTGTACTCGGAAATCGGAAAAATCGAGATTCAGAGCAGACCTCTGACGCAGAAATGTGCAATGGATCGGTATTTTAACTCGGACTTCCCATTTGGGAGCTCGGGCAATGTGGAGGTTCAGGAACTCTGTGACATAAACACACCTGACATTACAGCAGTATGGCAGCACACAGTCACAATTAAATTTCCCCCTTGCATCGTTTTCTACTAAATAAAACGTTATTGCAAGTCTAGATTTGTAATGTAATTCCGTCGATTTCAGCCCAGTTTTACTAACACGGTAAAACAGAGCTATGTAAAATGGGCTCGGAACTTTCTGAGTACGATGCATCGCAGCACAAGATCCCACAGTGCTGAGACACTGGTTAAAATGGACGCCTGTATGCTGTGCTTGATGCAAGTCAGACCCACGTTTAAAAACATTTAAATCGATTAAATAAAATCTCGGCTGAATTCTTTAACTGCGTGATGAGTCAAGAATAGGAAAAACCAGAGAACAAAAAGAAGAAATCGGAGAGAGAGAACAAAACCTTGCAATGAACACGAGGAAGGTGTGTACTCAAATGCATGTGATTAACACTTAACAGGAAACTGGTGTGTGTGTGTGTGTGTGTGTGTGTGTGTGTGTGTCAGGGTTCAGGGGAAGGACGAGTCGTAATGTCTGGACTGGATTAACTCCACTCATTGTATACCATATACATATATAAGTCAATTCATCTACTTTATTTCCATAAGAGGTCATTTCAAAATTATAGCTGAGACAGATTTGTTTCAGCTTTTATCTACTGTCTCAGATTTTCAGTGGGTCAGAAGTTTACGTACACTTTGTTAGGATTCAGTGGCATTGCTCTTGAAATGCTTGGCGTAGCCTTCCACAAGCAGCTCACAATACTTTGCTGGAATTTTTTGCCCATTCCTCCTGGCAGAACTGGTGTAATTCAGTCAGCTTTTTGGGCCTTTTCGCTCAGACAAGCCTTTTCTGTTCAGTCGATAAATTCTGTGGGATTCAGGGCCAGGCTTTGTGATGGCCGTGCCAATACCTTTACTTTGTTTTCTTTAAGCCGTTTTGTTACACCGCTGGACGCATGCTTAGGATCACTGTCCTGTTGCAAGACCCAAGTTTTAACTTTCTATCTTATGGCTTGAGGTTATGCGTTATATAAGTGCACAATCCCCTTAATCAATAATCAAGCAAATCATCCCCATAACATGATGCCTCCACCCCCATGCTTCACAATTGATCATTATGGCCCAACAGTTCTGGCTGGAGAACACCAAAACGCTGGTGATCAGCTCCTGCACCAGTTCTTTTATTGTTGTCTCGGGGTTCAGTTGAACCTTTACGACCAAAGTTTGTTCATTTTTGCCTCTTTCCTGAATGATGCAGTGTCTGTGTGGCCCCAAGATGTTTTATATTTGCACACAATTGTTTGTACAGATGCTCATGGTACCTTCAGTTGTTGAAATTGCTCCTAGGGTTGTGGAGGTCCACAGTTTTTTTTGTTCTGAGATCTTGGCTGAGTTGCTTTGATTCTCCCCTGGTATCAAGGTCTAAAAGGCACTGTCTGTAAAGCTAGGCCCTTAAATACAGCCACAGGTGCGCTCCAAGTAGAGGAGATTTCTCCTAATTAAGAGAAATGGCCGATCAGAAGTCATTACATCAGTTTCTGGAATTCTGATATAATGACTTAAAGCTGAAATAAACCTGTCTCTTATCAATTGTTTTAAAATGAGCTCTGATGTGAACAATGTAGAGGCCCTAACTGACCTGCCAAAAGGAATGTGTGGTAACATGAGAACTGAGAACTGCGAAGCTGTGAAAACCTGGGACTGAATATCTTTAGCCTCGGTGCAGTCTCTGGGCAGTGACGGCGAGAGTCAGGAAGCAGATTAGCGCCGTCTTTAATGTGTTCGCAGGAAGACTGTGGCACACAAGACTGAAAAGTCACACAAAGTCGCTCTGTCTTGCTGCTCGTCTGCGTTCAGGGGTACATCGGAGCGGCAGAGCTTTATAGATCAGTTATGCAGATATCACAATAGGAGCTTTGTAAGCTTATTTACATCTCGGCCCGTGTTATTTATCAAATGTGACAGGAATGCTCGTAGGAGATCAGAAGCACCATTGTGTTTGTCTGATCTCACATATTAGGACGTGAAAGACCATTCCTAGGCCAGAAAACACCCTTTGTCTGAGATAAACGTGAATCAGGAGCTGATTATTAAGCATTTACAGAAATACCTTCTGCACTGGAACAGGCGTGGATGAAAACGCCACTCAAGGCTAAAGCTCTCTCTCTCTCTCTCTCTCTCTCTCTCTCTCTCTCTCTCTCTCATTATTCCGCTAATCTGATTCCTACGCATCCGCAGATCGGGGGACGGTGGAGCTGCGCTGTGACACGCATGGCAACATCAGTCTGAGCAGCCCTAATTGTCCTTTTTTCCAAAATTTGCATATCATTAGATTAAATTTACCGGTGACTTGTCATAGCTTCGTCTGGTAAAACAATGATTTTGACGATAGCGAGCGTAGCGTGAACCTCCCACGCTCGGATAGGTAATGACGCACACGCAGATGGAGGCGCTAATGATATTTCATGGTACGTCTGGTGAATTCAAAAAGGAAAAGTGTGATCATTTTATCAATTTGACACGTGAAAAAGGGTGAGAGGCTAACAAATGAATGATAACACGAGCCTCTTTTTTTTTTTCCAAGGGATTTGGCGCCACTTTGACCAAAGGCAAGTCGGCTAGTTTAGCCAAACACTGAGCAGCAGCATGTGGCAAAAGCTGAAGCCTTTAAAATGTGGCTTTCTGCTTGAGGAAATCAATATCTGCTTTCGATTTATTTCTAAACAAATAGCCCACTAACTTTTACACCCCCAAACAGGCAGTTAGATCAAATTATTTGTTACGTGATTAGTGGAATATATCGGGACGAAAAATATCACGTCACGGGTCTAGAATGTCAGCAATTTGTAGCACCCAAGCAGCGTGAATATGTTTTGTCCATTTATTTCTTTTTTTTTTTCTGGCAGAGCAGAGGGCTTTTAAAGATTGAAATACAGGTCAGCTTGACATGACCCAGCCAGTCAGGTGGCAGTTTGGAGTAAAAAGGAGATGTAGAGCAGCGTGCTGGGAGAGTGAATACTCAACACCAACAGCTCTGTGAAGTTGGCACCCCATATAAATAAACTGTCACCTAAACTATACCATTCGTTAGTGCTGTGTTTGTGCTGATTTGTACAGGAAAAACAAACGTTTGTGCTGGTTTGGTGTTCAAGATTTTAAACATTCTTTTTTTGGCTGTGTGACGTCACTCTCCACCCCATGTCGTCCAAATCGTATCAAATCGGTGCCGTTCGTTTGTGCTCGATTTGAGCCGGTTTGTGCCATTAAAACAAACCCTGTAATTACTTTCCTTCCCGAGATATAACAAGAAGAATTTTGGGAGCAGTGACTTCACTCTCCACTCCATGTCGTTTAAATCACCCAGAACAGGTGGCGTTCGTTTGCGCTCGAATTGTGCCGGTTTGTGGCGTAGAAAGAAACAACATAACTTGTTCCCATCTTTAGACATTCGCCATGTTTAGCCTTCACGCGGCGCTGCCCTGTATAGTCTGTAAAGTCTGATATGCCTCAAACTCTCTGGAGGACACAGATGGCAAGGCAAGGTGCTGTCTGTTCATCTGGTACAAACATATCTAGTTCGTATCCCTACTCACGTGGTGCTGCTTTTAACGTTTATTCTTTTTTTAAGGTATGCAAAGCTTTTATTGCCAGTGCCGTAATCAAGCTCAAATCCATTACATAGAAGGTCTGCATGTGATGTTGCATGTTATTACGGCTACAGAGCGTACTTCACATCACCTCGGCGTTATTACGGCTACAGAGCGTACTTCACATCACCTCGCTTACATCTGCGTTATTACAGTTACAGAGCGTACTTCACATCACCTCGCTTACATCGGCGTTATTACGGCTACAGAGCGTACTTCACATCACCTCGCTTACATCGGCGTTATTAC
>CM074938.1:2382647-2411760 GCA_037576815.1 Pangasius larnaudii
TATATATATATATATATATATATATATATATATATATATATTTCAAAATGCACACTTAATATATTAAAATTTTATTGTATTACATTTTCTCTGTTTTTTTTATTACTTTATATTTTGTTATGTTTATATTTATTGATATATTTGTTGCGTAAGGAATAAAACACACTCCGTGTTATGCTGTTACAGGAAAATAATAAGAGACCGGATGGTGTAGTGAATTGGAGTTCCTGTGATTGTTTTCCTGTAACAGCACATTCCGAAGTGTTTTATTCCTCTTATACCACAGCAGTTTATTATTAATAAATTATTAATAAGCGCTTTCAAAACCATATATTTACCATTTAGGAAGAAATTTTGTCCTACACTCACACACACACACACACATGCACGCACACTACACACACGCATACGCGCACACACACACACACGCACACACACTACACACACGCTTTTCGCCTCATACATTTGGTGTGTGTTCCGCGTGTGTTTTTTTACGGTTAGTCCGATTGATTTGCGAGCACGGCCTTGATTTTTACGACCAATCTATTTTTCACATCCATGAGATCAATGTGCAGAGAGGGTGGAGTGCTGGGAGGATCAAAGTAAATCCTCTTAAAGAGGCACACACACACACACACACACACACACACACACACACACACACACACACACTGGCTGTGTTCCCTATCAACACGCAGTACAATCTGTCAGTTGTATCAGAGGCTCAGCGGGAGTCGCATTAGCTCCAATAAAGCAGTGCGTCTCCATTCTTTTCTTCGTTTCAGCCCCGGGGCAAACGCATGCTCCGACGCCACGCACACACACATACACACGCACACACACACACACACACACACACACACACACACTGCTACTTTGTGATTTATTTCATTAGGCAAATGAGATGTGTGAGGGCCTGCGGCACAAACCACTGAGTCACTGCTACTGTCCACTCTCTCTCTCTCTTTCTCTCTCTCTCTCTCTCTCTCTCTCTTTCTCTCTCTCTTTCATTTTACACATCTCTTCTCTCCATCCCTCTCTCTTCCTCTCGCAAGCGCATGTGAATGTGTAAGCAAAAGTCACACAGCATCTCCGCTCCCGTGGTGCGTCTCGCTCCCGTATGCAGCACGTCGCCTCCATCCTGGGACTCGAAAAACTCTGTGGTGGAGGCTGACGAAAGGAAAAAACGGATAAAATGGCCGTTGTTGTCGCTTTTCTTTTTCTCTGTGTCGCAGTGAAATGCCTCAGCCGCTGTCTGTCGTTTAAAATGAGTGCGGCGTGAAACGAACCGTTTGAATGGTCAGAGTGAGAACGAGAGATTTGCATGGAAAGAAAAAAAAAACAAACTGAAAAGAAACTGAGCTTCAAGAATCAAAGTCCTGAATCAAAGAATCAAATTAACTTTGACTCTCTCTCTCTCTCTCTCTCTCTCTCTCTCTCTCTCTTCTCCCTCTCTGTCTGTCCTTCTCTGCCTTCCCCCTTCTCTCCCTCTCCTCTTTTATCTCTTTCTCTTTTTCCCACTGTCTTCCTCTCTCTCTTTTCCTTCCTCTCTTTTTCTTTTCCTCCCTCCTTTGGTCTCTCTTGTTTCCCCTCTCTATCTTTTCTCATCTCTTGTCCTCTCTCTGTCTGTCTCTCTCTCTCTCTATTGCTCTCTCTTTTCTGCCTACTCTTTGTTTTCCTATCCATCTTGCCCTCTCTCTTTTCCTTTCCTTTTCCTTTTCCTTTTCTCTTCCCCACATCTCCTTCTTCCTTGTCATTTCTCTCTTTTTTTATTTTATCTTTTCCTTTGTCTTTCTCACTCTTTCTCTCTCTCTCTCTCTCTCTCTCTCTCTCTCTCCCAGGTTTGTCCCTGTACGGAGGGTGTGAGGCCCTCTGAAGCTGCAGGCCGTTATCCCCGCAGGCCGTCTTGTCCCTCCATCACGCTTCCCCATCATGGCTCTGGCTCTCTGGTTGCTGTGTACCTGCGCCGTCACCCTCAGTAACATCGCCCCCTCTGCTCAAGGTGAGTACTGCGTCCTGTTCACACTGACACTAAAAAACCTCTCGGCCCGCGCTCACGGACGGCCGCGTACCAACTGGCGCCATATGTGTACGATTCCCCTAAATTTGTCACGCAACGTGGGGGCAGGCGCTGTGTACAAACTCACGCCGAGTGTCTGTGTGTGTTTGTGTGTGCATGTGTGCTCTGGATGTTTGTGTGTACCAGCAGGGGCGGCTTTGCTAACGGGGGTGTAGTTAAGCCTGCAAAGGGCGGAGGATCGAAGCAGGTCACAGAGCCACAGTGGCCGAGCGCACAGACACTAACACACCATCTGCTGGGAGAGACAGAGAGAGAGATAGAGAGAGGCAGAGACAGAGACAGAGAGAGAGAGAGAAAGATATTAAGTGAGTGAGTGAGAACTTTGGTGCTGGGACTGAAACTCTGGGAGCCAGCTCTTTATATTTTCCTGCAGCTTCAATAAATTATCAGCTCAGATGAGAAACATTAGAGAAAAAAAAAAAAAAAAAACTGTGATGTGGACCACCAAATATCCAACCAATCAGAGCCAAGAGTCTTCTCTGCTCGCCAGTCATCTTCCTTGTGAATTCAGAAAGCTCCGCCTCTTGCACCAGTGTTCAGGCTTAAATGTAAATTTAGTTTAGAGATTGCCGTTAGTTTTTGATAAAGATAAGGACACTGGTGTGTGTGTGTGTGTATGTGTGTGTGTGTTACAGAGAGATGAATATGCAGCAGTGTGTAATGAGCAGAGTGTGTGTGTGTGGAGCTGGCGCTGTCACACTGTTTGCTTGTCCAGGTGTGTTTGTGGCTCTTGCTCATGCCGAGTTTAATTTGCCAGCGCTCCTGAATTGATGTGCTGTGTTCACTGTTCCAATGGACACACTTGGCCCCTGGCATCAAACTGTTTCATCAGAGCGCTCTCTCTGCATGTGTGTGTGTGTGTGTGTGTGTGTGTGTGTGTGTGTGTGTGTGTGCGTGTGTGTTTCCAGCAGTATTAATAATGCATTAATAATCAATTGTGTGTTATCAAGTGCTAACACATGCAGCCTGCAGAATTAGTGAAGCCTCAGATGAGCTACAGGATCATTGATCACACACACACACACACACACACATACACACACACATAGACAGACTGTTAATCAAAGCATATGAAATTTCTGTTCCCTTTGTGCCTGTGTGTGTCAGTCTCAGTGAAGGAGGCGTGGCCTATGTGCCTGTCAGTCTCATTTAAGGGGGTGTGGCCTGTGTGTGTCAGTCTCAGTGAAGGAGGCGTGGCCTATGTGGCTGTCAGTCTCAGTGAAGGAGGCGTGGCCTGTGTGTGTCAGTCTCAGTGAAGGAGGCGTGGCCTATGTGCCTGTCAGTCTCAGTGAAGGAGGCGTGGCCTGTGTGTGTGTGTCAGTGAAGGAGGCATGGCCTATGTGCCTATCAGTCTCAGTGAAGGAGGCGTGGCCTGTGTGTGTGTGTCAGTGAAGGAGAAGTGGCCTATGTTCCATGTCAGTCTCAGTGAAGGAGGCGTGGCCTGTGTGTGTGTCAGTGAAGGAGGCGTGGCCTATTTGCCTTTTAGTCCCGGGAAAGAAGGCATGGCCTCTCTACCTCTGTCTTTTTCTTTAATTGAAACAGAACTGTTCCACAATAATGAATGAAAAGCTCTCTAAATCATAGCATAATGAATCGCCGGCTGTTCTAAATTAATCTTTCACACGTCAGGTCATGGTTGACATAGCGAGACCACACGTACACACACACACACACACACACACACACACACACACACACACACACACACACACACTGTAACACGACTTTATGTGAACTCTGATTTCCGACACAGTTCACAGCAGGAGACACTGCAGGCTTCGATCCCTTGATGAATGTAGCGGATGTGAGCCGCCTTCGAGAGTCATTCTTTCATTCCTGAGGCGTCTCCGAGACACACATTCAGGTCCAGATTGCTCCCGGGATGTGCAGCGCAGTGCTCTCATTGAAATCGGACACTAAAGTGCCATCGTGACCGGCTCTGCTTTGGAAAAGAGAGCATAAATAAGTGTGTATAAATAATGACCCCCCCCCACCCCCACCCTCTATCTCAGTTTTAAATAATCCTCATCTAATATTCTCATTGTGTGATTTTCCCCATTGTTTCTGTGCAGCCTGTAATTACTGTTGATGCTCATCAGAACCCGACGCAGTCCTCCTCGGAACGCTGAGAACGTAAACGAGACAAATCCACAGGCGAGCTGAACGAGAGTTTAATACACAGCTGCACGGAACAATACACTCATGTTATCAGCTGATATAGTGGCCTCAAATACTGTGTGTGTGTGTGTGTGGTGTGTGTGTGTGTGTGTGTGTGTGTGTATGATAGTGCTGTCAGAAAGAACGGTATCAGTATAATATTTACATATTTAAAGGTAGTTCATCTTGCCGCATCTTTAACAGACTTTATACTTTTAGTCACCAGACCAGTCTGAGGAGTCGATTCGTACACTTCATGCTTTCTTGCCTAAATTATATAAAAACATAGAAGATAAAAGATTCCTCAGATGTTTTTTTTTCTTTATGACATAAAATTACATGTCATGTGAATTTTGACTCATCAATAAGAATCACTTATATTACAAAAATAAAATTAAAACAATGAAAATACCGAGATAATAAGAATAATAAGGATATCGTGAGCCGGATGGGATACGTTTTACATCATCACACCTGAAAGTAGTACAGCCAAAGACTCGCCCCTGAATCTCTGCCGTGGATTCACACGGAGCAGCGAGCATCATCCCAGAGACGTCTTTTCGAGTGACAAGTCGCTCGTGTCGCTTGGAGTTTGTCACACGTGGGCGTGCACCGACCGTTACTGTTGTCTCTTATGGGCGTGGCCTGTCCAGGTTGTTATTATTATTGTTATTTTATTTATTTATTTATTTATTTATTTATATTCTTTTTATTCAAATGAACAGTAGTAGCCAAAATGTATAACCCACCACCCATGATCCGATTTATACACACTTCTGTTTGCTTGATTTACATGTTACACGCTAACTTTATACTAGCTAGCTGTACTAGCTACGTACGCTCACCAGAGGCACCGACGATTTTTAATTGCAGGTAGGACCTAAAGTTGAAGAAACGTCGGACCACAAGCGCTATCAGAAAACCGAATTTGCCTAAAATTGAGAAAAATGTCGGTAAGATTCAGATGTCGCTGGTCGCTGAACTTTCAGAGCAATGACCAGTCGTCTGTCGCTTAGTCCCTTGTGCTGCGCCTGTTCTTTGCAGTACCGCTGTTCTACCAGAGAGGGCGACGTTTTCCATACAGCAGCCGTAAGAAAATACGATATAATTTTTAAGTTGATTCATTTTTATTAAAGTTGATTGCTGATGTCATGTGTTTTTCTCTGACGCACAGCTAAAATCGGCTCACTTTTGTGAAAAGAAGAGGCTCGAATCCTGACTTTCACCCCGTTCCTCTCCTCCTCTTCTCTCCGCTCTGCTTATCCTGTCGTTTTTTTTTTTTGTTTTTTTTCCCCCCGAGTGAATGCGCAGCTGCTCTCGGCTCTTCTCCTCTCTGAATGTTTGATGATGCCGCCGTTTGTTTGGTCTCTGTGGATGCGACGTCGATGAGCCTGCGCCTGAAGCACGCAGGCCGCATTCACACGCGCATTTTAATGCAGAAGTGAAAAGCGCGGCGCGCCGTGGAGAGGCGCAATCAGGCCGAGGATGGAGCGTCAAGTGCTCCGTGAAACTCGTCTCCTCAAAGCAGCGCCGTGTGTGTGTGTGTGTGTGTGTGTGTGTGTTTATTCACACAGCTCCAGTCACTCAAACGCCACTCTCCCTCTATCCGGCTCCGCCCCCCTCTTCCTCTATTTACCGTCATCTCTCATTCCGCCACATCCGCTTCTCAACACATCCGTCTCTCTTTTCCTCTTCCTACTCATCTCTCTTTACATTCCCTCCCTCTTTCATCCTCCTCATCATCCTTTTCTTCCTCTTTCGCGCAATCATTCTCGCCATATTCCCTCTCTCTGCATCTCTCTCCCTCTCTCTCCTTCCTACTTCCATCCTTCCTTACGTTCCTTCCCACATTCCACCTCTTCAGCATCCTTTCTCTCACTCATTTTATTCCTTTTTCTCCCCATCTCCCTTCGCTCTATCTTGTATTTTCCTACATCTTGCTTTTTCTCATCTCTCTTTACATTCCCTCCCTCTTTCATCCCCTTCATCATCCTCTTTTTCTCCTCTTTTTCTCAGTCATTCTCAACATATTCTATCTCTATCACTCTCTCTTTCTCTTTCTCTTTCTCTACATTCCTTCCCTCTTCATCATTCATTCTCAAACCCTTTTCTTCCCTTTCTCTCCAGCTCCCTTCCTTCTAATTACTGTTTTCCTACTTCTCTCTTTCTCTTACCTCTTACATTCTCTCTCTCTTTCATCCTTTTCTCACTGCATTTCTTCATTTTTCACCTCATCATTCTCACCATATTCCCTCTCTCTCCATCTCTCGTCTCTTCCTCTTTTCCCTAAATCTTTTTCTCACTTCTCTATACATTTTCTCCCTCTTTTTTCTTTCCCATTCATTATTATTCTTTTCTCTCTCTTTCTTTCCCTCCACCATTCACACCCTATTCACATCCTTTTCTCTCTATTCCCTACCTCTCTCTTTCTTTTGTCTCTCTTTACATTCCTTGTAACTTCCATCCATCTCCCTTATCCTTCACCCTCTCACTCTACTTTTCTTTTCCTCACTTTTCTTCCTCTCTCATTTGATTGTCTTCCGTTTTTCACTGTCTCTCCCTTTGGCTGTTCCCCCCCTTTCCCTCCTCTTTCTCTTCTATCTCCTCCTTTACCTATTTTATTCTCTTCTTTTTCTCTCTCTCTCTCTTTCCTCTCTGTCCGTAACTTGCCTTCTCTTCTTCACATTCATTCTCTCCGTTCACTTGTGTTTTTCTTTCACTTTCTTTCTTCTTCCTGCTCTCTTTCTCTTCATTTCATCACCACACACACACACACACACACACACACACACACACACACACACACAAACATCACTAAGCGCACAAGCAGAAGAATAGATAAGCACAGCTGATGCTGTATGTTGTAGGTGTGTGTGTGTGTGTGTGTGTGTGTGTGTGTGCAGGACGTTGTGTCCCTCAGGCTGTGACATTCCGCAGTGTGTTGTGCAGTGAAGGCTGCAGTGTGTCCCTCTCTTCACATGACCTTTCTTTCTTTTTTTTTTTCGGCTTTTCTTAACCAGCAGGAATTTGGACTTTTTGCTTGTTATAACAGAGAAAATCATTCTTTTTTTTTTTTTTTTGTTGTCAAGGAGGAAGTGAACCTCTGTGACCTGCCCGTCGTCAGGATGGCCGCTGAGTGGACTTGTTCCCGGATGTTACTGCCCTCCTCACTCTCTCACGCCCTTATTTATTTCTTCTCTCTCTCTCTCTCTCTCTCTGTGCTTGTTGAAAGCGTGTGTCTGAGAGCTGGGGATCACAGGCAGGCCTGCGAGAGGGAAAGGTTAATGGATGGCCTTTGAATATATATTGGGACAGAAGGGTGGGGGGGGCGGCGGCGGCGGCATGCTTTGAAGATGCCACAGACGCCTATTCTGCACTGTCTGAGTGTGTGTGTGTGTGTGTGTGTGTGTGTGTGTGTGTATGATTTGTTTACGTCTGAGGTATTGGGCTGTGATGATCCTCTCTGTTATACTGAAGTGCTTGTGAGGTATAGAGTGTGCGTGTTTGTGTGTGTGTGTGTGTGTGTGTGTGTGTGTGTGTGTGTATGTGTGTGTTAACAGGTGTTATGGCTCTCCTTTGATACACAGGGATGTGATGATATGGTGAAGGGGGGAAACTTGTAAAAAGGGGGTGGAGTCATTACAAATGGTGACGCGATACCCAGTCAAATCAGCTCATCTCTTTCTTTTTAAACACACTTTATTAAAAAAAAAAAGAAAACATGATTAGATTGTGCATAATTTAGCCATAAATATGCTGGTGATTGACGGAATAAGCGTTTTTTTCGTCTTTCTACAGAACACACAACACCTTCTAGGACCTTTCTGTTTGTTTTGTTTTTCTTCACCTGTATGATGGTAATAAATGTGGCCACTGAAGCCTATTAATGTCTTCCGTTAGACATGTTAATGACCTGTTCATTCTTAGGAGTGTAACGATCAGGACCGGTGCATCAGTTTAAAAGGCAACGATCGAAATAAATCAAGGCAACAATCGTAATACAATTATTATCCAAATTATTATCCAAAAAGGACAGACAACTGTGTGTAAAAAAGATTGTTTTTTATTTTTAAACTGTAAATAATCCTCTCAGCTATCACATCGCATCCTAGCAAATATAAAATTGTTACATTAAGAATCGACTGAGTTTGTTCTTATTTGCTATGGAGAAAATAATAAAATTCAGTTGTATTTAGTTAGTATTTTGTTTATACTGAAGTCAGGTAATGTCAGAATCAGTAGCTGGAGTCTGAACCCTCCAGATATAGTAAGAAAAATGCTGTTTTTGGTCATTTCTGCAGTAGCGTTGGGTCTCAGCAGGTGGTAATGCAATTATGGACTAAACTATCTTTATGAATCTCTCTGCTCCGAGGGATTTCAAACGCCGCACCCGCTGCTGCAGCTCTCCAGTCATGTTATCAGAATGTTACGCCTTCTCATTCAGTCCATAAAAATAACAACAGAGCAGACATTCATAGAATACGAATAGATCATAGAAATGCAACTGTTCAATCACGTAATTTAAAACAAACAAACGAACACGTCACATGCAGACGTTCATAGAACTGCATGAGTTCGTTCATGTGTGGGGGCAAAAAAAACCAGCAAAAAATGTGCAGACGTTCATAGAATGTTGATTCATGTATTTAAAAAAAAAGAAAACAAAAACATCTATTATGTGCAGTACAAAAAATCATAGAAATCTGTGTTCATTCACATGTTAATAAAAATGCATTAAAGGGGGAAAATGCATTTGTTCATTAACGTGTTAAAAAAAAGGGGAAAAAAGGAAAAAACCTTCATGCGTTTATAGAAATGCATGTGTTCATTCATGTATTTAAAACATGTATTATGTGCAATAGAAAAAAAAAAATCCGAGAAATGCATGTGTTCATTCACGTGTTAAAAAGGAGAAAGTTCATTTACGTGTTAAATAAATAAACAGAAAGAAAAAAGCATGTAGAAATGCAAGTGTTCAGACGTTTTAAAAAAAAAAAAAAAAGTTCGATGTGAAAAAAACCTTAAGCCATTTTGCTCGTTATAACACTGGAAGCGGAGAGGTGTGCGAAACGCGTGTAAAGATTTCCTGAAGGCAAAACTGAAGTAAACAGTCCAGGTGGAAACGTGAGGAGGTCAGATACACGCAGAGCCGGGCAGAAAAACAAATCAAAACTGAACATGGAGGAGTTGAAACGCAGGTTAACAGGCTACAGGCGAGGACGAGGTGGGAAACACCCTGAAGTGAAACAGACCAAAGTGGAAATCATCAAAAGGCCAGATTTCAAGCGAACCTCGTTTCCTGTGCTGTGATGTGCGTAATGCAGACTTGTGGTAGTGGTGAATCGGTGTTGACTGAAACCGTTGGCTAAAAAAAACCCTCCTGAAACTCATTCGATGAGAATTGGCCTGAACACTCAGGAGAGACTTTCATCAAGTCCGTGGATAGAGGGAGATGTTATATAAGAGTCCTCGAGTGTAGAGAAGCTTCACTCAGTAGCATGATCAGTAAAAAAAAAAAAAAAAAAAGACAATCCCCAGAATTTTTTTTTTTCATATAAAACGGTAGGACTTCCAAAATCCTGGTTACGAATCATGGTGATGCCCAAGAAAGCAAAACTGGCTGTGATCTCTGGATGGGAGGGGCTTCTCTCTCTCTCCTGTCAATCACAGCAACACTAGCCAATCATGGGCATCTTTCAGCTCAAGTATGTGGAAGAGGGTGGATAGCGCTTTCCTCCAAGTCTGTAACGCATGCGCTGTAGTGATGGAATGCGGTCTTGGAGATAACGTCATGAACGTAAGATGATCACTCAACACCAAAAAGCTTTCACAAATGAAATCACTGCTGCTTAAAACAAAGAGCACACGGTGTCCAAAAAAGAAAAAAAATAGAAAAAAAGATCTTTACACCTTTGAATTGAAACAGAATTAAAAATTGACTAGCACTCATAGAATTACCAGTGAAGGAAATTTAGACCCATGAAAGTTTGATTTTTATTATTAAGAAAGTTCCAGACATTCAGTACAAAATGAGATCAGAAGCGTGTTTCTGTGCGAAATGGGACAATCTCAGCATTTCTACGCCTCCTGGTTGAGTTTTTATATTGGAGAAAAGTTGTAAAGATCATTTTAAGTTCTAAGACTTCATTTCAAATAATTATTTGAATAAGTGCAGGAAAGAAAGAAAAAAAACAAACAAACAAAAAAAAAACGAAGAGGAAGTAGCGCAATACTCATTATACCGAATATTAAATCGAACAGATTTAGCATTCGGATGAATATTAATGAGTCTATAATGTTATACAGACAAGAGTCTTTGGGGGGGGAAAGGGTTCTTTGGATAATTACAGCTTCTTAGCTTCCTACTTGGACTCAGTCTGTTAAGTCAGCGGTTTTTCCAAACTTTTTTTTTTTTTTTTTTGGACAAATGACTCCAAATGGACGTTATGAACTGGGAGCGACCTCAAACCTCGACCATGCTAGTTTTTTTATTCCAGATTTATAATTTAAGACTTCAGTAACATTTGAATATATTATCATATGTCAGTAACATGTGTGTGTGTGTGTGTGTGTGTGTGTGTGTGTGTGTGTGTGTGTGTGTGTGTAAAATACAAGCGGCTAAGAATCAAAGGAATATTCCTTGCACTGACTTGCTAGTCTAATGGGAACTTTTTACATTTCTTTAAACAGCTTTTGAAAACTCACTAAGAAATGAAGCACTGAAGAAACATCTGGCTAATCTGTTATTTAACGTCATGCATGTAAATCAGTAAATGTTTCAGCATATTTTTGATGTTTATTTTTCTTCGGTCTTTTGTTCCACTGAATCCAAGTCATGACTCTATGTATTTGAGGAATTAATGCAGAGAGCCGGATGGATACATTTTGTCCATTTTGCTGAAATCCTACACCCGCGTCGCGTCGCCGGATGGCGCGAAAGACCAAAATAGCACGTAGACTTTTTATTCAGCTGTGGCTTGTTTGAATGTGTCTTCCAGAAACATTTCAAAATATTAGCACACAACATCGTTCTTCATGGTTAGAGCGATATTCGTAATGTTAACGTGTAAAGTAAATGAACAAAACAAAAGCAGAGATTGTGAGTTTCTCTTTTTTGGGAACTCTTGCCTTAAGGTTTCTAAGTTTTCTAAGAGTTTGCATCACACACAGGAAACCGCAGAAGGTGAAAATTATGTCGGTCTCTAAGGCAAAGACAATCACAAGGGGCCACGATCGTTCTTTTATCATGAAGTTTATCAGATTTAGATGTCTGTTATTAGCTCACAGGAATTTTTTTTTTTTGTATTTAAGCTGCTAGGACACAGTGAGGCTGAATCCCACACGGCTTTTCATCCACTATACGTACGCTACAGGTCAAAAGAATCCGATTCCAGGTGTCAGGTTGTAGGGTTGGTGACGTGGGTGAACAATTACTATTATATTCAATATTAACGGTTATTATTCATTTGTAAAGATGATTCTATTAATCGTACAGTGGACAAAATAATCTCTGAATGAGGCTCAATTGATGATGGGCGCGTCCACAAGGTACATAGTAATCACCACTGAAGAAGAGAAGCTTTATTGTTATTTATTCATTACGCATGCAGTTATCATACAAACGACATGCCACTTGTCCAGCTTTCTTGGTAAGGGCTATGCCTGGATTGTCAAAAGGCACATCTGTACGTTACGTTCCTACATCTGTAAAATGGCTGTAATATAACTCGCTTGGATTCCAGATGATTCATAGAAAGCTGTAAGACACGCTGCGTCAAAAACGATGACTTTAAAATGACCAGCCTCAAGAATACGGTCATTAAGCATGCAAGGAATAAAGTACCATACATGCATGCATAGATACTGTACATAGACAATTCCGGTATATTATCACATTTATCATTTAATAACTTTTTAATGACTTTTAAATATTTTCTTTTAACAAACAGACCTCTCCTGCTACCAGATAAATGGTTAAGGCTCTGGGTTACTGATCAGAAGGTCAGAGGTTCAAGCCTCAGCGCTGCCAGAGCTGCCATTATTGGACCCTTGAGCAAGACCCTTAACCCTCTCTGCTCCAGGGCGGCTGTATCATTGCTGGCTCTGCGCTGTGATGTATATGTGACAAATAAAGGCTTCTTCTGCTTCTTTTGGGGTTTTATATTGATATTAGATTAGTGAGTGGAATAATGACTGTTTGTTTGTTTATAAAATGGCGGCTGATTCCAAACCTGTGAACAGTACGGTACTGGATCTGCTCACTACATAGTGCATAATAGAAACATGAAGAAATGCAGGTCCAACAGGTTAGAAGTACAGTGCCTTTTACAGTTACAGCTTCCGTAAGAGTTGTAGTTGTAGTTTTCTGCATCACGCTGCACATCTTCAGCCCGATGCATAAACACTGTCCCACAAATCGTTTTTTTTTTTTTTTTTTGTACAACATGTTTTTTTAACTGACATCTGTAATTTATTCACATTAACATTTCCATTTTACCAGAGAACAATTAGAGCTCTTGTTTTTTTTTTTTGTTTTGTTTTGTTTTTTTGGGACATCTTTATCAGACTGATTTGACAGAACAGGTGGGTTTTAGGGGAAAAAAAAAAAAAAAAAAACCTATTCACGTCCCCTAATCAGCTTGTTAAAATGAGTGATGCCCAGCTCTCACTCCCTTCACTCTCTTCACTCGCCCTCCTCACTGCGCTAGTTTACAGGGAATTCAGGTTTAAGCAGCAGCACACACACAAGTCACAGTGAATGACATGACCATTATTGCTCTAAAAAAAAAAAAAAAAAAAAAAAAAAGTTTGGAGTGCAGAAGTGGCAGTCGCGAGAGAGTGGGAGCTTAATTATTCTCAGCTGGGAGCAGGCACGCAGGTAAAAAGGAGGCAGGGTGGAGGAGGTTGTCCCCCGCCTGTTCTCATTCACAATGGGTAGAGGCGTTGCTATTTTAAAACACGCTTCTCTAAAAATCTCCTCATACTGTCATGCTGAAAATCCCAACACGCCTGTACCAGACCCGGCCAATAAAGCGGCGGGAACGAGTAATGGGGTCAGGTGTATGCCGATATCACGTCTTCGCATCATATTTGACCGATCCATAACCTCGCCCACGCTTGGTTACCGTTGCTATGTAAGCTCGCCGGGCAAAATACGAGTCGCATCTACCAACAGTCTTGGAGTAATGAGGATTAAAGACGAGTGTTTGTGTTTAAAAGCGGTGGTCTAGAAACGTCTCCGATGTTTCTACTGAAGAAAAATCTGGAGGCGTGAACTAAACGCAGGGGATTTTTTTAATAAACTGAATGGCAGTCCCAGAAAATCGACTTAACACTTGCGCTCACACTAGTAAGCCCTCGTGTCACTTGTAATTTGTCTCTTATGGGCCTTGTGCCCTGTGCAGTACTTATTTTTTTTAGTTAGGATGAAAAACGGTAGTTTAGTAGCTAAATGTAAAGCATACAGCTAGCTGTAGGATGTATACACACCACTTTTGTCATCATCTAACATCATATGTTGACAGATTAGATTAGCCAAGCAAGCTAACTGTACTAGCTACGTACACTCACCAGAGGCACCAACGATCTCTGCTACTTCCTTAAGCTTTATTTTTCTTCGTCCGAGGAATCATTCGAGCTACTTCAGATGTCACTTTGTTGCTGAAGTCGTGGCACTGTGTCGCACACGTATGTAGTAAACGAAAGGTCGTCTGTCTTTTGGTAGTGTGAACGTAAAGTAACCCACCTCTGAATATGTGTAGCTGTCCCACAGTGAATACTGATGTACCTTTCAGAAATCCCGCAGGCGGCAATTTAATACACCAAACAAACTGTCCGGTGAATAACGTGGTGTAAAAACAGATGGTCATTTCTCCTGACTCCGCCCACTCATTAACACCCAGTAAACACTTCCACGAACAGCTGTACTTGCGACGTCTTGCTGATTCGCAGCACATTTTTTTCCTGACCTGGTTATTATTTATTTTGCGAAGGTTAGGAATATGGATTTCCTGTGTAATCGCTCTGCCTGCTTGTTTCTGACCTCCGCTGCATCACCTGTATCGATAATGCGATAATCATGTAAGGAAATAATAATCAGGATTGTTTTTGCTCAATGCTGCAATTGCACACATTAATCACATTTTATTCTGGAAAAACAAATCAAAAGTTTTATAGCAGTTTTCCTGTTTTTGATTTTAGATAAACAGTGCATACGGTATGTACAAACCTCTAAGTCAAAACTGGTAGTGGGGGGTTAATACACAAATACACAAATAAATCCATAGTTAAGGCAAGTCACTGCGCAATCATGACTGCTGCAGGTCGAGGCTGGTGATTTTTAATTAATCTGATTTTCATCTGCAGTCTCACTGTGTCCAAGGGCTGCAATTGTCCAAGTGCTGCAATTGACCCGACTGTTAGAACGTTTTAACAACAAGACAATTTTGACAATAAGATTCAATGCACCGCAAGTCCTTAAACCCCCAAGTCCAATTCTCAGACTGCTGTTCGCAGACTCTCCAGTACAAGATTAATAATAAACAGATTTAAAAAAAAAAAAAAAAAAAAAAAAAAAAAAAGAAAAGCTTTTAATCATTGATATGATGAAGTTCTCTGTAACGAGATGTTTATTTAACATTTAAGGAAGGAGTCTCCAGTGTCAGCGCTTTGTAACAGAGCTAAGAGCTAAGGCTTACAGCTGTAAGTTGTCCAGTTGCCTTTGTGTAGTTAGCAGTGTTGTATAGACTTACGCTTGCTAGACAAACACAAACATTAGCGCTTTATAAAAGTCCGGTGGTAAAGATGTAACTTGCGAAGTTGCGCAGAAGCGTCCAGGTTTCTCGGTAACGTCACAAACTCAACTTCGAGAGAGAGAAAAAAGAAAGACTGATGAGGGAACAACTCTTCATAGCTGCTGTAACTTAACTAGCAAACTAGGAACTAACATGTTTTGTAAATGTTCCAGAACATTCCAAGTAACTGATAAAAGTATGAAATGTCTTATTTAATAAATAAAAGTTGTAATCTTTGGCACGTTGCAGTGCTGTAAGAGGAATAAAACTTCAGGACATGCCGTTACAGGAAAATAATCAACTTCGTGGTGGTAGAAGTAACGCATCTCACCACCCTGTCGTTGATTATTTTCCTTTAACAGCATGTTCTGCAGTGTTTTAATCTTTACTTGGTTTAATTTTGTCATTATTTTGCATCACAGTTCTGTTTGATTTTAAAAGTAAACTTAAATATCATGAACTTTATTTTTTGGTGCAGTTGGTCTTTGAAGGGTGATTAGTTTTTGATAAGGTCTTGATGAAATCGAATCTCCCACATCCACCAATCAGAGAATGAAAAAAAAAAAAGAAAAAAAAAGTCAGGCTTATCAGTGACCGAATGCGGTCCTGATTCCGAATGAATTTCATGCAGAAAACAGAGAGAGAACTGAAGAATGAGACGTACGCTGTGTTCGTCGCTGCTTTAGGTGAGCTCCTGCATTCATCCGCCTTCACGCCGGATTTCCTTCTTCTTGTTCTTGTTGTTCAAATTTCTGACGTCAAGAACCGAATGACACCGAATGTGAGAAGGCAAAAAAAATCCGATTTGACAGATTAAGATGAGTCACATGCAGAAATCGAATAGAAAGCACATCCAATGTGGCTTAAATCTGATTGAAAAAAATAGATTGGACTGCTCAAATCATATATACAAAAAAAAAAATCGTATCTGATCCGTCTGAATATTAGATGATTCGATTTTTATGCCTCTACACAATCCCAAATCTGCACTGAATATTGTACACATTGTGCAATTTATTCAACCCTCAGCCATAATGTCTACTGTGTCAACACTACTGTGTGTGTGTGTGTGTGTGTGTGTGTGTGTGTGTGTGTGTTCTGACACCAGCACCTCCACACCGCTAACGTGGGTGTCAGTCAAGCTGCTAACACCAAACACTCTTGTAAATTGTAAACAAGCCTTAAGCACATAAACACACACTTATGCACAGAGGATGAGAGGATGAAGGAGAGTGTGTGTGTGTGTGTGTGTGTGTGTGTGTGTGTGTGTGTGTGAGAGAGAGAGAGAGAGAGAGAGACTCGGATCAGTGCACAAAGAGGTTAATTAAGTGTCTAATGCAGTGGCAGGGCAGCCGCTTGACACTCATCCTCTTTAACAGGTTTATGGACGCGGCTGCGCTCTCCTGCTCTCCCGACAGTCTTCAAACTCTCCGCCATTCCACAAATGTTACTATAAACGGATAAAAAGTATGATGTGTCATTCTTAAATAATTTTTTTTTTTTTTTAAATTGCAGTTGTTGTCAAACTGCTGTTGTATAAGAGGAATGCAACATGTTGTTATAGAAAAAAAATCATCCATTTCAGGATTTGAACAGCGAATCCGCTTCGTCACACAAACATGCTGTTGATTGTTTTCCTTGTAACAGCGTGACCCAGAGCGTTTAATTCATTACTTGGCAGCAAGCTAAACCCTGTGGTCCTTGTTGTGGTCTGCATATCAGGTTACATAGAATTATCGAACAAAATCATAAACATGACCACAGCTTACTACGTTTTTCACGTTCAGAGCGCTCTTGTTAGCTGAAACGTCTATGTTTTTATGGAGGCAGTGTGTCACATAGCCGATATTTTTTAACAGTCTTGAAGTGATATATATATAGATAATGAGTGGCTCATATATATATATGTGTGTGTGTGTATGTATGTGTAAGGAAGAACATGGCTGAATGTAGCAAAGCAACATGGGTAAGAGTGAAAACTACTTTTACAAGTACAACTTTAGTCACAAAGTTACTTAATGGAGTGTAAAAGCGTAAATGTAACACATTACTACTAGAGCTGGACGATGGTATAATATAATATTGATATCGTGAGTTGTACACTTGTCTGTGTATGGAGGAGTGTGTGAGCCGGTTTATAGCAACTCACTGTAATAAGCAACTTAATGGAGGTTTACGTTTATTTTCTACAATTTATTTCTTTTTCCTTAATTTTCCTTATTAGATCATAAAAGTTGAACCTGTTGAGACTTATCCTGGAAGTCTTTAAGCATCATGTTATCCTGGCGTGTCAGTCACATGACTTTTTTTGTCGTGGTCAGCATATTTGGGGCCGAAAGTAACTAGAGGTGAAAGGTGGCTAAAATGACCTGCTTTACCTCGAAGAGAAGAAAAGGATACTTGGACAATAGACTGCAATCCTGACGTACTTTCCCCTGAACTGCTGGTTCCAATTAAACTGTCTGAAAATGTATGAAATTTCTCAAATCTCATACACAACCCCCTCTTCCTTTTCTGGAGAACCTCAGTGTATTTATTTACTGATTGATTTACTTATGTATCTAAGAGCACAGAACCTGAGTGTTTCCAGAATCCTGGAGAGGAAAAAACTCTGTTATTATCGGGAGGCAAAGTCGAAATCAGCTAACTGACTAACTTTTGCTAATGTTAACAAGCAATACTTGTCATTTAGATAAACTTCCCAGTTAGCTAGCTAACATAGCTGAGTAAACCTGCCTGTTTTTGGAGATTTAAATGTTTGAATGTCAGATGGCTCAGGAAAAATTTTGTTTTGATAGATGTAACTTCAGCTCCTAACTGCAGCTCCCGTGCACAGCTAATAAGGCTAACTTTAATGTTACTAGCGAACGCAGGAGAGCATTTGCTAGCATCCTGACTTGCAATGAGTGCGTTATTGCAAGTCAAGACTGTGGACTGTTTTTTTTTTTGGGTCGTCTTATTAACACATTTCTGTATTTGTTCCTCAAAATGGCAGTGATGATTTTTACATTGTGACATCACAGGAAATGCTAGGAGAGGGAGTTAATATCATCTAAGTAATGTTTGCTAATGTTAGCAGTGTTATGTTAGTAACGTTAGTAATGTTAGCTGCTGAACGTCCCAGTCGCCCCATAATACAGCTACCTAGCTAACGCAGCTACGATTCAGCATGACAGGAAGAGATCCACTGTAAGAGTATTAGCGCAGACTAGATTATCAGTATGAATGAAAATTAATCTAATCTGAAATAAACACTGATGCAGTCAGTGACGTTACATAAAACACAACGTTTTTTCCCCCCCATATCGACCGTACTTTTGTTCTGAAAACATGAGAATTTTTTTTTTTTCCTTTTTCTGTCAGGCACTCTGCATGGCCTACCCCTAGCTCATATAATCTCCTGGCTCACTCGGGTCCTGATCCTAATCCTCCCACTTCCTGTCTCCTGCTGACCGGGCCTGGTACATGGCAGATTGAGAATGAGGAGGCACTTAAGTGTGTGCTGCGATGAGTTTTGTCCCTGTGTGTGTGTGTGTGTGTGTGTGTGTGTGTGTGTATGTGTATGCTGTTATCAGAGTGTGTGTAATTGGGTTCTGTGCGGGAGATGGCACTAGGGCCTGCGCTGTCCATGAAGCTCTCGGGCCTCTCCATACCCTTCAGCCTGCGCTCCTGAAGGTGACTGCTAAAAGTGCCTTTGTTTTCTTATCTCACACACACACACACACACACACACACACACACACACACTCCTCTCGAAGCACGGCAGGAGTTAATCAACATGGACGAGGGGTTTCTCTATCTGACACACACTCTGTCTCCGTCTCACTCGCAGTTTCTTCATTTCTTTCCCCCTCCATCTTTCTTCTACCATCTCTCCAACCTTTTCTGTGTTTTTTTTTTTCCTTCACATTAGTTGTTTTTGCACAATAAAACTGGTGTGTTTTGCTAATTTCATGGATGGTAGGTAGTCTTTTACAGTATAACATTGCCTCACAGATCCATTAAAATGGTGCTTAGACACACGGCAGCCATTTTGTTTGTGATGTCACACTTTAAGGACAAAATGAAGAGGATAGATTTACTGAATTGAAGTTTAAATACGCAATGTTGAAGATCCAGTACACTTACCAGACTGTAGGTTGTTAGCTAGCTTGACTATGTTGCATAGCTAGCTAGTAATAACGTAATGAACAGCCTTACGCTAATAACGAGAAAAATATTTAAAATGTCTGATCCTAAACTTTTACAGCTAATTACTGCATCAAAATAAAATCAAGTTTCAGTTCATAAGAAACTAAACCAGCTGACATTTGATTAATATGCTTTTCATAAGGAATAAAACACTCCATGTCGTGCTGTCGAAGGAAAAATCCAGCAATGTGTCGGTGTGATGAAGCAGAGTTATGTTTAATGCTGTGGAACATCCGTGAAACGGAAAGGTTAGCTATAAACAATTGTTAATATGACCAAAAAAAAAAAAAAAAAACGCACATGTTGTCGTGTTAATGAGAAACCGTAAAGCGTAAACTCCTCTGTCCTGCAGACGTCAGAAACCTTACATCTTTTCCTCCGACTGTTACAACACACTGATGTTTGTGTGTGTCTAGCTAGCATAAATCTGTGAGGGAAGATTAAGTACATCAGCTAGCAGCTAAAGTGAAAGCATGTCTATGAGGTAGCGAGTGCTAGCTAGCTCATTAAATGCAGAGGGGAAAAAAAGAAATTGTAATTTGTCCTCAAATTTCACTCCTTTTTTTTTTTCAGTTGATGTTGAGTTTGATGTTTGTGAAAACTGCATCCTGAGACACAGAAGCGACTTGGTTCATACATTTTTCTTATTTTGGAAGAGTAATATTTTTTTTTTAGTTTTTTTTATTTTGTCAGTCAGCACTAAAGCAAAATGAACTGACTTTCAAAATGAATTTTTCTTTCCGTAGAGCAGCACATTTCGAATTTTCACCAAAACTGACATTTCTCTATCTTTCTCTCACACACACTCTGTCTCTCGGTTCTGGATGAGTGTCAGTTTTACGTTTTTACCCTGACGGTTTGGCTCAGGACTCACTCGCTCAGCCTCGCCTCGCTTCTAGTCATCACTCTGGGCGGCAGCGCAGAGGAACTCATTATCCTCCACTATAATCTCCTCCTCTTCATCTTCATCTCGGCTTTGGACAGAGGTCTCGCTAAGTGTAGCTGCCCGCGGCGGCCATGTTGGCCATGAGCTGGAGCTTTAAGAGCACTCGGATTTCACACGAGCGAGCCGTGCTCTAATGAGTCACTGAGCCGCTGAGTGCCGTCTGAGGGCTCGCCGAGGGGGACGAGGGTCTGAAGCCTGGTTTACGCCTCGTCAGAAGAGCTTTAGCCCGAGATGAACTCCTTTTCTTCTTTTAAAGCAAGCTGTTTGTGGTTGGCACATCAAACACGTGGGCGAGGTAGTATACAGGAAGCAGGAAGTGGGGCTGCTTAATATGATGATGTAACATTGATATCGTTATAAATTATCACAATGTCCTTTTATATTTGTTTTGTTTGTTTATTTATTTATTTATTTTTTAATAAATGTAATTAAAAACAGTCTCGGAGTAGCTGATTTGCTGTTGAAATTTTGTATTTTAATCTCCTAAAATTATAAATTGTTTAAAATTGATATTTTTATTGTTTTTCCCCCCTTTTTTGTGTTATTTATTTTATAAATATATATCATATAGACATTTCTATAACTTATCAAAGAGACGAATGAGCTTATTGTGGCATCCCTCAGAGTTTAATCCTGAGCCCCATACAGGTCAATGACACAATTATTAATTGGGCTCGTTTTATTATTATCATTATTATTTTTAACAACTTTTTATCTAATTTGGTCACCTGTTAGTTCATAGCCACTAGTTAGCTATCATGTGACAGGAGAAGGTGAGACACATGAAGCCAGTCAACTGCACTTGTTTTGAAGATTTTGCAAGTACTGTAACACACTCAGAGAAAAGCGCTATCTGCCCTCTTCCGCATACATGAGCTCACAGATTGGATAGTGTCTCCCTGATTGACAGGGGAGAGAGAATACTCCTCCCACCCTGACTGTTTTCTTCCTTTTTTTGGACTCCTGGACACGGATGGTTGTGGCACTGTCTGGATTTGAACTTGTGATTTCACAACGATAGATGCGTTTGTGTTGCGCCACTGTTGAGCTACTGATGTGAATGTACAGATGTTCCTCGGGGCTTTTCACATTGTTCATAATTGTTCTATTGCTAAACGCAGTTCATCATGAGACACTGGCCTACTGTTTCAATACTCTTTTTAACATATCTTTGTCACACAAGTGGCAGGAGGGATCACGGGAATGGGATTTCGAATGGAAACGAACCCTCTAGCCCTCAGTAGTAACGATAAGCATTTATAAAGTGATTTCTTTGGATAAATTCATTTGGCGAGGAGACACGGGTTCAGTGGATTAATGCAGAACTTCACCGTCAGGTTTAATTTATTCTTGTAGTTTAGAATCTTACTTTTATTAGGCTAGCATGAGTGAGCTGTGATTTCTGGGCAAAGTTCTGCTCCTATATTGACTCGATCCCTCGCCCTTCCAATGGGTCACCTAACACACTTCACTTAAGCTAATAGAGTACTGGGGATTTCCCAAGGGGAAATGGCGAAGGTTATTGAAACCGGAGTGGGCGGGGTGGGGACTATATCACTCCCTCCATCACTTTTCCCATCAGCGTTCCACCGTGGGCAGCACCGTTTCTACTCTGTACTTCATCAGTGTTTCAATTAATCGCATCACATCCACTGCAGGGAGCACACAGGGTCGGGCTTGTAGCGGAATACAAATAACATCATTACGTATTCCGAGTACAAAACCGAAGAATCTGTATTCAGTCTAAGACACGTTTGGTAAAAAGACAGAATTCAGAATACTTTTTTTAAGCATTTATAGAAGAAACAGACTTAAAAAAAAAAAAAACTACCACCAATACTGGTTTATTGACTATTTTAAATAACCTTTTTTTTTTTCAAGTGGCGACGGCTCAAACACACAGTCATGTTCTGTAACGTTACCTAATACAGGTAAAAAATTTAACAATTCATACAGTAAATTTAAAGGTTAAATAAACTTAAAGGTTAAAGATTTTTTTTTTGTCAACTAATGGTGCATTTTTGCATGTAACAGTGGGATCAGCTTTCAAACACTTAATTATATTATTCTGTTTTAATTAGTATGGGAGGAGCTTGAATTATATGTGAAATATGATATTTATTTTATCTGGCCAATACACCAATCCGACCACTGACGCAAAGCATTGAGCCAAATCTGCCTACGGGTGCTGAGCGCTAAGTCAAGTCAAGTCAAGTGGGTTTTTATTGTCATTCCTCTATATAGCTTGTACTCATTGGAATGAAATGTCGTTTCTCCAGGATCAAGGTACAACACAGAACAGTACGCAAAACAACACAAAGTGCAAATACCCAGCAGTGTGAGACGGGTGCAGGACAACAAATAAACAGAACAGAACAAGGATCCGAAGTAAAATGTTGTCATTGTGGCGTTCTATCAAAGATAATTAAACTGAAGAATTTATCAAAGGATTTGTTAAAAGCAAAGAATTTTAATTCAGACCAACTAAATGTTATTTTCACAGTTTTTAAAACCAAGGAATGTAATTAATTAAAACCAAAGAATGTTAACCAGATATAACACTGGAACCGAGTACAGTATCCTAGCCCACCAATCGGAATCAGCACCAGCCAACTGTGCTTAGTACAAGGGTTCAAGGGTTCCCAAACCTCTTGGGCAAACAATCCCAAATGGACATTATGAATTTTCTGCGACCCCAAGCTGCAGTATGTTCGTATCACATGTATTTGTAAAATAAATGACAAAAAACCGAAGAAATATTCCTTGCACTCATTACCACTGACTGTTGTGTAGTTATAGGAAACCGATCCATGCCACGGTGGATCACGGTGTGCTACGACCCGACGTGAAGCCCTGGTTTGTACTTGGCGCATGATTTTTGCGTGTGCCTACGCATCTTATTTACATGCAGAAGATTTAAAAGCGTCATCCGCTAGACTTCACGGCAGAGCCAAATCATTCCTATCCATCAGGTTTCCAAGTCGAACTGTAAAATGTTTCGAGATTTCATGCACAACGAAGTTAAACACACTGACGAGGT
Source organism: Pangasius larnaudii (assembly GCA_037576815.1). Lineage (NCBI taxonomy): Eukaryota > Metazoa > Chordata > Actinopteri > Siluriformes > Pangasiidae > Pangasius > Pangasius larnaudii. The sequence goes on from CM074938.1 coordinate 2,405,855, forward strand.
CTGTTTCTCTTTAAAACGCTCCGCTGTCGTCGTGATTGTTGTCATGGTTTCAGATCGAGAACTCTGACTTTACATGCAAAAGTGTTGACCAGTCTAGAAAATCCAGAAGGCTGGTACGCAAAACAGACCTTTCAGTAGCTTTGAAGGAAGACGAGAGGTTTTAAAATGTAAGTCTGTGATAGGAAAATGGGGTAGTGTTATTGCTCAGTAATGGTCTAGAATAGTTTTGAGATATAGTGCTAGTTTGTTTAGTGGAGGTAGATGTACAGAGGAGTTTGTCCTTTTTTTTTTTTTTTTTTTTTTTTTTGATAAACTACGCTAGTGCTGCATGTCAGGACAGTGAAAAAAAGACTACAATAGTATTGTACTATATATATTGTACAATAGTATTACAATATTTTCATTTAAATGTGCTTTGTCTAAACGTGACTCACAGTAACATTTCAAAATATCAGCACACAAAACCCGTCTTTGATATTTCTATTATTAATTTATAAAATAAATGAATGAAATAAAGGAGGAGATTGTCAGTTTTTCCCTCCCGAACTCATTTGTAAATCAAGCGACCCTACATGGCAGTTCAGCAGCTGGAATTGGCTTTACAGAATAAAATTAATTTCATTTCTAGTTTTAATGTCACGTGGTCGTAACGTGCACAAAACGTCGGTTTTGCTGTTGAGTCAATGTTACTGAAAGCATTGCATATTTACAGTCATTTTCCAGTTTAGTTACAAAAGGTGTAGGCACTGAGAGGTGTATTGTATCATAATTGATAATCCCCACCAACTGACTAGCTAATGCTAAACCTGAAGACTTCATGAGAAAGCATCGTAAACTCTTTATCCTTATGAGTCTTCCTTTATTAATTTGTTTTGCCTGCTAATTAATAGACCCTGTGATCATGTGTACATGTTTCTTTTTTTTCTTTTTTTTTTACTCAGCGTAATTTATTGATTTGATATTTCCCATGGCTTTTAAAAATCCACTGCCTGATTAATTATTTAGCGTGCCACAGAGAGCGGCAGAAAGCGATGACGTTCCCTCCGGGTGGAATAACGAAACCTCGCTCATCATCGCCGTATTATCCACAAATAGGCGAAAATCCCACTCGATACACGTCGCTAATCAATAACCACAGTGAAGAGAGAGCGATGGAGCATTAGCGGCTCGTTTCCTGCGCTCTTGTTTGTTTCGGTGCAGATATGAAACCCTCAGAGCCTTATTAGAACCCGTTTGACATTTCAGCCTTTAATGAACTCATTATCAGCGTATGTTAATGGCAGTGTGGCAGGATGTGGCTCTGCGGCCTGATGGCCTGCCTGCATCCTGCGTCCTCGACGTCTTCTCTGTCTCTCTGTGCCTCGTAGTGTGTGTGTGTGTGTGTGTGTGTGTGTGTGTGTGTGTGTGTTCATGTCTGAGACCCTTGCTCTCTCCACCCTCAGGCTTTAATTACTGCATTCGGATAATGAGTCAAATCCAATCAGCCTTCTCCTCTGCTCTTAATTAGTATGGAGCTTCCGTCACGGAGACGCCCGTCTCGCCTCCTTCACACCGGCTGCCCCAGAGTCACACTCACGCCCTCGCCTCCTCCCCTTTCACCTCCACACTTCATTCACACACACACACACACACACACTCACACACACACGCACAGAGATGGAGGTGGGGGCGAGAATTAGAGAAAGAGGAGTGTATGTGGGTCAAAATTGGTATATTAAATTCACATTCTATACTTACAGGAGGTGTAACTATGACAACAAAATATAGATTTTCAAATAAAATTACGGAATTTTTTTGGTCGTTTAATTCTTATGTGTAATAGTCAAAAGTGGGACTTATTTCATTATACATTTGTTTTGCCTTTACCCCTGTGCATCAGACTTTATGCACGTCATAAAAAAAATAAAGAGCGAAAAAATATTTTAGAAACAATGCATGACAAAACCGTTCCTTGTCTAGAGAGTTGACAAGGGAACGTGGTTATCAAGGGCATGGTTATTAGGGCGTGGCTTTCAGGGGCATGGTTATCAGTGGGAGTGGTTATAAGGGGCGTGGTTATCAGTGGGAGTGGTTAGTTGTCGTGGTGCATAGTTATCAGTGAGGATAGATATCAGGGGGTGGGGTTATCAGTAGGAGTGGTTGTCAGGTGGTGTCATCAGGGGGTGTGGTTATCAGGGGTGTGGTTATCGGGAGTGTAGTTGTCAGGGAGTGTAGTTGTCAGGGGTGTGGTTATCAGGGGTGTAGTTGTCAGGGAGTGTAGTTGTCAGGGGTGTGGTTATCGGGAGTGTAGTTGTCAGGGAGTGTAGTTGTCAGGGGTGTGGTTATCGGGAGTGTAGTTGTCAGGGGTGTGGTTATCAGGGAGTGTAGTTATCAGGGGTGTGGTTATCAGGGGTGTAGTTGTCAGGGAGTGTAGTTGCCAGGGGTGTGGTTATCGGGAGTGTAGTTGTCAGGGGTGTGGTTATCGGGAGTGTAGTTGTCAGGGGTGTGGTTATCGGGAGTGTAGTTGTCAGGGAGTGTAGTTGTCGGGTGTGGTTATCGGGAGTGTAGTTATCAGGGGTGTGGTTATCGGGAGTGTAGTTGTCAGGGAGTGTGGTTATAGGGAGTGTAGTTGTCAGGGGTGTGGTTATCAGGGGTGTGGTTATAGGGAGTGTAGTTGTCAGGGGTGTGGTTATCAGGGGTGTGGTTATCGGGAGTGTAGTTGTCAGGATTCATGATTATCAGGGGCGTGGCTATCAGTTATCAATGGGGGTAGTTATTGGGGTTGAGGTTATCAGGGGGCGTGGTTGTATTTCATATTGAACTATTTTATGTCGTTATCGTTCTAGTATCAGGCCTCTTTAATATTTAACATTTTCTAGCCTGGCTTGGTCTCTAGGTTGGATTTGTTTTTGTCAGTGATGCGGCTGAAATAGAGATTGGTGTAACTCCGGTGATGAGGAGGTTGTTTGTCTTCGTTGTAGCTTTCACTGGAGGGAGAAAATCACACAATTTTGAGCCGTTGTGTGACATGCCTGTGTGCAGTGACAGTTAAAGTGGGAAATTGCTTAGCGGTCAACGTCCCAAACATTCACACACTTTTATTTTTAGTTACATTGCAATGCTGGAGTATTGGCACTGAAATACCTCTGATTAAATGTGTCCTAAATCTCCTGGTATTCACTCAGTAACTAACGACGCTTTGCGACTTTTTCATCCAACTTGCGACCTGATTGGTTAGGATGTAGATGGATAACATTTGACATCAAGATGTCAATCTGCTATTTTCAGAAAGGTTTCTTTTCTCAGCGTTGGAAGCTCTGTTGTGACTAAAAAGTGCAGACTGCAGAGCTTTTTATAAGCGGACCATAGGGTTACCTGTAAAACATGCGCAGGAGGCTGAGGGAAAACCTCCAGAAGCAGTCTGAGAGCATCCATGATCTGTCTGTCTCTCTCCTTCTTCATTACTCTTCTAATTCTACACTATACACATCCTTATTGTTCTCACCGAAATAGGACCATCCCATAATAACATTAAGTATTCATTTACTTTTTTATCTTAATTGAGGTTTTTACTCAGAAAAAAAGACCAAAAAAATTTTTTTTTCTGTCTTTTTCCTCAAAATGGATGTCATTTCGGTGTGGATTATTCAGCGTCTGTGCTGTAGATAACGTCTGTGTGTGTGTGTGTGTGTGTGTGTGTGTGTGGGTGTGTGTGTGTGTGTGAGAGAGAAGCTTCTGTCAGTTTCCCGCGCCACTCAGCTAATCCAGTGGTGATGGAGGAGAAAGCGACAGCGGCCTGCGGGGCCCAGAACGCAGATAAAGATGAAGCCTGATAAAGAAAAAGACACTGGAGGACAGAGATTAGTCAGAGACGCTTGCTAGCTGGATGCAGGAGACTCGGGGGAAATAACAGTGGCCTGGGTAGATGGGTCTATCGAGTCTGCGCACATGTGTGCGCGCGTGTGTGTGCATATGTAAGCAAGAACGGGTCTGTAAGCACATTTAGTATGTGCGTCTGGGCAGGTGTGTGTGTGTGTGTGTGTGTGTGTGCGCGCATATGTAAGCAAGATGGGTCTGTAAGCACATTTAGTATGTGTGTCTGGGCAGGTGTGTGTATGTGTTTGTAAGCATAATTTTGCATTTTAAATGTAATTGGTTATAGTAGCATTGGCGCTGATAAACGAGTGCATTATAGAGGGATTCTGGTTGCTTGGGAAGTATTTACACTTGGCTAAAATGTCTCTCTCTTGAACTGACTTCTGTATTAAATGTGTCTCGGATGCATTCACACCTGTATCATGCTGTTCCTAATGTCTATCCAGGATCTAATCCTAATATCCACATTGCAGGAAACATACAGCTATAAACGCAATTTTGCAACAAGCTGTGTTGAAATACACATGGAGAAAAAAAACCATAAAAATATTCTCCTCAGGTGTCAGGTTGCTACAGCAAAGATTTGTATACTATATGGCCAAAAGTTTGCGTACACCTGCCATCAGACCTATATGTGCTTGTTGAACATCTCATTCCAGATTTATTCCCTTTTTGCTATTTGCTATAATATAATAAGCTCCACTCTTCTGGGAAGGCTTTCCACTAGATGTTGGAGCGAGGCTGTGGGGATTTGTGTTCATTCAGCTACAAGAGCATTAGTGAGATCAGACACTGATGTTGGTGAGGAGGTCTGGGGTGCAGTCGGTGTTCCAGTTCATCCCAAAGGTGTTCAGTGGGGTTGAGGTCAGGGCTCTGTGCACTTCCACTCCAACCTTCACACACCACGTCTTCATGGAGCTCGCTTTGTGCACATGGGGCATCGTCATGCTGGAGCAGGTTCAAACTTTGTGGCAACACTTTGGGGAAGAACCTCATATGGGTGTGATGGTCAGGTGTCCACATACTTTTGGCCATATAGGTTTTGTATATACCATGACCCTGACTGGGTAGAGTGCTTACTGAAAATGAAATGGATGGATGAACCTAATACCAAGAAGCCATGATAATTCTCTATGCAGTCATGTGACAGTCCTAGTTACTGGTGGTGCTGTCAGTGTGCTGATGTACTGCTAATGTGTCAGGCCCGGAGTCACACTATACTGTACATTCTCTTCAGGTCTGTGCTGTCCACATAGGAAAATTTGCCTTGACTCAGACAAAAACAGACATATCAGGTAATCAACACCAAAGAAATGAAAATGAGATTTATAAAATGAGAATTTATGATAATAATATAGTCATTTGTGAGTTAGATGATCATTTCATAGTAATTCACAGTCAGTGCTGTGTCAGAGAGGATGGAATTAGCAGGAATTGGTACACATGTCATAAGCCAACTGTAAAACATCAAACATCATCGCAAGCCAAGTTTAGGCACAAAAGAAGTCTGACTGCATTGTGACAGATAGGAGACAGCAACCAATTAAGAGAGAAAGCATGAGCGAGTAAACAAATGGGAGTGAGTGTCAGTGAGAGTTGATGGAGTTTTCTCTTTTTTTCTTGCTAATCAGTTGATGTTAAATTAATTTTTTCTTTAATTTGGTGGGAAGCTGGCAAATGATAGATGATCCGTGTTGTGGAATTTGTATCGTCGTGAGCTAGAGAACTGATGATAGACGACTAGTCACGGGAGGTGTTTGTTTGCGTTTATGTATTTCAGACTTGGTTATATCTGATGAGATTGAGGAATCCAGGGCATCTGCTTACACAGTGTGTATATTTATTGCTCTGTGTTTCGACTAGCGTGACAACACTATCCATCTCAGGCCCAACATGTGTAACTTGTTGCAGAACAAAATACACCGATTGGAAAATAAAATGCCCAGAGAATACAGACCACGTAGTACGCATGTCAACTAGAAAACCTAGATTCATTACATCACGCTCTACATTGCATGGTGTGAGTGTTCGGGCATTTCTGTAATGCAGTG
>CM074938.1:2423565-2446743 GCA_037576815.1 Pangasius larnaudii
ACAGAAATACAGAGAGGGACATAGTGAGAGAGAGAGAGAGAGAGAGAGCAAAAGAGACAGAAATACAGAGAGGGACATAGTGAGAGAGAGAGAGAGAGAGAGAGCAAAAGAGACAGAAATACAGAGAGGGACATAGTGAGAGAGAGAGAGAGAGAGAGAGCAAAAGAGACAGAAATACAGAGAGGGACATAGTGAGAGAGAGAGAGAGAGAGAGAGCAAAAGAGACAGAAATACAGAGAGGGACATAGTGAGAGAGAGAGAGAGAGAGAGAGCAAAAGAGACAGAAATACAGAGAGGGACAGCGAGAGAGAGAGGGAGAGACAGAGAAAGACAAAGAGAGACAGATAGAGAGATGCACAGAAAGACAGACACAGACAGAGACTTACAGAGAAAGACAAAGATGCAGAGAGAGAGAGAGACAGATAGAGAAATACAGAGAAAGACAAAGATGCAGAGAGAGAGAGAGACAGATAGAGAAATACAGAGAAAGACAAAGAGAGACAGACAGAGACAGAAAGTTACAGAGAGACAGACAGACCGAGAGAGATCTAAAGAAAGACAGGTTGAGACATACAGAGAAAGCAAGAGAGAGAGAGAGAGAGAGAGAGAAATAGAGGATTAGGGAGATGAAGAAGAGCAGATAGGAAGCAGTACAGCCACACGGAGGGGAATACAGATGGTTGTGTGTTTGTGCGTGTGTGTGTGTGTGTGTGTGTGTGAGTGAATATATTTAAATGGTGCGTGTGCATGTAATATTGATAAACTGCTGTGAGGCGCCGTTCATCACGCTGCGTTGCTGTGTGCTCGTCAGCTGCCGTATGCACACGCCTGTCTGTTTTCTTCCTAATGTCGCAGTCACGTGATCACGTCTAGTGGGAAATTATTCCGTCTCTCCGCTCCAGCCCAGAGGGACGATCCTCTCCATTCTGTCCTCATGTACACATTATTAACTACATAACTCTCTCCCTCTCACGATCTCTCTCCGTCTCTCTCTCTTTCTCTCTCTCTCTCTCTCTCTCTCTCCGGCTCTCCCTCATTCTATCTCTCTTTATCAATTCACTTCCAGTTCAGCAGCTTTTATTGGCGTGAATGTTACAAATCACACCGCCGCTAAAGCACAAAGACACTTAAACATTCATATATCACTGCACAACACACACACACACACACTGTGAACACATACACAGTAGCATGGATAAACACTAGGAGATAGTGTGTAGGACCGTTTATCTCTCTTTCTGGGCCTGTTTCCATTCAGACGGATTTACAGGAAACGTTGGCAAAAGCGAACGTGAATCAATTAACGGTAACGTCAAAAAATCATCTTTATGGACAGTAACGAAAAGAAAAGGCACCAAAATCAGCAGTGAGATGGAGAGATTTAACGTTTTATGTTCATTCATTTATCTTCAGTAAGCACTTTGTCCTGATTTATTGAAGTTTATTTCTGTAATTTAATCGAGAAAGACATTTATTGCTTCATCTGGTGCTAACAACAGCAGCAGCGCATCACTTCCCCCGTGGTCATGTTTAGCTCTAGCTGGATATAGAGCTGAAAAATACACACAGCTCTACGTCATCATTTATTCAAAAAATAAAACAAACAATTACATTCCCTCGCTCCTTTCAGCATTCAGGCTTTAATAATATTTAGGTGTCTCTTTCTCGTTATCTCTCTCTCACTGTCTCTCTTTATTACTGTCTGTCTTTCTATTGCCGTCTCTCTTTCTCCCATTGTCCCTCTTTTTATCGCCGTCTCTTACTGTCATTCTTCCCATCTCTCTGTCTCTGTCTTTCTGTTCCTATTTTTCTTGCAGTCTCTCTTTCACTTGCTGTCTCTCTTTTTCGCACGGTCTCTCTCAGTCTCTGTTTTCTTGTCTCTCTTTTTCTCCCTATCTCTCTCACTGTCTCTCTTTTTTTTGCTGTCTTTCTTTTGCTCTCTCTCTCACTGTCTCTCTCATGCTCTCTCTCTCTTTCTCTCTGTCTGTCTGTCTGCCTGCCTGCCTCTCTCTGTTTTTCTATTCAATCTCATTGTCTTTCACTGTATCTTTTTTTTTTTTTTTTTTTACCTCTTCCAGTCCCACTGTCTGTCTCTGTCTTTGTTTAGGTCTCTCTCTCTCTCTCTCCTGCCTGGCTGTCTCTTGATTTCTGTGTCTCTCTGTCTCTCTCTTGCTGTCTCTCCATCTGTATCTGTGGCTCTTTTGCAGTACAAAACTACTTTTTGCACATTTCCCCCTCCCCCATATTTGTGTGGTTGGAAGTTGTAAAGTATAATAGTGATGGTCTCTTCTGATACCTTTACCTCTTCGCTATGGGTTAAGGTGTGATGTGGAGGAGGAGAAGGATGATGATGAGGAGGAGAATGATGAGGAGGATGATGAAGATGATAAGGAGGAGGATGAGAGAGGGGGAGGAGGAAAGGAGGATGAGGAGGAGGATGAAGATGATAAGGAGGAGGATGAGAGAGGGGGAGGAGGAAAGGAGGGTGAGGAGGATGATGTGGAAGAGGAGGAGGATGATTATGATGAAGATGATGAGGAGGATGAGAAAGGGGGGGAAGGAGGATGATGATGAAGATGAGGAGGATGAGGATGATGATGAAGATGATGAGGAGAATGAGAAAGGGGGGAGAAGGAGGATGATGAAGAAGAAGAAGAGGAGGATGATGAGGAGGAGGAGGACGAAGATGATAAGGAGGAGGATGAGAGAGGGGGGGGAGGAAAGGAGGATGAGGAGGATGATGTGGAAGAGGAGGAGGATGATGATGAAGATGATGAGGAGGATGAGAAAGGGGGGAGAAGGAGGATGATGATGAAGAAGAGGAGGAGGAGGATGAGGATGATGATGAAGATGATGAGGAGGATGAGAAAGGGGGGAGAAGGAGGATGATGATGAAGAAGAGGAGGATGAAGATGATAAGGAAGAGGATGATGATGAGGAGGAGGATGAAGATGGTGATGAGGAGGATATGGATGATGATGATGATGATGATGATGATGATGATGGTATGGTTGGAGAGCAGGTTGATAAAGGAAACCTCACTTTTCTTCTCGTGTGAATAAGAGCCGCAGAGGCTTTCCTGAAAACGCGGCATCTTGTCAAGTCGGCTGATTGAAAATGACATTTTTATAGATGATATTTTTGTGCGAGTTACGCCGCAGTTTGCCCCTTCCCCAAAGATAACAACTTCAGATGTGCAGCTGTTTAGACCTAATGATGCGTTGGAACGCAAGCTTACACATTTTGATTGAATCAATAATTCATTTTAAATGATTTCTCCGACGTGCAAGCATCCATCGTTAAGACGGGTCTTTCGGATTCTGCTGAACATTACAACAACAACAACAACAACAACAACAACAACAACAGGTTCTGAGGATACTAAAGGGGTTCCTACTTTCTTCATGGTGTTTCTCTCTGATATGAAGCCACTCTGGTTCATTGTTCTGTGTGGAACCTTAGAGGTTTTCCCAGAGAGACAAGCCGAAAAATACTTTACGGCTGTAGATTATTCTGTCGATTTTATATTTTATTTTAGCAATTTTAGGTAGCAAGCACTATGATTGAATTGTTTAGGAACACTGTTTATTAAGTGAGGACTACAAGTCTGTGTGGTGCTGTTATAGGAAACTAATCAACGACAGGTTGGTGTGGTGAAGTGGAGTTACTGTTACCACCCTGAAGTTGATCATTTTCCTATAAGAGCGTATCCTGAAGTGTTCCTCTTCTACCACAGCAATTTCCCCACGATTACTTTTTCTTTTATTCATTAAAGAGCAACACACTGTACTTTTTATCCATTTATAGGTACAGCATCCACGAAACAAGTTCTAAAGAGTCACTTCCTCACCAACCTGTATTTTTTCCTCTCTTGACATTAATAATTAGAAAAAAAAAACAAAACAATACCTTTTTACTTTATTAGGTTTAGATTATATAGAGTGTAAATATGACTGAACAGCACATTGTGTCTCTTCTCGTCCTATTTCCTGGTATTGAGCACGGGATCTTTTAAAGTTAACGGTACAATGTGCTTCAGCGTCTGCGACAATACATGAAAAAAAGAAATGAATATTGATTTTGTTCAAGAAGCACACAGTGTCGTAGATAATGAAGTTGAGTGAGCCATATGGTGGGAAGTACAGCATGTACTCAGTCACTGTACAAATTTGAGTGCAAGAGTGGCAATTTAATTTTCTCCTGCAAGAGGACTTTTTTCATACAGAAGAGATAATGAAGGGTCGCCTCGTATTAGTCATAGCTAAATCAAAGGAGCTAGGGTTTATTTTATAAATGCACTAAATGTGGCCCATGAGAACGATGTTTCTTTTTTATTTATTTATTTATTTATTTATTTAAAAAATGTATTACAGTAAATGGTGTCTTGAGGCAGGCTGTCAGTGTGTTGTGCCAGGATGGGCTTGGAACAGTACAGTGTGTTTCACTGAAGATCATACTACTAAGGAAGTCATCTGTCACTATGTTCTGGTTGAACAATTGGGCAGCTTTTCTCAGATCATTATCGCATTGATGGTTTGCTGTCAGACTTTCTTCGGGATTTTTCATAGAGATTGTAGTTGATTTTTACGAGGTCACTTGTGAAACTTCCCAATGTAACCCTTTAACAACTTGTTCTTTTTTGCCCAATGAATGTAAATTATATCTGAAAGTTTTGCTCGTACGCTTAAGAGCTATATTCAGTTATTAGCCACTGAAAGGACACAAGAACCAGTCTTACAGTATTCCTGAGAAATCAATAATGGACAGCGTGTTCCTGTATGTGATGTATTGTATTCCTGTAAGGTCCCCAGTATAACTGTTGGTTTGATTTCCTTTGACCAAGGGAAGACATTTAATCACGTCGACCACAAGTATCATTGTAATGTAATCAAAACTTATACTGGTATCAGATATGTTTCTATTTAAAGTTGGATGTGATAGTTGTATGCTAGTATCTTGTGTATGATCAGGGTAGGACGTGGGTTGAGCTACGCAATTTCAGTTTCAAGCGATACTAGGCACGGAACTCTTATCAAGTCAGCTGTACAGTTTTCTTCAGTTTGATGGTTTTCCTCGTCCTAACTCACCCTGATGCAACTCAGCAGCTAATTAACACACCTGTACTAGGTAAGGTAGCGGCGGGAAGTTACCAGTGATATTCCATGAACGGGATTGAGATATGCGGTTATAGGCAGGGGCAGCAAAAGCTCGAAGCTCCAAGGACCCCGGTTCCACTCCGAGCTCGGGTTACTGTCTGCGTAGAGTTTCACTTGATCTCACAGTGTCCATGTCAGTTTCCTCGAGGATTTCTCCCCTCTTCCAAAAACATGTCAGTGGGTGGATCGGTGCCCCCTAGGTGTGAACGCTGATTGCACGGTGCACTGCAATGGACTGGCGTCTCATCCGAGGTGTATTTCCGCCTCTTCCCCAGTGTTAGATAGCCTCCGGGACCAGTCCAGGATAAAGTGCTTACTGAAGATGAATGAATGATCATTTTTTTTGTTTCTTCTTGCATATTTATCCAATGTGATTTCATTAATCGTGGTCAGTATTGTAAGGTTTAATATGAGGCCCTCGAGAAGACATCTTCTGCCAAAAGTAAGTAGGACAAAAAGGAGGATTAGGAACAAGTGACATTTCCACAGTCACCAGGGAATCTGTTGTGGGATCGCACAGGGTCAACAGTGTTGAGTCTCTTTCTTTCTTTTTTTTTTTAATTCGCCCCCCCACCCCACCCCCCCAGTGTTCACCCTAATGTAGTCTTGGCCCATTCCCAACCAACCAGCCAGCTCTCCTCTATCGTACAACAGCAACCACCCAGGGAGGTTGAAGGCTAACACAAGCTTCCTCCAAAACACATGAAGCTAACCAATCACATATTTCAAACACAGAGCAGACAGAGTAGCATACTTTGAGGAGAATGTTATCCGCCCTCTTCCGCATACATGAGCTCACAGACACCCATGACTGGCTAGTGATGCAGTGAGTGACAGGGAGAAATAGTATGCCCCTCCCACTCAGACGGCACAGCCAGTTTTGCTCTCGTAGACTGTGAATGACGACGGATGTCCGTGGCAATAGGGAGAATGTTTTTCTGTCGCACCACTCGGCAAGAAATGTTGGCTCTCTTTTTTGAACAGATGTATTTTAAAAACAAATTTAGGAGTTGAGAGAGTTGAGGAGTTTTGGTTAACTTGGTCCCCTCTACCCTGGGGCATAGATTCAGTGTATTACAACCACCTGCACGACTGGTGCAGGAAATACAGAGAATGTTGCTGATTTTCTTTCAGTCTGATCAACACTTCTATCAGCTATTCTTATATATGTACAGGAAGAGTGTCAGAGCCTGGGGGCATTACAGGTCTCTCGGTCGGCTGGACCCTGCCAGTACACTTTTAAGTAAGCCTAGTGGAATGGAACACAATAAATACCCATTTCTCATGAAATTTCAGCAGGGTACGCTCAGTGCCGGAAGCATGTAAGCTGTTTTCAATCTCACGGATGTCTGACACATCTGCTGGGACGTGGCTGTAGGGGTAGCCATTGTTTTGTAATCAAAAGTTGTGGCATTTTGTGAGCACTGTGAGAGAGGTATTACTTCTTGAATGACCTATCTAGTACTCTTCAGTGTAGAGAAGGAGGTTACAGTGATTTTTCTACCCTGAGGCCCTGATGTACTCAGATGCCAAATAACGAGAGGTAATTTGTGCATGCAAGGGGATAAAATGCACGCGCAAAAAGCGGTCGTGTTACGGGTGACTTATAAAGAATAACAGTATGAATTATGTCATGCACAATGTACAATGTAGGGGAATGAAACAATGTGTAGACGAAGTTTTTCCAAAGAGACTCTCGGAAGTTGAACTGAAACTGTACCTTGCCACATGCACGTAACCATGTGTCCAATATAATGACAGTGTGTTATATTTTTAAGAACTATTCAAAGCAATATAAAAAAAATCTTTCCTATTGGCTTCTTAGGGTGCATGTGAATGAAAGCCTCTGTTTAAATGTTATCAACATGAACATGCAATGAATATCTAACATGAAACCAGTTTAATACTATAAAATTATGTCATCATTTTTTAAACATATCGACCATTTTGAGACCCTGAGACATAGTCTTGACAAACCCTCTCATTTCGAAAACCTAGTAAATGGTGTAATTTTGTTTTCAACATGCGAAAATGGACTTCTGCAAATTGAATACCTGCTTTTCGGTAGTAGTCATTTATACACTCAATCTCTGTTTCTGAAATGACTTTCAGGCTGCAGTCAGTCACACTGTGGGTGTTGCAAGTAGATTAATCTACTTGCACTGACTTCATCCTGCGTTTCACACTTTTAGGTGGAACCGCCACAAATTGCATATTCGTAAAAGGTAAAGGCAAACGCCTGATATTTCGCTCACGTGAAGGGCAGAGCCCTCTGTATTCCCTGTTAATAAATCAGCTTGCAAGGTTTGTTGCTGTTTTTGTTTTGCATACACACCTATAGCAGATCAGAGTCTGACTGTTGTTATCATTGTTGGGGAGTGTAATGAGGACATGAAGTGCTTTTTTGTCCTTTACCGCACAAAAACCTGGGCCATTCAGAAAGCAAGCTCACTATGCAATCTGTGTGAAGGTGTGCCGTGCGTGTCTTTGGCTGGAGTTCCATAAGCCAGGTGGTCCGAGTCTTTTGGCACAGACACCTTTCCCAAAGGCTGTTGGCAGACCCTGAACAAGTGTCCGATTGATAAACAGACAGCTGACTTCTAGTGGTGGAATGCGCATGGGACAATAGGAACAAACACATCAAGTGCACCTTGATCCTGTCCTTTTTATTCTGAGAGCGAGTCCCTATATTTCACGCCTTTGCACGATGCACATGAGTGGACTAAATAGGTTTCTTCTTTCAGCTTTTCATCTTTTGGCTAAAATACTCAGCAAGGCTGCCACATTCCTTTGGCATCTCCACTCCAGTGTATTCTGTTTTTTTTTGTTTTGTTTTGTTTTGTTTGTCTCTTATCATGCCTTTTGGGTTGTCCAACCATCTGTCCGTCTATCTGTGTGTCTGACTGTCTTATTACAGCTCAAGAACAAGTGGTTAAATGTTTGTAGGATTTGTATGGAATTATTATTGTAACCAGCAGATTGAACTGATTAGATTTTGGAATTGAGCCAAACAGGGTCAAGGTCACAGCAAGGTCAAATGTTTGAAGTATATTTTCAAGTGTATTTCAGAAGGACTAGACTTGTGGATGGCATTGGTGTTGCATTTTAATTGTTTTGGTCCTGTCTCCACCCTAATTTATAATTAAAAGACCCTTCTCTTACATTGTTTACTAATTTCCTGTTCACTCTTTAAATTCTCTGCCTTTCTGTGTTTTTCCAAAATCTTGTGTTTTTTTTTTTAAGGCCTAATTCCCACTAACACACAGGTAATTCGGAAAAACGGATAATTTTGACCAGGATAGCATTTCCAGTCCATTTTTCCCCAAACGTTTCCCTTTCACACTTTGTTTTGTTTGTTCTGACAACATAAAGCCTGCTTTCTTCGCCCCCAGTGTCGCTTGTACACCAGACAAAGCAGCTCAACCGTCAAAGTAATATACCTAATATAGAAAGTTGCATCACAAGAAGTTACACCATCTTGGAGTAGTAGAGATTACATGACATACCTCACTGAGATTACATCATGCCTCACTCTTTTTGAAAAAAGCTACGTCTTCCCTCGTCCGCATTACAACACACAGATGTTTCCAGATTTATTCATTTTGCAGAGCAGATTCAAAAAGATGAACGCTGTTTTAGTGTGGATGGAAGACTGATGTTCGCTGTATACATGTCTAATGATAACTAAGTTGAAAGTCCATTGATAGATACATTTATCTCTCTTTCTCTCTCTCTCTCTCTCTCTCTCTCTCTCTCTCTCTCTCTCTCTCTCTCTCAGGTGTAATAACCGTACGCAGTGTGTGGTGGTCGCCGGGTCAGACGTGTTTCCTGATCCTTGTCCGGGAACTTACAAGTACCTGGAGATTCAGTATGAGTGTGTGCCATACAGTGAGTACACTTAATGTGCACTCTCAAACACACACACACATGCACGTGCACACAGACACACACACACACGCACACACACACACACACACACACACAGCATCATTCCAACCACTCACACCCCTCGTCCCGTCACTGACACCCCCCCACCTACCGCCCCCCCTCCCATATCCTACCCAGACCCCACCTAACCCTGAGGAAGTACCATTCACTTACACTCACTCACCCACACATACACACACACACACACGCCCTCATACAGACACACACACTCTTACACACTTGCACACACTCACAAGTGCACTTGCTCACTCTGACGCACTCGCACTCAAACACACACTCAGACGGACGGACGGACACTTTATCCTCCTCTCGCTCTTTCTCTCTCTCTCTCTGCCTCACGCACACACACACACACACATGCATTCACACCGCTAAACCCTTTTTCTCCATCAACAGTGCGATGCTCCAGAAACTGAGGGGAGATTTTCACTTTGGCGAGATGCTCCACTCCACAAACACATACACACACATACACACACATACACTAACATCAGCTAACCTGACAGGGTTTCTCAGAGGACATGAAATACTGATTAAGGGTCAGCAATCTTCACTGCTAATGCTAGCTGGGTTACCTCAGCTAACCTGACAGGATTTCTGAGAGGATTTCATTTTCAAATCAACACTGCCTACACTAGCCAGCTACCTAACTTGAGCTAACCTGACAATCTCTGAGAGGACTTTTATTATATTTTGATTAAGGGTCAATAATTTTCACTGCTAACCCTAGCCAACTAACTAACACAAGCTAACCTGACAGGATTTATGAAAAGACTTTTAATACATTTGAAAGTACATCTTTAATACATCTTCAGTGCTAATGCTAGCTAGGTAAGCTAAGCTAGCCTGACAGGATTTCCGAGAGCATTTAAGTTATATATGTAGAAATGCTAATAGTCCTCACTGCTTTATTGCTCATTGCTTGCTAACTTAAGCTAACAAGACAGGATTTCTGACAGGATTTTTAAGCCGTATTCAAAAATGTTCACAATCTTTACTGCTAGATAGCTTGATGAACTGACAGATCATACATGGTTAAAAAAAAAAAATCTCTTCACTACTAGCCAGCTAACAGAAGCTAACCTGACATAACTTGTAAGAGGTTTCATTCAATCTTATTTATATAACGAGCTCGTCTGACAGGATTGATGAGAAGATTGTTAAGGCTCATTAATAAAAATCTAATAATCTTTACTTCTAATGGTAGCTCGCTAGATAACATAAGCCAACCTGACAGGATCTCTGAGAGAATTTAAGTCACATTTATAAATGTTAATCTACACTGCTATCTGCAATCTTCATTACTAATAATAACCAGCAAGCTAGCATTAATCCTGCATCTGTAAAATCATTCATCTATATGTTATGTTAATAATTTTTTCCTCTTTACTGCTAATCCACTAGCAGGATAACATGAGCTAGCATAGCAGAAGAAGTGAGAAACTCTTACCTCTTGGAGCACAGTAATTTTAGGAGGTTTGTGTGTGTGTGTGTGTGTGTGTGTGTGTGTGTGTGTGTGTGTGTGTGTGTGTGTGTGTGTGTGTGTGTGTGTGATTACAGGAACGTTAACATTGACAACTAATTGCTTATTTTAGATAACCCAGAATTGTGGATGTGCTGTTCTCTTAGCAGTGTCTGGATTTTTTACACTCTACAATCTAAATCCAAATAAACAATTTAACTCAGACTCCATCCGCGTGTCTGTTTTTGCAACAGCGTTGAACAGCGTTTTTGAAAATGTCTACACGAAAACAATTTGAGAAAGCTCATATGAGCACGCAAGCGCAGCGATAGCGCTGCACGTCATAAATTGTCATGTCAAGTCCTCGAAGAATAACGTTGAATTGCGTATTGAGCGGTTGAGAAAGTGAAATGCAGAAAAACACCAACATGACCAAAGGTTCTACAAAAAGAAAAAATGACAAATATTAGTATTTATATATACACACACACATCTTTGTTACCTAGTGCCGATGGATTCAGGAACAGTATAGCGCCGATCATAGACTAATAAAAAACAAAGAAAAATTAAACTGAAAACGTGTGTTTTCATTTAAAAAAACGCGCAGGTTCGCTCTGTGACGACAGCGCTTTCGGGACAAACGTGCATCCACACGCAAATAGTGAAAACGTTTAATGTTTCTCCATCCTGGAGGCCATTTTCAAAAATGCGGAGTGACCTAAAATGGCGTTTTTGCATGAACAGGAGGACGAAACACAAA
This sequence comes from Pangasius larnaudii, assembly GCA_037576815.1. NCBI lineage: Eukaryota > Metazoa > Chordata > Actinopteri > Siluriformes > Pangasiidae > Pangasius > Pangasius larnaudii. The sequence goes on from CM074938.1 coordinate 2,434,892, forward strand.
GAAAGCGAGAGAATGTTCCATTTTCATAAATATCCGTGTGCACACATATAAACACGCAGACACACATACATACATACATACATACATATATACACACATTGTGGGGCGTGGCTAATGTGAAAATCTCCTGTCAGGCAGTATCCCTTCCCCCTCATGTGTTCAGTGTTCCCAGCGTGCAGGTGGGAATGTGGGCGGGGCTTGGGAGGTCAGTATTGAAAAAGGATTATGGGATATTAACCATGTTCTACAAATACCTGGGTCAGTTTCTCTGCTCTTTCCTCAGGAGACGAAGAAGAGATGAGTGTGAAGACTTGCCGGTTCTAGTAATAAAACTTTCTCTTTTTTCTTTCTTTTTTTTTTTTTAAATTCCCTTCTCTTTTCTCTTTTCATCAATATCTCTCGCTCTTTCACTTCACATCTTTGAGCTCACCTCACTTTCTTCTTCCTGTAAATTCTGCTGTCTGTCGTTTGCTTTGCCGTTCTCTCGTTTTCATTCCCTTGTTCTATGATCCATTTAATGAGTTTCCCTTCGTCTGTCCATCTCTCGTTCGCTCTCCTCCTTCATTTCCTCCTCCTCCTGCTCTCTATCCCGTCTTTGTCATGCTTTCATCCTGTCTCCTGCTGTCTCCTGTAGCTCTTTCGTTCCCTCCCTTCTGTCTCTTGCAGGTATTTGGGACGCGTCCAGAACGGTTTCTCTTTCAGAAAAAAAGTTTCTCTCTCTCTCTCTCTCTCTCTCTCTCTCTCTCACACACACACACACACTTAATTGAAAACACCTTTTTTTTTTTTACAGCACTTTTTTTGACAACCCTCTGCCCGGCGGTCTTAAACACACACGGCGCACACACACACACACACACACACACACACTGCACAGCTAACACAGTCACAGGGAGTCACAATCACGTCCTCTCTCCCTCTCTCTCTTTCCGTTTTTAGCCTCTCATATTTCCACTCAGCTTTTATTTCGCCAACACATTTGGAAGAAGCGTTAACGTCGGAGAGCGTAAACTTACCGAAGCGGCACACACGCCATACGTTTGGAAAGCACTGTATCGTATGAGTCAGTTTGCCTCGCCGCTTCATTTAGCTCATCACGAGCCTGTGTATTTTTTTCCCCCGCTCCACCATATCTAGGAAGCATGTCTGAAATAGAGGTGTGAGCTGGCATGATTAACTAGCTGCTGAACTTGCGTTTTTAAAAACTTTGTTTGTGGCATTAGAGCAGAGGAGAAGGACCCGATTCGGCGGTGATGAAAAGTTCTCCCTGTCTGAAATGACAAAGAAGGAGCCAATTACCGGAATCCTCCGTCAGTCTCTTCTCCCTGAGGGACGGCCGCTGGTACCCTTCTCCCAGCACCACGTGCTCCAGCCTAGCGTCGAGCAATAAATAGAAACCAACCTCAATTAGATTCAGACGTCCACGCCGCTTCTATCCAAAACCCAGGAACGTGAAAGACGCCCTAATTTTTTAATTAACGGTGGAGGGTGGATTCGTGTGAGCCTCTGCGGAGATTTGTCGAGATTAATTGAATTTGCTGCAACTAATCGTTCTGTTCACGCCCAAGCTTTTAGGTCTCAAGGAGGCGTTTTTGGCCATGTTTACTAGTGAGTTCTTTTTTTTAAAAAAAAGTTTGTTTGTTTGTCTGTTTATTTATTTATTTATTCATTTCATTTTCACTATGACCAGCTCTGATCCAAATACTGATCCCATACTGATGGTCCTCTGTCAAGCAAAAATATAATTATTTATAATTATTTAAATGGTTGAGTCAGATATAACATCAGTATATGGGCCAAAGAACTTATCAATATGTAATAATAATCATATGTAATCAATAATAATAATAATAATAATAATAATAATAATAATAATAGCATTATGAATTAATAATACATTTTATTAAGTGATAACTACAACTGGCTACAGAACTGTAGAACTAAATTAAGCTATTAAAAAAATATATACAAATTGTGTCTGTGTGTACGTGATAAATTAACTAGGCAGTTAACTAGCTGGTTAGCTATGTGTTCATGCCACCTACTGTAAAATAACTAAACGCATGTCAATAACTAAACCCTGAGTCATCACCTGATGTACATACTGTATATAGTTGTTTCTTCTTTGGACTCTCCAGTGTGTAATAGCGCAGTACAACATATTGGGAATAGCACCGCTTAACCAGGCTCGTATGGAGAAGGTGCTGGGGTCGAGATGGCATGAGTATATGGGTACAGTCCTTATTTGCATTTTCATGAATATTCATAGATCATAGATTGCATTTATGATGAGGATAAAGGTGTAGAGTAGTGTGTAGGTCATTCGGATATTTAAAAAAAAAAAAGCACAGTATCATTCACTGTGTAGATTTTTTAACAGATACATTTTACATGTCTGGGTTTCCTTTAAAACGTAAAACTTTTCTATTTCTGTTTCTATAGTAAAAGCTCATTCACAGGGACTTGGTGGCAGACACGGCACGTCATCTGCGGCTAATAATAAATGGATTCAGTTCTCTGTAAGGAGACTTTAACATTGAAGGAAGGAGTCTCCAGTGTCAGCGCTCTGTAACGGTCTTCTGGTTTCTCTTATTAACTTCTAGAGAGAGAAATTAGAGGCTGCTGAGTGAATGACTTTTTATAGCTGCCATAACGTAAGTGAGGACAGGAACTAACTTGTTTCGCTGATGTTCCAACATTTAATGTAACTTTAAAGGGATTAAAAAAAAATATGACGTTCCTTTTTAATAAATAAAACATTATAATCCTTGACAAGCTGCTGCAGTTTAAGAGGAATGAAACACTTCAGGATGTGCTGTTATAGGAAAATAATCAACTTTGGGGTGCTAACAGTAATTCATCCACATCACACTGTCACTGATTCTTTTCCTAAAGCAGCATGACACAGAGTGTTTTATTCCTGACTTGCTATGCATATTGCAAATCAATGGATTTTGCATGAAAGAATATATATGTTATCTACATGTTAACATCGGCCTCAGACTAGGAAGTGACAGGAAAGCCAAACTTTGCGAGGTTTCCTTTACAATCCGGCTCTCATATATATACACACACACACACACACACACACACACACACCACAGGCACTAATACATTTCAAACAGTCACACTCTGCCAGCGGCAATCAAGCTCTCTGGCCCTCATGTTCCTCAGAAAAGAGACAGCTCCTTTGTAAACACACACACACACACACACACACACACACACTCACACGCACTTACTCTCTCTGCGTGTCGCAGCACAATCAGAGTCGGCCTGGTCTCTGCTCTGTCTCTGTCCATAGCAACTCGTGTATCATAAACGTAGCGGCCACCCGTATAGACATGTAATGAAGACTTGTTCAGAAGCACGGACAGCTCCCACCGTTTCCCACTGACAGCATCGACACAGCGCTAAGCCCACACGCTAGTCCCAAAGAACATGTACTGAGGTATGCTTTAAAAAAAAACAAAAAAAAAAAACAGTGGCACATATATATACACTCCGGGCTTCTGGTTTAATTAGGTGACTAATAATACATGTTATACCCAGTCTCCTCCCAATTTAGTCACATCCAATTCCCACCTGCTTTCCGACTTTCCCGTATCACACGACAGCTGTGCGAGAGGGCGAAGGCTAATATATATATATATATATATTTTTTTTTTTTGTATAACACTTTTAACATTACAAAGCAGCTTTACAGAAATTCAGATGTAGATTTAGATCCATAATGAAGAAGTGGTGATGAAAAACATGCAGGTGTATAAACTCCACACTCCAAAGATTTTATAATGTATAATATATAACTCTATACATGGAGCCAACACATCAGCTTTAAACTGACGCTCGCAAAAACAGGACAATTTCCCTGTCTTGTATGCGCAAGCTAACTGATTGGCCAGCGCACAGTAAAAAAAAAAAAATCAGTAACTTCACTCAGGAGCAGTAAGTAAGTGGGGAATAAAACTCTTACTACACCAGAGTTGATTATTGTATATAATATAGCTTTTTTTCCTGTGTGCTGTTACAGGAAAATAATCAACAACAGGGTGGTGTGTCGAAGCCAGACCACGAATTTGATTACTTTCCTATAAAAGCACATCCTGGAGTGTTTTATTCCTCCATTTATACCACAGCAGTTTGCCAATGCGTACAGTTTTTCAAATTATAAGCTTTATTAGAAAATTAACAGTACATTTTATGCATTTCTATTTAAATTTAATGTTGTGGGAACTCCGTAAATTACAAATGAGTTCCTGTTCTCACTTACGTTATAGCAGCTGCAAACACCTCTGTCCTGAAGACTTTTCCGTGTCAGGCAAGTTGTTGCTATAGAAATGATAACATTTCTAATATGTTGATATATAAATATATAGAATTATATAGAAAATTAACACAAATCAACACCTTCTGACCAAACTGAACTAAGAACTCAACAGCGCTGTGAGATGAAGCTGTTTATTAAAGCGATTCCGCTGTAACTTGGAATGAACGAGACAGAGGAAGAGAGATCATGTGCAGCTTTTTTCACTTCCCCAGCTTTTCTTTCACTTCTCCAGCTTTTTTTTTTCCACTTCTCCAGCTTTTTTCGCTTCTCTGTTCACTGCTCTATAGATATTTATTATTTATATTGCACAGTGATATCATAAAACAAGATGAAATCTGAAACATTATTTGATCAGAAACAAATAAAATCCCAACATCAAGGCCAGAAATGAGTTTTGATCCAAAATCTGTAGAAATTGAAACGACAGAACGTCTCACATACTATATATTCCCACACTCGTAGAAAGAAAGGTTCCTGCTAGGATCTTGCAGGCTTCTCTGGTTTCTTCTCTCTGCAGGAACTCTTAAAGGTTCTGTATGCGGTTTTTCCGAGTAGAACCTCTATAAAACGAGTGACTTCATATTCAGAATAGCAGTTTATAACATATATAACATATAATATGTTTATAACATTTCCTGTTAGCTGCCTAACGTAGAGGATATGAGACAAGCAGCTAATACAGAAGACAGAAGGTTTCTATAGACGCTGTGGACACATGCGTTTAAAAATGTTTCATCATATCTACTATGAGTGAATATTTTAATCAGTTTTTTTTTCCGTAAGGAATAAAACACTTCGGTGTGCTGTTATAGGAAAATAATCACAGACGCAGTGGTGTGACGAAACCCGACCACGAAGTTGATTATTTCTCTTATATCACTTTCGTTTACCAATTTTTTACCATTTTTAAAAAAAAAAAATTATATTAATGAACTATGTGCCATTTTTTTTCCTTCATAGTTGAGAAATATTCTTGAAGCAAGTTCCTGTTCTCACTTACGTTATAGCAGCTATAAACAGTCATTCCCTCACCAGGCTCTTTCTTTTTCTCTTTCTTGAAGTTAATAAGACAAAAAAAAAACACACACACAAAAAAAAAAAAAAACAATTGGAAAAGTTACAGCATTACCTCTGACACTGGAGACTCCTTACTCTCCTCACTTTGAAGAGATTCATTTTAATCCGTTATTGTTGAGCGTCTTCTGTACACGTCCCTGTGAATGAGCTGTTACTATGGAAACGATAAAGTATTAGAACGTGTGCATTGAAATAAACCTTCTGACCAACCAGAAATCAGCAGCTCAGCGGTATAAATGTCTTAAATATGGAAATATTTTGAATTTACACAGTCGTAGCGTGTGTGTTTAGAATAAACAGGTTGGTAACAGTTAGTTAAAGCGAGCTGTTGAGTGAGGGGTGTCGTCAGCGACGGTGCGATCTGAGAGAGGAGGGAAATCCTAAACCACCAGTTCTGCCAACTCCACCGAGAGCACACTCGAGCCGCGTCGTGAGCCCATTAGTCACCGTAAAGCCATTAGTTTATTAGTTTAGAAAATGCGGGAGACACTTTAGGGTCCGGTGGGAAATGTCCTTGTTTGTCTCCAGCTTCAGGTTACCATGACGCCGATGCTACAACAACCTGGGTGAAGAGTACACGCTTTACTCACCGTGTCTCAGCTCCTTTACCAAAAGGTATCCGTTCTGTCTTTCTTTTTTCCTCTCGCGATTAATGTGTGATATATAAGGATTTTATTACACAGCAGTGATGCCTCGGTGAACAGAAGGTTATGAGTTTAAATCCCAGAGAGACACTGTTGGGCTTTTAAGTGGACTCTTTAACCCCCTACTACTCTGTGCTTTGTGTTACATCTCACTTAAGCTGCTTCTGTTTTTGTTTTTTTTTCTTTTTTAATCCGCTTAGTCAGTTTAGTTTACGAAAACTACATAATAGAAATGAAACGTACTAAAATGAAACCAAAACCTATAACTAACCAACTAACTAACTAGCTAGACAACTAAACAATTCAATTCCATTTTACTTATATAGCACTTTTAACACCGGAAATTGTCACACGGCAGCTTTACAGAAATCCCAATATAAATTTTATCCCTATAATGATCAAGCCAGAGGCAACGGTGGCAAGGAAAAACCCCCTGAGAGGACATGAGGAAGAAAACCTCGATCGCACCCAGACTCGAAAGGGAGCTCATCCTGATGCGGGTGACACCAGACAGTGCGATCATAAATCATATCTCTTCTATAACTCTATACTATAAAATCCAAAAAGTTCTAATTGTGTAAAAGGAGCTTGAGTCTTTTCTGAATTCATTATGGTTTTAACTTTAAGTCTGTCCTACCAAACCGAACTTATTCACTGTTCAGTGATGGAGACTTGAGTGCAAACTAACTAGAAATACTGCCTATAAAATAAGAATCAGAGGAGTTCACAAGCCAGAATCCCCTTTTTTTCCCCTTCAGCGCAACCATTTTAATGAGCCTTGTTCAAATATTAAAACGTCTGCAACAGTATCTCTGACTTCATTACTGACTTCATTCTTTTTTTTCTTTTTTTTTTTAAGTTATTGAATTGAACTCATTTAATTTGAGTGACAAATCGGCTAATAAAAACTCAATAATAAATATATAATAACTTGTGATTTCCACTACTATTTAAAAAAAAAAAAAAAAAAAAAGGACAAAAAGAAACAAAGAAATCAAATCACAGCTGGCTATGTCTCTCACACATTTCTTCGTTTTTTCCTTTTCTTTTTGTTGTACTGTATTATATTATTTAATAGTTAGATCATTTTTTTTCTGTTATTTTTCTTATGCCTTTTTGTATTTATTTTTAGAGTTTTCGTGACTTTCTTATTATATAAAATTAGTTGTTATGCGATTTCTTATGACTTTTTACTGCTTTTATGTGCACTTCCTTGTTTTATTTGTATATTTTGATTTTTTAAATATATTATATTACATTATATTACATTACAGTATATTATATTATTTAGCTGGATCACAGTAAATAGTAATTTGATCATTTTTTCCTCTCATTTGTTCTCATCTGCTATTTTATACAGTAGACTCTTTTATTATTATAATAGTTGTTTTTTCCTCATTATTTGTTTTTCTTTTTTCCAGTTTTCTTAAATAGTTATATTTTAGTGATTTCATCACACCTCCTTGTTTTATTTTTACCTTCTTTTTTTTTAAACTTGCTTTGTGAAGCACACAGTATTAATTGTAAAAGGTGCTACACAAATAAATTTGACTCGACTGTTTGGAAGGGATTCGCGACTGCGGCCCGAGAGCGCTGCGAGTTATTTTGAGCGTGTCTCATCCTCACCTTGTACACACACACACACACACACACACACAAGTACCCACACAGTGAGGACGGGCCGTGCGTGAGGACGAGGTGTGGCTCATATCGCTCGGCATCGCGCTTCAGAAGTCATTAATATGCATTAAGGCTACATTATTAGCGGATCTCATAAACGTGCACGTGACAAGCGCGAATGATTTGCTGCTGATTTTCCTCTCGAAGCGACGGAGAGGTGAAGGAGAGAGGATGGAAAAGAAAGTGATGCTCTCTGCTGTGTCTCACACACACACACACACACACACACGCAGATCTGTCTGCCTCTCCTCCTCAGGTGTGAGGTGCTGCAGTGTGTGTGTGTGTGTGTGTGTGTGTGTGAGAGAGAGAGAGAGAGAGAGAGAGAGAGACATGTTGCAGTGTGTGTTCATTAGTGATTCTCGTTATCCTCTGAGTAATTGATGGTTTTGGAAAGACCGCTGGGTCGAGGGGGCACAAGGACACGGAAATAAAGCTCCCCTCTCTCTCTCACACACACACACACACACACACACACACACACACACACACACACACACTCTTAACAGTTTCCTCCAGCCCTGTGTGTGTTTGTGAGCGTGCCCGAGTGTTACTTGTTTGTGTGTCTTTTTCAGAGCAGATGGAAGAGGAAACGCCGATGGTTGGAGAAAATAACAGTTCCTCTTTTTTTTTTCTTCTTCTTCTTCTCTCTCTCCTGACTTTGTTCATCTCCGTCACAGCTCCTGCCAGAGCCTCGTTAGTCACATATGTTCATCATTTGCACTCTCGCTCAATTGTGGCTTTTTCTCTCTTCCTGCTTTACACTTTTCTACCCACATGATGCCTCTCCCTCTCTTTCTGCCATCTCCATTCCCCCTTTTCCTCTCGTCTTCTGTTCCTAAACTCTCAGAGCCGCAGAACGACGGCTACAATGGATTTATTTCACTTAAAGTGGAAAATCGCTAATATTCGGCCAGTTTAGGAACAAAACTGTGTGTGTGTGTGTGTGTGTGTGTGAGAAAGGCTAAAGGGGCCCTATATTAGGTGATAACATTTAAAAGGCTAAAATTTAAAGATAAATTGACTACAAAAAATAAGTATTATTGAATAATAAGAATTATTATTATTATTATTATTATTATTGATAGAGCAAATAAAAAAATTAAAAGATGAAGGAAGCATTGCATCATCTACAATTTTTACCCAGATAACTCTATAAATCTACACACAAAAAATCACTTTAAACATAAATAAACAAACAAACAAACCAACCACTGTATGCAACATTTAAAACATATAAAACAATAAAACATAACATTATATGATTTGTAATTCAGAGTTAATAAACACTTGAAGTCCCCACGAAGTGCCTTGAAACACGTAGCGTTATTCGAGATGTCGACGTAATTTTCACTGAAACAGGAAGTCGGGGCGGGGTATATCGAGTGGCTCCTCCCCCTTTTGAAATAGCCAATAGCGTTTAGCTTACCTCACAGCCTGGGCTACTGATATGATTTCTCTCGCTCAACAACAACAACTTCGGCAAGATGATTTTTATAATGCTGGGGGCGGGACACTTCAGACTCTATAGAGCATTTGATTGGACAGAAAATCTGATGAGGAGCTGAAGTGCAGAATGATGTCATCAAAAGTGTCGATGCGTATTGGTGGTAGAGAGCTTGTAAATTCTGAATGCATATATCTGCTAAATGCGGATTTTGTCGTTGGTTTGGAGCTCACTAGCTTATAGATAACCTTAAGGCTCACATACTCCTTCTAAAAGCCACGAAACTTCCCTTTTGATTTCATGGGACTTTATTAAACACTGATATGTAGCTAGATGGTATGTATCTGATATGTAAGATTTTTTAAGAATTTTACAGCCTGCATCTCCCTCTCTCTCTCTCTCCCTCTCTCTCTCTCTCTCTCTCTCTCTCTCTCTCTCTCTATCTCTCTATCAGTTCAATGCAGTGTGTGCTTTACTGGCATGACAAACTAGTTTTGTATTGCCAAAGCAATAAACAGCAACAGAGAAAGAGAAGCAGGAATTGAACAAAACATAAAGTGAAAAATAGTAGTGAAAAAAAAAATAAAATAAACAGATGCTAAATAAAAATGTAGCAATTAAAATGTAGCCAAAAAAAAGTAATAACTAGCTGCAACATCATATACATTAATGGCAGCACAGGATCTCTCTCTCTCTCTCTCTCTCTCTCTCTCTCTCTCTCTCTCTCTCTGTCTCTCTCTGACTCTCTCTCTCTCTCTCTCTCTCTCTCTCTCTCTCTCTCTCTCTCTGTCTCTATCTCTCTCTCTTTTCCTCTGTCTCTCTGACTCTCTCTTTCTTTCTCTCTCTGTCCCTCTCTCTCCTTTCTCTCTTTCTCTGTCTCTCTCTGACTCTCTCTTTTTCTCTCTCTTTCTCTGTCTGTGCATGTCTCTCTCTCTCTCTCATTCTCTGTCTCTCTCTGACTCTCTCTCTCTCTCACTCGCGCACACACACACACACACACACACACACATTGCCTGAAGGTGAAACATTGTGTGCGTGTTTTTTTAAACCAGGTCGTGTTGAAAAATAGCACAGAGTCCTCAGAGCTTCATCAGGATCTCATATACATAACCAACTAGAGAGAGAGAGAGAGAGAGTACCGTGTACAGTGATCACACACACACACACACACACACACACACACACACACACACACACACACTCCTAATGCCAGCTGTTTTCCTCTGCTGTCCCACCAGTCTTCATTGTGCGTGTGTGTGTGAATGTGTGTTATTTTTAGAGCGCGCCACTAAAGAAATGATGGAAAAACGTAGCACAAACATAATGTAATGTGTGATTATTATTTATGTTGAGTCTAGACGATAATCACACGCTTTCACCACTGTCTCTCTCTCAAGCCAAGTGCCGAGACATCGCCGCGAATAAGGGGGCGTGGCTTATATGATTTACAAGCCGTCAAAATGCATCATTGTGCTTGTCTATCTGACACCAACGAGAAAAATAAACAGATCGGAATAAAGCGCTGCGTTATTTAAAAAAAGTCTTGAATGAGTGTTTCTGATTCAGGCGACACGGGACTGACTCGGTATCTGCCTGTAACCTCGACTCAGCTCTGATTCAAGCAAAAACAAATACATGGTGGATAAAAATATCAGGAAAGTCGTCTACTCGGTCAGTGAAACGTGCTTTAAATACGTACGAGCTACTCGTGTTTAAAAAGCGATGATTCATTAAATCTAATTATAGAGTGACTCATGAATCCTGCAGACCTGAAGCTTTCCTCTTATCAGATTATCAAGCTCTTATAAAGACCGTGATCTGATTATTGCCAGAAATAGATTTTATTTTTTTTTTTTGCAGTTATCAGATTATTTTGTATATTTAAACACACCCTGAATCCTCCATTAGAGAGATTATGACCCTATGTGTAGAGCAGATATTAGCAGCCAGAGTTTAATGAACAGGAGAAAAAATAAAAAAAGTTCAGATGATTTGGATTGATGCATCGATTTAAAAGCCAACAATTGATATGACTGAAGGAAGAGATCATAAATTGATTATTATCCTACTGCTGTGTAAATAATTATTCATATTTTTAAACTGATGTGTAAATAATTTTTCAGGCTAGCGAGTAACTCTGATGCTTAAAAATCTACGTCATTGGAAATTCCAATTCCCACCCACCAACCAGCAGATTCTGAACAAAGTTGGTCACATCTCGATCCGAGGATATCAGATCGCATCACATCGTATCAGATTCAGTGGTGTCGTCAAATATCAAATCATTACCATAATAATCATATAATATCATATCAGAGTCAGTGGTGTCGTCAAATATCGGATCGTTACCATAATAATCATATAATATCATATCAGAGTCAGTGGTATCCTCAAATATCGGATCGTTACCTTAAGAATCGTATCAAATCAGAGTCAGTGGTATCGTCAAATATCGATTCACTACCTTAAGAGTCAAATCAGAGTCAGTGGTATCGTCAAATATCGAATCACTACCTTAAGAATCATATCAGATTCAGTGGTATCATCAAATATCGAATTACTACCTTAACAGTCAAATCAGAGTCAGTGGTATCGTCAAATATTGAATCACTACCTTAAGATTCAGTGGTATCATCAAATATCGAATCACTACCTTAAGAATCAAATCAGAGTCAGT